>CM035220.1:14427953-14458235 GCA_020233015.1 Callinectes sapidus | reverse complement strand
CAGTGTTTTTAGGAAAATTAAAATCTCATCTAACAAAGACCATCTTTTTTAGTTAAGAAGAAAGGAATATACGCAATTTCACGAAAAAAGTTACTTTTCATCGAAAAAATAGATTTTTCGATGATTTTCTGCTTATTTCATTGTTTTCATAAAAAAATAAAGAAAAACAATAAATATTGCGAAAATATACATTTTTCTCAAAAATTTCATAAATGACGTGTTTTTCAACGTTTTTAGGAGTATTAACGGTATTTTACACAAAACCCTCTTTTACAAGTATAATATATGCAACTTGTATAAAGAAAAAATTTCGTCCTAAACAGTGAATCTTTCAATGTTTTTATCTTATTTTCATTTGTAGGTGGAAGAAAACCAAAAAATACATTCTTTTTTGCGACAATATTTCTTTTCTCTAAAATTGCACAAACTACAAATTTTTGTTTTTATCCTTATTTTACGAAAATATATATTTTTCTCTAAAACTGCATAAATAACACTTTTTTCAATGTTTTGCAGAGATTTAGAAAAAAAGTATGTTTTTATATCAAAAAGTGAGTTTTTCAGTAATTTTCTTTCAATTTTCATGTATTAATTAAAAACAAGACCAATGCACTACACATTTTTTTAAGTTACATAAACTTTAAACCTTTTTATTTCTCTTAACAGCATTTTGAAGAAAATCTCTTTTTCATCTTACATAAAGTGTAATACAAGCCTTTTCAAAGAAAAATATATATTTCTTTTAGAAAAAGGATTTTTCAGTGGTTTTTTCTTTTCCTTTCCATGTTTTGATTGAAAATTAAGGAAAATGCAAGAAACATATTAACTTTTTATTGCAATTCATTTTTTTCTCTCAAAATTGCATAAATTATCCCCTTTTCAGCGTTTTTAGGAGAATTAACATCTCATCTAAGAAAGAACATCTTTTTTGTAGTTAAGAAAAAAGGAATATATAACGAAACACAATGAATATTGCAATAATATAATTTTTCTCAAAAATTTCATAAATGAGGAGTTTTTCAACGTTTTTAGGAGTATTAACGGCATTTTACACAAAAGCCCTATTTACAAGTATAATATTAGCAATTTGTATAAAGACAAGATTCCTGCTTAAAAATGACTTTTTCAATGTTTTTATCTTATATTCATTTGTAGGTGGAAAAAAATAAAAAAAATACATTTTTTTGCGATAATATTTGTTTTCTATAAAACTGCGCAAACTACCCATTTGTATTTTTTATCCTTATTTTACGATAATATATTTTTTCTCTAAAACTGCATAAATGACCCTTTTTTCAATGTTTTTAAGAGATTTAGAAAAAAGAATGTTTTTACATCCAAAAGTGATTTTTTCAGTAATTTCCTTTAATTTTCATGTGTTAATTAAAAACAAGAACAATACACTATATATTGTTTTTTCTTTAAAGTTACATAAACTCTTCTATTTAAACCTTTTTATTGGTTTTAACAACATTTAGAAGAAAATCCCTTTTTTCATGTTACATTAAATGTAATACAAGCCATTTCACTGAAAAAATATATATTTCTTTTAGAAAAAGGATTTTTCACTGTTTTTTCTTTACATTTATTTGTTTTGATTTAAAACGAAGCACAAAGCAAGAAAAATATTAACTTTTTATTGCAATTTATTTTTTTCTCTAAAATTGCATAAATTATCCCCTTTTCATCGTTTTCAGGAGAATTAACATCTCATCTAAGAAAGACCATCTTTTTTGTAGTTAAGAAGAAAGGAATATATGCCATTTCACGAAAAATGTTCCTTTTCACCTAAAAAGTGTATTTGTCGATGATTTTCTGCTTATTTCATTGTTTTTATAAAAAATAAACAAAAAACAAAGAATATTGCGACAATACATTTTTTTCTCAAAAATTTTATAAATGACGTGTTTTTCAACGTTTTTAGGAGTATTAACGGTATTTTACACGAAACTCTCTTTTTCAAGTATTGTATATGCAATTTGTATAAAGACAAAATTTCTGCCTAAAAAGTTACTTTTTTTTTATCTTATTTTCATTTGTTGGTGGAAGAAAAAAATATATTCTTTTTTGCGACAATATTTCTTTTCTCTAAAATTCCACAAACTTACAATTTTTATGTTTTTATCCATGATTTACGATAATATTTTTTTCTCTAAAACTGTATAAATGACCCTTTTTTAAAGTTTTTCAGAGATTTAGAAAAAGTATGTTTTTACATCAAAAAGCGAGTTTTTCATTAATTTTCTTTTAATTTTTATGTTTTAATTAAAAACAAGACCATTACACTGTATATTTTTTTCTCTTTAAATTTACATTTATTTTTATAAGTTTTACCAACATTTTAAGAAAATTCCTTTTTCATGTTACATAAAATAAAGAAAATATATATTTCTTTTAAAAAAGGATTTTTCAGTGTTTTTCTTAACATTTCTATGTTTTCCTTAAAAATTAAGGAAAAAGGAAGAAATATATTAACTTTTTAATGCAATTTATTTTTTTCTCTCAAAATTGCATGAATTATCCTTTTTTCAGCGTTTTTAGGAGAATTAACATCTCAACTGAGAAAGACCATCTTTTTTTTACTTATAAATAAAAAAATATATGCCAATACACGAAAAAAGTTCCTTTTCACCGAAAAAGTAGATTTTTCGATGATTTTCTGCTTATTCCATTGTTTTCATAAAAAAAAAAACATTGACAATTGCGACAATATACTTTTTTCTCAAAAATTTCATAAATGACGTGTTTTTCAACGTTTTTAGGAGTATTAACGGCATTTTACACAAAACCCCCTCTTACAAGTATAGTATATGCAATTTGTATAAAGACAAAATTTCTGCCTAATAAATGTCTTGTTCAATGATTTTATCTTATTTTCATTTGTTGGTGGAAAAAAAACAAAAAATGCATTCTATTTTGCGACAATATTTCTTTTCTCTAAATTTTCACAAATAACCTTTTTTATGTTTTTACCCTTATTTTACGATAACATTTTTTTTTGACTAAAACTGCATAAATGACCCTTTTTTCAATGTTTTTCAGAGATTTAGAAAAAAAGTATGTTTTTACATCCAAAAGTGAGTTTTTCCTTATTTTTTTTAATTTTTATCTTTTAATTAAAAACAAGACCTATACACTATATATTTTTTCTCTATAATATTACAAAAACTACCTTATTTAAACCTTTTTATTGGTTTTAACAAAGTTTTGAAGAAAATCCTTTTTTCATGTTACATAAAATGTAATACAAGATATTTCATTTCAACGATGAAAATATAGATATTTCTTGAAGAAAAAGGATATTTCAGTGTTTTTTCTTTACATTTCCATGTTTTGATTGAAAATGAAGGAAAAAGCAAGAAATATATTAACTTTTTATTGCAATTCATTTATTTTTTCTCAAAATTGATTAAATTATCCTCTTTTCAGCAATTTTAGTAGAAATAACATCTCATCTAAGAAATACCATTTTTTTTTTTTAGTTAAGAAGAAAGGAATATATGCCATTTATCGAAAAAAGTTCCTTTTCACCTAAAAAGTAGATTTGTCGATGATTTTCTGCTTATTTCATTGTTTTAATAAAAAATAAACAAAAAACAATGAATATTGCGTAAATACATTTTTTTTTTCACAAAAATTTCATAAATTACTTATTTTTCAACGTTTTTAGGAGTAATAACAGTATTTTACACAAAACACTTTTTTTCAAGTATAGTATATGCACTTTGTATGAAAACAAAATTTCTGCCTAAAAAGTTACTTTTTTCAATATTTGTATCTTATTTTCATTTGTTGGTAGAAGAAAACAAAAAAATACATTGATTTTTGCAATAATATTTCTTTTCTCTAAAATTGCATAAACTACCCATTTTTGTTTTTATTCTTATTTTACGAAAACATTTTTTTTTCTCTGAAACAGCATATATGACCCTTTTTAAAATGTTTTTCAGAGATTTAGAAAAAAACTATGTTTTCACATTCAAAAGTGAGTTTTCCAGTAATTTTTTTTTAATCATCATGTTTTAATTAAAAACAAGACCAACACTATATATTTTTTCTCTTTAAATAAACTACCCTATTTAAACCTTTTTATTGGTTTTAATAACATTTTGAAGAGAATATCTTTTTCATGTTACATATAATGTAAAACAAGCTATTTTAATGAAAAAAATATATAATTCTTTTATAATAAGAATTTTTCAGTGTTTTTTTCCTTACATTTACATGTTTTGATTGAAAATGAGAGAAAAAGCAGGAAATATATTAATTTTTTTTGCAATTCATTTTTTTCTCTCAAAATTGCAAAAATTTTCCCCTTTTCAGCGTTTTTAGGACAAGTAATATCTCATCTAAGAAAGACCAAATTTTTTTAGTTAAGAAAAAAGGACATTTTACACAAAACCCCATTTCAATAAAAAAAAATATATATATATTTCTTTAAAAAAAAATGATTTTTCAGGTTTTTTTTCTTTACATTTCCATGTTTTGATTGAAAATAAAGCATGCAATTTTAGAGAAAAGAAATATTGTCGCAAAAAAGAATGTATTTTTTAGTTTTTGTTCCACCAACACATGAAAATAAGATAAAAACATTGAAAAAGTCCCTTTTTAGGGAGAAATTTTGTTTTTATACAAATTGCTAATATTATACTTGTAAAAGAGGGTTATGTGTAAAATGCGGTTAATACTCCTAAAAACGTTAAAAAACACGTAATTTATTAAATTTTTGATAAAAAAGTATATTGTCGCAATATTCATTGTTTTTTGTTTATTTTTTATGAAAACAATGAAATAAGCAGAAAATCATCGAAAAATTTACTTTTTCGGTGAAAAAGAACTTTTCTAGTGAAATGGCATATATTCCTTTCTTCTTAACTAAAATAAGATGGTCCTTCTTAGATTAGATGTTACTTCTCCTAAAAACGGTAAAAAATGGATAAGTTATGCAATTTTGAGAGAAAAAAAATAATTGCAATAAATAAATAATATATTTCTTGCTTTTTCCTTGATTTTCAATCAAAGCTTAGAAATGTAAAGAAAAAAACAGTGAAAAAAACTTTTTCTAAAAAAATTTTTTTTTTTTTTTCATTGAAATGGCTTGTATTACATTTTATGTAACGTGAAAAAGGGATTTTCTTCAAAATGTTGTTAAAACCAATAAAAAGTTTAAATAGATTGGTTTATGTAACTTTAAAGAGAAAAAAAATATATAGTGTATTGGTCTTGTTTTTGATTAAAATATGAAAATTAAAAGAAATTTACTGAAGAACTTACTTTTGGATGTAAAAACATACTTTTTTCCTAAATCTCTGAAAAAACATTAAAAAAAGGGCCATTTATGCACTTTAGAGAAAAAAATATATATTATAGTAAAACAAGGATAAAACATAAAGATGGGTAGTTTGTGCAATTTTAGAGAAAAGAAAAATTGTCGCAAAAAAGAATGTATTTTTTGGTTTTCTTCCACCAACAAATAAAATTCAGATAAAAACATTTAAAATTCACTTTTTAGGCAGAAATTTTTTCTTTATACAAATTGCATATATTATATCTTTAAAAGAGGGTTTTGAGTAAAATGCCATTGATACTCCTAAAAACGTTGAAAACACGTCATTTATGAAACTTTTGAGAAAAAAGCATATTCTCTCAATATTCATTGTTTTTTTGTTTATTTTTAATGAAAAAAAATGAAATAACCAGAAAATCATCAAAAATCTACTTATTCGGTGATAAGAAACTTGTTTTGTGTAATGGCATTATTCCTTTCTTCTTAACTGAAAAAAGATGGTCTTTCTTAGATGATATGTTAGTACTCCTAAAAACGCTGAAAAGGGGATAATTTATGCAATTTTGAGAGAAAAAAAATGAATTGCAATAAAAAATTAAAATATTTCTTGGTTTTTACTTCATTTTCAATCAAAACATGGAAATGTAAAGAAAAAAACACTGAAAACTCCTTTTTCTAAAAGAAATATATTTATTTTTTTTGTTGAAATGGCTTGTATTACATTTTATGTAACATGAAAAACGGATTTTCTTCAAAATGTTGTAAAAACCATTAAAAAGTTTTAAATAACGTAGTTTATGTAACTTTAAATAAAAAAAGTATATAGTGTATTGGTCTTTTTTTTAATTAAAACATGAAAATTAAAAGAAAATTATTAAAAAACTCACTTTTGGATATAAAAACATACTTTTTTTCTAATTCTCTAAAAAAAAAAAACCGTAAAAAAGTCCATTTATGCAGTTTTAGAGAAAAAATATATTATCATAAAACAAGGATAAAAACTTAAAAATGGGTAGTTTGTGCATTTTTAAAGAAAAGAAATATTGTAGCAAAAAAAATGTATTTTTTTATTTTCTTCCACCAACACATGAAAATAAGATAAAAACATTGAAAAAGTCCCTTTTTAGGCAGATATTTGGTTTCTATACAAATTGCTTATATTATACTTGAAAAAGAGGGTTTTGTGTAAAATGCCATTAATACTCCAAAAAACGTTGAAAAACACCTCATTTCTTAAATTTTTGAGAAAAAGTGTATTGTCGCTATATTGATTGTTTTTTTTTTATTTGTTATGAAAACAATGAAATAAGCAAAAAAATATCGAAAAATCTACTTTTTCGGTGAAAAGGAACTTTTCTAGTGAAATAGCATATATTCCTTTCTTCTTAACTAAAAAAAATTGGTTTTTCTTAGATGAGATGTTAATTTTCCTAAAAATGCTGAAAACGGGATAATTTATGCAATTTTGAAAGAAAAAAAACGCATTGCCATAAAAAGTTAATATGTTTCTTTTTTAATCAAAACATGGAAATGTAAAGAAAAAACACTGAAAAATCGTTTTTCTAAAAGAAATATATATATTTTTCATTGAAATGGTTTCTATTACATTTTATGTAACATGAAAAAGAAATTTTCTTCAAAATGTTGTTAAAAACAACAAAAAGATTTAAATTGGGCAGTTTATATAACTTTAAAGAGGAAAAAAATATATATATACTGTTTTGGTCTTGTTTTTAATTAAAACATAAAAATAAAAGAAAATTACTGAAAAACTCAGTTTTGGATGTAAAAACAAACATTTTTCTAAATCTTTGAAAAACTTTGAAAAAAGGGTCATTTATGTAGTTTTGGAGTAAAAAATAGATTATCGTAAAATAAGGATTAAAACATAAAAATGGATAGTTTGTGGAATTTTAGAGAAAAAAAATATTGTCGCAAAAAAGAATGAATTTTTTGTTTTTTTGCCACCAACAAATGAAAATAACATAAAAACATTGAAAAAGTTACTTTTTAGGCAGAAACTTTGTCTGTATACAAATTGCTAATATATACTTGTAAGAGGGGGAGGGGTTTGTGTTAAATGTCGTTAATACTCTTTAAAACGTTAAAAAACACATCATTTATGAAATTTTTGAGAAAATAGTATATTGTCGCAATATTCATTGTTTTTTGTTCATTTTTTTATTAAAACAATGAAATAAGCAGAAAATCATCCAAAGATCTACTTTTTCGGTGAAAATGAAGTTTTTTTGTGTAATGGCTTTTATACCTTTCTTCTTAACTTATAAAAGATGGTCTTTCTTAGATGAGATGTTAATTCTCCTAAAAACACAGAAAAGGGGATAATTTATTCAATTTTTTGACAAAGAAAAAGAATTGCAATAAAAATTTAATATTTTTTGCTTTCTCCTTCATTTTCAATCAAAACATGAAAATGTAAAAAAAAAAAACCAGTAAAAAATACCTTTTTTTTAAGAAATATATATTTTTTTCATTGAAATGTTGTTAAAACCGATAAAAAGGTTTAAATAGGTTATTTTTTTTAACTTTAAAGACCAAAAGAATATAGTGTATTGGTCTTGTTTTTAATTAAAATATGAAAATTAAAAGAGAAATACTGAAAAACTTACTTTTGGATGTAAAAACATACTTTTTTTCTAAATCTCTGAAAAACATTTAAAAACGTATCATTTATGCAGTTTTAGATAATAAAAATATTATCGTAAAATAAGGATAAAAACATAAAAATGGGTAGTTTGTGCAATTTTAGAGAAGAGAAATATTGTCGGTAAAAAGAATGTATATTTTGGTTTTCTTCAACCAACAAATGAAAATAAGATAAAAACATTAAAAAGTCACTTTTTAGGCAGTATTTTTGTCCTTATACAAATTGCATATTTTATACTTGTAAAAGGGGGATTTATGTAAAATGCCAATAATACTCCGAAAAACGTTGAATAACACGTTATTTATGAAATTATTGAGAAAAAGAAAATTGTTGCAATATTCATTGTTTTTTGTTTATTTATTAGGAAAACAATGAAATAAGCTGAAAATCATCAAAAAATCTTCTTTTCCGGTGTAAAAAAACTTTTTCGTGAAATGGCATATATTCCTTTCTTTTTAACTAAAAAAAAGATGGTCTTTCTTAGATGAGATGTTAATTCTCCTAAAAACGCTGAAAAGAGGATAATTTATGCAATTTTGAGAGAAAAAAAATTAATTGCAATAAAAAAAATTATATATTTCTTCCTACTTTCTTCTTTTTCAATCAAAACATGGAAATGTAAAGAAAAAAACACTGAAAACTCCTTTTTCTGAAAGAAATATATATTATTTTCATTAAAATATCTTGTATTAAAATAGTTATTCATGTAACATGAAAAAAGGATTTTCTTCAAAATATTGTTAAAACCAATAAAAAGGTTTAAATAGGGTTGTTTCTGTAACTTTAAAGAGGAAAAAATATATAGTGTTTTGGTCTTGTTTTTAATTAAAACATGAAAATTAAAAGAAAATTACTGAAAATCTCACTTTTGGATGTAAAAACATCCTTTTTTTCTAAATCTTTGAAAAACATTCAAAAAACGGTCATTAATGGAGTTTTAGAGAAAAAAATATATTGTCGTAGAATAAGGATAAAAACATAAAACTTGGTAGTTTGTGCAATTTTAGAGAAAAGTAATATTGTCGCAAAAAAGAATGTATTTTTTGGTTTTCTTCCACCAACAAATGCTAATAAGATAAAAACATTGAAAAAGTCACTTTTCAGGCAGAAATTTTGTCTTTATACGAATTGCATATATTATACATGTTAAAGGGGGTTTTGTGTAAAATGCCGTTAATATTTCTTAAAACGTTGAAAAACAAGTCATTTATGAATTTTTTTATAAAAAAGGATATTGTAGCAATAATCATTGTTTTTTGTTTATTTTTTTATGAAAACAATGAAATAAGCAGAAAATCATCGAAAAATCTACTTTTTCGGTAAAAAAGGAACTTTTTTCGCGTAAAGGCATATATTCCTTTCTTCTTAACTAAAAAAGATGGTCTTTCTTAGATTAGATGTTAGTTCTCCTAAAAACGGTGAAAAATGTCTAATTTATGCAATTTTGAGAGAAAAAAAAATGAATTGCAATAAAATATTAATATATTTCTTGCTTTTTTTCATTTTTAATCAAAACATGGAAATGTAAAGGAAAAAACGGTGAAAAATCCTTTTTCTAAAAGTAATATATATTTTTTTCATGGAACTAACTTGTATTACATTTTATGTAACATTAAAAAGGGATTTTCTTCAAAATGTATTTAAAACCGATAAAAAGGATTAAATAGGGTAGTTTATGTAACTTTAAAGAGAAAAAAATATATAATGTATTGGTCTTGTTTTTAATTAAAACAAGAAAATTAAAAGAAAATTACTGAAAAACTCACTTTTGGATGTAAAAACATACTTTTTTTTCTAAATCTCTGTAAAACATGGAAAAAAGGGTCATTTATGCATAGAGGAAAAAAATATGTTAGTAAAATAAGGATAAAAACATGAAAATTGGAATTTTGAGCATTTTTAGAGAAAAGAAATTTTGTCGCAAAAAATAATGTATTTTTTTGTTTTCTTCCACCAACAAATGAAAATAAGATAAAAACATTGAAAAAGTCCCTTTTTAGGCAGAAATTTTGTCTATCTACAAATTACTAATAAATACTTGTCAAAGGAGGTTTTCTGTTATATGTCGTTAATACTCCTTAAAACGTTAAAAAACACGTCATTTGTGAAATTTTTGAGAAAAAAGTATATTGTCGCAATATTCACTGTTTTTTGTTCATTTTTTTTATTAAAGCAATGAAATAAGCAGAAAATCATCGAAAGATCTACTTTTTCGGTGATAAGGAACTTTTTTCGTGTAATGGTTTATATTTTTTTCTTCTTAACTTATAAAAGATGGTCTTTCTTAGATGAGATGTTAATTCTCCTAAAAACGCTGAAAAGAGGATAATTTATGCAATTTTGAGAGAAAAAAAAAGAATTGCAATAAAAAATTTTATATATATCTTGCTTTTTTCTTCATTTTCAATGAAAATATGGAAATGTAAAGAAAATATACTGAAAAAAACTTTTTCTAAAAGAAATATATATATATTTTTCATTGAAATGGCTTGTATTTCATTTTATGTAACGTGAAAAAGGGATTTTTTGAAAATGTTGTTAAAACCAATAAAAAGGTTTAAATAAGGTAGTTTATGTTACTTTAAAGAGAAAAAAATATATAGTGTATTGGTCTTGTTTTTAATTAAAATATGAAAATTAAAAGAAATTTACTGAAGAACTCACTTTAGGATGTAAAAACATACTTTTTTTTTCTAAATCTCTGAAAAACATTAAAAAAATATCCATTTATGCATTTTAGAGAAAATAAATATATTATCGTAAAACAAGAATAAAAACATAAAAATAAGTAGTTTGTGTAATTTTAGAGAAAAGAAAAATTGTTGCAAAAAAGAGTGTATTTTTTGGTTTTCTTCCACCAACAAATGAAAATAAGATAAAAACATTGAAAAGTCACTTTTTAGGCAGAAATTTTGTCTTTATACAAATTCCATATATTATATTTGTATAAGAGAGTATTGAGTAAAATGTAGTTAATACTCCCAAAAACGTTGAAAACACGTCATTTATGAAACTTTTGAAAAAAAAGCATATTGTCGCAATATTCATTGTATTTTGTTTATTTTTAATGAAAAAAAATTAAATAAGCAGAAAATCATCAAAAAATCTACCTTTTCGGTGATAAGAAACTTGTTTTGTGTAATGGCATACATTCTTTTCTTCTTAACTGAAAAAGACGGTATTTCTTAGATGAGATGTTAGTACTCCTAAAAACGCTGAAAAGGGGATAATTTATGCAATTTTGAGAGAAAAAAATGAATTGCAATAAAAAATTAATATATTTCTTGCTTTTTCCTTCATTTTCAATCAAAACATGGAAATGTAAAGAAAAAAACACTGCAAACTCTTTTTTCTAAAAGAAATATATATATATTTTTTTTTATTGAAATGGCTTGTATTACATTTTATGTAACATGAAAAACGGATTTTCTTCAAAATGTTGTAAAAACCATTAAAAAGGTTTAAATAAGGTAGTTTATGTAATTTAAAGAAAAAAAATACTTGATGTATAGGTCTTTTTTTAATGAAAACATGAAAATTAAAAGAAAATTACTAAAGAACTCACTTTTTGATATAAAAACATACTTTTTTTTCTAATTCTCTGAAAAACACGTAAAAAAGGCCATTTATGCAGTTTTAGAGAAAAAATATATTATCATAAAACAAACATAAAAACTTAAAAATGGGTAGTTTGTGGAATTTTAGAGAAAAGAAATATTGTCCTAAAAAAGGATGTATTTTTTGGTTTTCTTCCACCAACACATGAAAATAAGATAAAAACATTGAAAAAGTCCCCTTTTAGGCAGAAACTTTGTTTCTATACAAATTGCTAATATTATACTTGTAAAAGAAGGTTTTGTGTAAAATGCCGTTAAAACTCCGAAAAACGTTGAAAAACACATCATTTATTAATCTTTTGAGAAAAAAGTATATTGTCGCTATATTCATTGTTTTTTGTTTATTTTTTATGAAAACAATGAAATAAGCAGAAAATCATCGAAAATTTACTTTTTCTGTGAAAAGGAACTTTTCTAGTGAAATGGCATATATTCCTTTCTTCTTAACTAAAAAAAAATGGTTTTTCTTATATGAGATGTTATTTCTCCTAAAAACGCTGAAAAGTGGATAATTTATATAATTTTGAGAGAAAAAAAAACGAGTTGCAATAAAAAGTTAATGTTTAATTTTGAATCAAAACATGGAAATGTAAAGAAAAAACACTCAAAAATCATTTTTCTAAAAGAAATATATATTTTTTTCATTGAAATGGCATGTATTACATTTTATGTAACATGAAAAAGAGATTATCTTCAAAATTTTGTTAAAAACAACAAAAATATTTTAATTGCGCAGTTTATGTAACTTTAAAGAGGAAAAAAAATATATATATAGTGTTTTAGTCTTGTTTTTAATTAAAACATGAAAAAAAAGAAAATTACTGAAAAACTCACTTTTGGGATAAAAACAAACTTTTTTCTAAATCTCTGAAAAACATTGAAAAAACGGTCATTTATGCAGTTTTAGAGAAAAAAATATATTATCGTAGAATAAGGATAAAAACATAAAAAATGGTAGTTAGTGCAATTTTAGAGAAGAGTAATATTGTCGCAAAAAAGAATGTATTTTTCGGTTTTCTTCCACCAATAAATGATAATAAGATAAAAATATTGAAAAAGTCACTTTTCAGGCAGAAATTTTGTCTTTATACGAATTGCATATGTTATACCTGTTTAAAGGGGGTTTTGTGTAAAATGCCGTTAATATTCCTAAAAACGTTGAAAAACACGTCATTTATAAAATTTTTGAGAAAAAAGTATATTTGTTTTTTGTTTAATTTTTATGAAAAAAATGAAATAAGCAGAAAATCATCGAAAATTTACTTTTTCCGTGAAAAGAAAATTTTCTAGTGAAATGGCATATATTCCGTTCTTCTTAACTAAAAAAATGGTTCTCTTAAATGAGATGTTAATTCTTCTAAAAACGCTGATTACATTTTATGTAACATGAAAAAGAGATTATCTTCAAAATGTTGTTAAAAACAACAAAAAGATTTAAATTAGTCAGTTTATGTACATTTAAAGAGCAAAAAAAAAATATATATAGTGTTTTAGTCTTGTTTTTAATCAAAACATGAAAATAAGAGAAAGTTACTGAAAAACTCATTTTTGGATGTAAAAATAAACTTTTTTTCTAAATCTCTGAAAAACATTGAAAAAAGGGTCATTTATGCAGTTTTGGATTATAAAATAAATTATCGTAAAATAAGAATTAAAATATAAAAAAGGGAAGTTTGAGCATTTTTAGAGAAAAGAAATATTGTCGGAAAAAAAATGTATGTTTTGGTTTTCTTCCACCAACAAATGAAAATAAGATAAAAACATTGAAAAAGTCCCTTTTTAGGCAGAAATTTTGTCTCTCAACAAATTGCTAATATATACTCGTAAAAGGGGGTTTTCTGTTATATGTCGTTAATACTCCTTAAAACGTTAAAAAACACGTCATTTGTGAAATTTTTTAGAAAAAAGTATATTGTCGCAATATTCATTGTTTTTTGTTCATTTTTTATTAAAACAATGAAATAAGCAGAAAATCATCGAAAGATCTACTTTTTCGGTGATAAGGAACTTTTTTCGTGTAATGGCTTATATTTTTTTCTTATTAACTTATAAAAGATGGTCCTTCTTTGATGAGATGTTAATTCTCCTAAAAACGCTGAAAAGAGGATAATTTATGCAATTTTGAGAGAAAAAAAAAGAATTGCAATAAAAAGTTTATATATTTCTTGCTTTTTTCTTCATTTTCAATCGAAATATGGAAATGTAAAGAAAAGACACGGAAAAAACCTTTTTCTAAAAGAAATATATTTTTTTTTCATTGAAATGGCTTGTATTACATTTTATGTAACGTGAAAAAGGGATTTTCTTCAAAATGTTGTTAAAAGCAATAAAAAGATTTAAATAGGGTAGTTTATGTAACTTTAAAGAGAAAAAAATATATAGTGTATTGGTCTTGTTTTTAATTAAAATTTGAAAATTAAAAGAAATTTCCTAAAGAACTCACTTTTGGATGAAAAAACATACTTTTTTTCTAAATCTTTGAAAAACATTAAAAAAGGGCCATTTATGCATTTTAGAGAAAAATTATATATTATCGTAAAACAAGGATAGAAACATAAAAATGGGTCGTTTTTGCAATTTTAGAGAAAAGAAAAATTGTCGCAAAAAAGAATGTATTTTTTAGTTTTCTTCCACCAACAAATGAAAATTAAGATAAAAAACATTGAAAAGTCACTTTTTAGGCAGAAATTTTGTCTTTATACAAATTGCATATATATTTGTAAAAGAGGGTTTTGAGTAAAATGCTATTAATACTCCTAAAAACGTAGAAAACACGTCATTTATGAAACTTTTGAGAAAAAAGCATATTGTCGCAATATTCATAGTTTTTTGTTTATTTTTAATGAAAAAAGATTAAATAGGCAGAAAATCATCAAAAAATCTCCTTTTTCGGTGATAAGAAACTTGTTTAGTGTAATGGTATATATTCCTTTCTTCTTAACTGAAAAAAGATTGTCTTTCTTAGATGAGATGTTAGTACACCTAAAAACGCAGAAAAGGGGATAATTTATGCAATTTTGAGGGAAAAAAAATGAATTGCAATAAAAAATTAATATATTTCTTGCTTTTTCCTTCATTTTCAATCAAAACATGGAAATGTAAAGAAAAAAACACTGAAAACTCCTTTTTCTAAAAGAAATATACATTTTTTTTTTAAATGGCTTGTATTACATTTTATGTAACATGAAAAACGGATTTTCTTCAAAATGTTGTAAAAACCATTAAAAAGGTTTAAGTAATGTAGTTTATGTAACTTTAAAGAAAAAAAAATATATAGTGTATTGGTCTTTTTTTTAATGAAAACATGAAAATTAAAAGAAAAATACCAAAAAACTCACTTTTGGATATAAAAAAATACTTTTTTTTCTAATTCTCTGAAAAACACGTAAAAAAATCCATTTTTACAGTTTTAGAGACAAATATATTATCATAAAACAAGGATAAAAAAAACCTTAAAAATGGGTAGTTTGTGCAATTTTAGAGAAAAGAAATATTGTCGCAAAAAAAAAAAAAATGTATTTTTTGGTTTTCTTCCACCAACACATGAAAATAAGATAAAAACATTGAAAAAGTCTCTTTTTAGGCAGAAATTTTGTTTCTATACAAATTGCTAATATTATACTTGTTAAAGAGGGTTTTGTGTAAAATGCCGTTAATACACCTAAAAACGTTGCAAAACACGTCATTTATTAAATTTTTGAGAAAAAAGTATATTTTCGCAATATTCATTGTTTTTTGTTTGTTTGTTTTATGAAAACGATTAAATAAGAAGAAAATCATCGAAAAATTTACTTTTTCTGTGAAAAGGAACTTTTCTAGTGAAATTGCATATATTCCTTTCTTCTTAACTAAAAAAAATGGTTTTTTCTTAGATAAGATGTTAATTCTCCTAAAATCGCTGAAAAGGGGATAATATATGCAATTTTGAGATAAAAAAACGAATTGCAATAAAAAGTTAATATATTTCATTTTGAATCAAAACATGGAAATGTAAAGAAAAAACACTGAAAAATCGTTTTTCTAAAAGAAATATTTATTTTTTTCATTGAAATGGCTTGTATTACATTTTATGTAACAAGAAAAAGATATTTTCTTCAAAACGTTGTTAAAAACAACAAAAAGATTTAAATTGGGCAGTTTATGTAACTTTAAAAAGGACAAAAAATATATATATAGTGTTTTGGTCTTGTTTTCAATTAAAACATGAAAATAAAAGAAAATTACTGAAAAAATCACTTTTGGATGTAAAAACAAACTTTTTTCTAAATATCTGAAAAACATTGAAAAAAGGGTCATTTATGCAGTTTTGGAGTAAAAAATATATTATCGTAAAAAAAGTATTAAAACATAAAAATAAATAGTTTGTGGAATTTTAGAGAAAAGAAATATTGTCGCAAAAAAGAATGTATTTTTTTTGTTTTTTTGCCACCAACAAATGAAAATAACATAAAAACATTGAAAAATCACTTTTTAGGCAGAAATTTAGTCTCTATTCAAATTGCTAATTTATACTTGTAAGAGGGGGGGGGGGTTGTGTTGAATGTCGTTAATACTCCTTAAAACGTTAAAAAAAACACATCATTTATGAAATTTTTGAGAAAAAGTATATTGTCGCAATATTCATTGTTTTTTGTTCATTTTTTATTAAAACAATGAAATAAGCAGAAAATCATCCAAAGATCTACTTTTTCGGTGAAAATGAACTTTTTTCGTGTAATGGCTTTTAAACCTTTCTTCTTAACTTATAAAATATGGTTTTTCTTAGATGAGATGTTAATTCTCCTAAAAACACTGAAAAGGGGATAATTTATATAGTTTTGAGACAAAGAAAAAGAATTGCAATAAAAAGTTAATATTTTTTGCTTTTTCCTTCATTTTCAATCAAAACATGAAAATGTAAAGAAAAAAAACAGTAAAAAATCCTTTTTTTTTTTTTTTTAAAGAAATATATATATTTTTTTTCACTGAAATTGCTTGTATTATGTTTTATGAAACATGAAAAAGGGATTTTCTTCAAAATGTTTTTAAAACCGATAAAAAGGTTTAAACAAAGTAGTTTTCTTTAACTTTAAAGACACAAAAAATACATAGTGTATTGGTCTTGTTTTTCATTAAAATATGAAAATTAAAAGAAAAATACTGATAAACTTACTTTTGGATGTAAAAACATACTTTTTTTCTAAATCTCTGAAAAACATTTAAAAAGGTATCATTTATGCAGTTTTAGAGAAAAGGATATTATCGTAAAATAAGGATAAAAACATAAAAATGGGTAGTTTGTGCATTTTTAGAGAAAAGAA
Source organism: Callinectes sapidus (assembly GCA_020233015.1). Classification (NCBI taxonomy): domain Eukaryota; kingdom Metazoa; phylum Arthropoda; class Malacostraca; order Decapoda; family Portunidae; genus Callinectes; species Callinectes sapidus. The sequence goes on along the minus strand of CM035220.1, from coordinate 14,441,363 downwards.
ATATTGTCGGTAAAAAGAATGTATATTTTGGTTTTCTTCCACCAACAAATGAAAATAAGATAAAACCATTGAAAAGTCACTTTTTAGGCAGTATTTTTGTCTTTTTACAAATTGCATACTTGTAAAAGGGAGTTTTATGTAAAATGCCGATAATACTCCGAAAAACGTTGAAAAACACGTCATTTATGAAATTACTGAGAAAAAGTAAATTAAAGCAATATTCATTGTTTTTTGTTTATTTTGTATGAAAACAATGAAATAAGCTGAAAATCATCAAAAATTCTTCTTTTCCGGTGTAAAAAAAACTTTTTTCGTGATATGGCATTTTTAATATAAAAATAAGATGGTCTTTCTTAGATGAAATGTTAGTTCTCCAAAAAACGCTAAAAAGAGGATAATTTATGCAATTTTGAGAGAAAAAAAAATTAATTGCAATAAAAAAATAATATATTTTTTGCTACTTTCTTCATTTTCAATCAAAACATGGAAATGTAAAGGAAAAACACTGAAAACTCCTTTTTCTGAAAGAAATATATATTATTTTCATTAAAATATCTTGTATTACAATTCATGTAACATGAAAAAAGGATTTTCTTCAAAATGTTGTTAAAAATCAATAAAAAGATTTCAAGAGGGTTGTTTCTGTAACTTTAAAGAGAAAAAATATATAGTGTATTGGTCTTGTTTTTAATTAAAACATGAAAATTAAAAGAAAATTACTGAAAATCTCACTTTTGGATATAAACATACTTTTTTTCTAAATCTCTGAAAAACATTGAAAAAACAGTCATTTAAGCAATTTTCAATAAAAAAAATATATTATCGTAGAATAAGGATAAAAACATAAAAATTGGTAGTTTGTGCAATTTTAGAGAAAAGTAATATTGTCGCAAAAAAAAAAAATGTGTTTTTTGGTTTTCTTCCACCAACAAATGATAATAAGATAAAAACATTGAAAAAGTCACTTTTCAGGCAGAAATTTTGTCTTTATTCGAATTGCATATATTATACATGTTAAAGTGGCGTTTTGTGTAAAATGCCGTTAAAATTCCTAAAAACGTTGAAAAACACGTCATTTGTGAAATTTTTTAGAAAAAAGGATATTGTCGCAATATTCATTTTTTTTTATTTTTTTTTATGAAAACAATGAAATAAGCAGAAAATTATAGAAAAATCTACTTTTTCGGTAAAAAGGAACTTTTTTCGCGTAATGGCATATATTCCTTTCTTCTTAACTAAAAAAAACATGGCCTTTCTTAGATTAGTTGTTATTTCTCCTAAAACGGTGAAAAGTGGATAATTTATGCAATTTTGAGAGAAAAAAATGAATTGCAATAAAATATTAATATATTTCTTGCTTTTTTCCTTCATTTTCAATCAAAACATGGAAATGTAAAGAAAAAAATAGTGAAAAATACTTTTTGTAAAAGGAATATATATTTTTTTCATGGAAATAACTTGTATTACATTTTATGTAACATGAAAAATGAATTTTCTTCAAAATGTGTTAAAAACCGATAAAATGGTTTAAATAGGGTAGTTTATGTAACTTCAAAGAGAAAAAAATACATAGTGTTTTGGTCTTGTTTTTAATTAAAATATGAAAATTAAAAGATAATTACTGAAAAACTCATTTTTGGATGTAAAAACATACTTTTTTTTCTAAATCTCTGTAAAACATAGAAAAAAGGGTCATTTTTGCAGTTTTAGAGAAAAAAAGATATTATCGTAAAATAAGGATAAAAACATATAAATGGGAAGTTTGAGCATTTTTAGAGAAAAGAAATATTGTCGCAAAAAAGAATGTATTTTTTTGTTTTCTTCCACCAACAAATGAAAATAAGATAAAAACATTGCAAAAGTCCCTTTTTAGGGAAAAATTTTGTCCCTTTACAAATTGCTAATATATACTTGTAAAAGGGGGTTTTGTGTTATATATCGTTAATACTCCTTAAAACGTTGAAAAACACGTTATTTGTGAAATTTTTGAGAAAAAAGTATATTGTCGCAATATTCATTGTTTTTTGTTCATTTTTAATTAAAACAATGAAATAAGCAGAAAATCATCGAAATATCTACTTTTTCGGTAATATTTAACTTTTTTCGTGTAATGGCTTATATTTTTTTTCTTTTTAACTTATAAATTATGGAGTTTCTTAGATGAGATGTTAATTCTCCTAAAAACGCTGAAAAGAGGATAATTTATGCAATTTTGAGAGAGAAAAAAAAAATTGCAATAAAAAGTTTAAATATTTCTTGCTTTTTTCTTCATTTTTAATCAAAACATGGAAATGGAAAGAAAAGACACTGAAAAACCTTTTTCTATTTTTTTTTTTCATTGAAAAGGCTTGTATTACATTTTATGTAACGTGAAAAAGGGATTTTCTTCAAAATGTTGTTAAAACCAATAAAAAGGTTTAAATAGGGTTGTTTATGTAACTTTAAAGAGAAAAAAATATATAGTGTATTGGTCTTGTTTTTAATTAAAATTTGAAAATTAAAAGAAATTTACTGAAGAACTCACTTTTGGATGAAAAAGCATACTTTTTTTTTCTAAATCTCTGAAAAATTTTTTTAAAAAGGGCCATTTATGCATTTTAGAGAGAAAAAAAAATATTATCGTAAAACAAGCATGAAAACATTAAAGTGGGTAGTTTGTTTAATTTTAAAGAAAAGAAAAATTGTCGCAAAAAAAATGTAATTTTTAGTTTTCTTACACCAACAAATAAAAATAAGATAAAAACATTGAAAAGTCACTTTTTAGGCAGAAATTTTGTCTTTATACAAATTGCATACATTATTTTTGTAAAAGAGGGTTTTGAGTAAAATGCCGTTAATACTCCTAAAAACGTTGAAAACACGTCATTTATGAAACTTTTGAGAAAAAAGCATATTGTCGCAATATTCATTGTTTTTGTTTATTTTTAATGAAAAAAAATGAAATAAGCAGAAAGTCATCAAAAAACCTACTTTTTCGGTGGTACATACTTTTTTTCTAAAGCTCTGAAAAAATTTAAAAAGGCATCATTTACGCAGTTTTAGAGAAAAAAATATTATCGTAAAATAAGGATAAAAACATAAAAATGGGTAGTTTGTGCAATTTTAGAGAAAAGAAATATTGTCGGTAAAAAGAATGTATATTTTGGTTTTCTTCCACCAACAAATGAAAATAAGATAAAAACATTGAAAAATCACTTTTTAGGCAGTATTTTTGTCTTTATACAAATTGCATATATTATACTTGTAAAAGGAGGTTTTATGTAAAATGCCGATAATACTCCGAAAAACGTTGAAAAACACATCATTTATGAAATTATTGAGAAAAAGTAAATTGTTGCAGTATTCATTGTTTTTTGTTTATTTTGTATGAAAACAATTAAATAAGCTGAAAATCATGAAAAAATCTTCTTTTCCAGTGTAAAAAAACTTTTTTCGTGAAATAGTATATATTCCTTTCTTTTTAACTAAAAAAAAGATGGTCTTTCTTAGATGAGATGTTAATTCTACTAAAAACGCTGAAAAGAGGATAATTTATGCAATTTTGAGAGAAAAAAAATGAATTGCAATAAAAAAATAATATATTTCTTGCTACTTTCTTCATTTTCAATCAAAACATGGAAATGTAAAGAAAAAACACTAAAAACTCCTTATTCGGAAAGAAATATATATTATTTTCATTAAAATATCTTGTGTTACAATTCATGTAACATGAAAAAAGGATTTTCTTCAAAATGTTGTTAAAACCAATAAAAAGGTTTAAATAGGGTTGTTTCTGTAGCTTTAAAGGGAAAAAATACATAGTGTATTGGTCTTGTTTTTAATTAAAACATGTCAATTAAAAGAATACTGAAAATCTCACTTTTGGATGTAAAAACATACTTTTTTTCTAAATCTCTGAAAAACATTGAAAAAACGGTCATTTATGCAGTTTTAGAGAAAAAAATATATATTATCGTAAAATAAGGATAAAAACATAAAAATTGGTACTTTGTGCAATTTTAGAGAAAAGTAATATTGTCGCAAAAAAGAATGTATTTTTTGGTTTTCTTCTACAAACAAATGAGAATAAGATAAAAACATTGAAAAAGTCACTTTTCAGGCAGAAATTTTGTCTTTATACGAATTGAATATATTATACATGTTAAAGGGGGTTTTGTGTAAAATGCCAATAGTATTCCTAAAAACGTTGAAAAAAACGTCATTTATGAAATTTTTGATGGAAAAGGATATTGTCGCAATATTCATTGTTTTTTGTTTATTTTTTAATGAAAGCAATGAAATAAACAAGCAGAAAATCATCGAAAACTCTACTTTTTCGATAAAAAGGAACTTTTTTCGCGTAATGGCATATATTACTTTCTTCTTAACTAAAAAAAGATGGTCTTTCTTAGATTAGATGTTAGTTCTCCTAAAAACGGTGAAAAGTGTCTAATTTATGCAATTTTGAGAGAAAAAAAATGAATTGCAATAAAATCTTAATATATTTCTTGCTTTTTCCTTCATTTTCAATCAAAACTTGGAAATGTAAAGAAAAAAAACGGTGAAAAATCCGTTTTCTAAAAGTAATATATAATTTTTTCAAGGAAATAACTTTTATTACTTTTTATGTAACATGAAAAAGGGATTTTCTTCAAAATGTATTTAAAACTGATAAAAAGGTTTAAATATGGTAGTTTATGTAACTTTAAGGAGAAAGAAATATATAGTGTATTGGTCTTGTTTTTAATCAAACATGAAAATTAAAAGAAAATTACTGAAAAACTCTCTTTTGGATGTAAAAACATACTTTTTTTTCTAAATCTCTGTAAAACATAGAAAAAAGGGTTATTTATGATGTTTTAGAGAAAAAATATTATCGTAAAATGAGGATAAAAACATAAATATGGGAATTTTGAGCATTTTTAGAGAAAAGAAATATTGTCGCAAAAAAATGTATTTTTTGGTTTTCTTCCACCAACAAATGAAAATAAGATAAAAACATTGAAAAAGTCCCCTTTTTAGGCAGAAATTTTATCTCTCTACAAATTGCTAATATATACTTGTAAAAGGGGGCTTTGTGTTATATATCGTTAATACTCCTCAAAACGTTAAAAAACACGTCATTTGTGAAATTTTGAGAAAAAAGTATAATGTCGCAATATTCATTTTTTTGTTCATTTTTTATTAAAACAATGAAATAAGCAGAAAATCATCGAAAGATCTACTTTTTCGGAGATAAGGAACTTCTTTTGTGTAATGGCTTATATTTTTTTTCTTCTTAACTTATAAAAGATGGTCTTTCTTAGATGAGATGTTAATTCTCCTAAAAACGCTGAAAAGAGGATAATTTATGCTATTTTGAGAGAGAAAAAAAAGAATTGCAATAAAAAAATTTATATATTTCTAGCATTTTTCTTCATATTCAATGAAAACATGGAAATGTAAACAAAAGACACTGACAAAACTTTTTTCTAAAAGTCATATATACTTTTTTCATTGAAATGGCTTGTATTACATTTTATGTAACGTGAAAAAGGGATTTTCTTCAAAATGTTGTTAAAACCAATAAAAAGGTTTAAATAGGGTAGTTTATGTAACTTTAAAGAGAAAAAAAATATAGTGTATTGATCTTGTTTTTAATTAAAATATGAAAATTAAAAGAGATTTGGATGTAAAAACACACTTTTTTTCTAAATCTCTGAAAAAAATTTAAAAAATGGGCCATTTATGCATTTTAGAGAAAAAAAATATATTATCGTAAAACAAGGATAAAAACATAAAAATGGGTTGTTTGTGCAATTTTAGCGAAAAGAAAAATTGTCGCATAAAAGAATGTATTTTTTGGTTTTCTTCCACCAACAAATGAGAATAAGATAAAAACATTGAAAAGTCACTTTTTAGGCAGAAATTTTGTCCTTATACAAATTGCATATATTATATTTGTAAAAGAGTGTTTTGAGTAAAATGCCGTTAATACTCCTAAAAACGTTGAAAACACGTCATTTATGAAACTTTTGAGAAAAAAGCATATTGTCGCAATATTCATTGTTTTTTGATGATTTTTAATGAAAAAAAAATGAAATAAGCAGAAAATCCTTATTTTACGATAATATATTTTTTTCTCTAAAACTGCATAAATGAACTTTTTTTCAATGTTTTGCAAAAAAAGTATGTTTTTACATCCAAAGTGAGTTTTTCAGTTATTTACTTTTAATTTTAATGTTTTAATTAAAAACAAGACCAATACACTATATATTTTGATCTCTTTAAAGTTACATATACTACCCTATTTAAACCTTTTTATTGGAGGTAACAACATTTTAAAGAAAATACCTTTTTCATGTTATAAAAAATGTAATACAAGCCATTTCAATTAAAAAAATATGTATTTCTTTTAAAAAAAGTTTTTTTCAGTGTTTTTTCTTTACATTTCCATGTTTTGATTCAAAATGAAGGAAAAAGCAAAAAACATATTAACATTATATTCCAATTCATTTTTTAAAAAAAACATTGCATAAATTATTCCCTTTTTAGTGTTTTTAGGAGAAATAACATCTCATCTAAAAAAGACCATGTTTATTGAGTTAAGAAGTAAGGAATACATGCCATTTCACGAAAAAAGTTCCTTTTCACCGAAAGAGTAGTTTTTTCGATGATTTTTTGCTTATTTCATTGTTATCATAAAAAAAAAAAAAACGATGAATATTGCAACAACATACTTTTTTCTCAAAAATTTCATAAATTACGTGTTTTTCAACGTTTTTAGGAGTAGTATTAACGGCATTTTACACAAAGCTCCCTTTTACAAGTATAATATTAGCAATTTGTATAAAGACAAAATTTCTGCCTAAAGAGGGACTTTTTCAATGTTTTTTTATCTTATTTTCATTTGTTGGTGGAAGAAAACCAAAAAATACATTCTTTTTTGCGACAATATTTCTTTTCTCTTAAATTGCACAAACTACCCATTTTTATGTTTTTATCCTTATATTACGATAATATATTTTTTTGTCTAAAACTGCCTAAATGACCCTTTTTTCAATGTTTTTCAGAGATTTATAAAAAAAGTATGTTTTTACATCCAAAACTGAGTTTTACAGTAATTTTCTTTTAATTTTTTATGTTTTAATTAAAAACAAGACTAATACACTATATATTTTTTTTTCTTTAAAGTTACATAAACTCTCCTATTTAAATCTTTTTATTGGTTTTAACAACATTTTGAAGAAAATCCTTTTTTCGTGTTACATAAAATGTAATACAAGCTATTTCAACGAAAAAAAAATATACATTTCTTTTAGAAAAAGGAATTTTCAGTGATTTTTTTTATTTTTTACATTGCTATATTTTGATTGCAAAAATTTCATAAATGACGTATTTTTCAACGTTTGTAGGAGTATAAATGGCATTTTACACAAAACCTTTTAGAAGTATAATATACGGAATTTGTATAAAGACAAACTTTCAGACTAAAAAGTGACTTTTTCAGTGTTTTTATCTTATTTTCATTTCTTGGTGGAAGAAAACAAAAAAAAAAAAAACATTTTTTTGCGACAATATTTCTTTTCTCTAAAATTGCACCCATTTTAATGCTTTTATCCTTATTTTACGATAATACTTTTTTTTCTCTAAAACTGCATAATATTTTTCAGAGATTAAAAAAAAAGTATGTTTTTACATCCAAATGTGTGTTTTTCAGTAATTTTCTTTTAATTTCCATGTTTTGATTAAAAACAAGACCAATACACTATATATTTTTTTTCTTTTTCAAGTTACATAAACTACCCTATTTAAACCTTTTTATAGGTTTTAACAACATTTTGAATATAATCCCTTTTTCATGTTACAAAAAATGTAATACAGGTTATTTCAATGAAAAAAAAAAATTTAGAAAAAATATTTTTTAGTGTTTTTTCTTTTCATTTCCATGTTTTTATTGAAAATTAAGGAAAAAGCAAGAAATATATTTACTTTTTTATTGGAATCTATTTTCTTTCTCTCAAAATTGCATAGATTATCCCCCTTTCTGCGTTTTTAGGAGAATTAACATCTCAACTAAGAAAGACCATCTTTTAGTTAAGAAGAGAGAAATATATGCCATTTCACGAAAAAAGTTCCTTTTCACCGTTTTCAGCGTTTTTAGGAGAATTAACATCTCAACTAAGAAAGACCATCTTTTTTTTTATTTAAGAAAAAAGGAATATATGCCATTTCACAAAAAAAAGTATCTTTTCACAGAAAACGTAGATTTTTCGATGATTTCCTGCTTATTTCATTGTTTTCATAAAAATTAAGCATAAAACAAAGAATATTGAAACAATTTAGTTTTTTCTCAAAAATTTCATAAATGACGTGTTTTTCATCGTTTTTAGGAGTTTTAACCGCATTTTACACAAAACCCCGTTTTACAAATATAATATATTCAATTTGTATAAAGACAAAATTTCTGTCTGAGAAGTGAGTTTTTCAATGTTTTTATCCCTTTTTCATTTGTTGGTGGAAGAAAACCAAAAAATACAATTTTTTTTTCGACAATATTTTTTTTCTCTAAAATTGCACAAAGAACCATTTTTTTTGTTTTAATTCTTTTTTTACGATAATATATATATTTTTTATCTAAAACTGCATAAATGACCCTTTTTTTAATGTTTTTCAGAGATTTAGAATTTTTTTTTTTTTTTATATCCAAAAAATAGTTTTTCAGTAATATTCTTTTAATTTCCACGTTTTAATTAAAAACAAGACCAATACACTATATATTTTTTTCTCTTTAAAGTTACATAATCTACCCTATTTTACCTTTTTATAGGTTTTTACAACATTTAAAAAAAAAAACTTTTTTCATCTTACATTAAATGTAATACAAGCCATTTCAGTGATAAAAATACATATTTCTTAAAAAAAAAAGGATTTTTCATTGTTTTTTCTTTACATTTCCATGTTTTGAATCAAAATGAAGGAAAAAGCAAGAAACATATTAACTTTTTATTGCAATTCATTTTTTTTCTCTAAAAATCGCATAAATTATCCCCTTTTTAGCATTTTTAGGAGAACTAACATCTCATTTAAGAAAGACCATCTTTTTTTTAGTTAAGAAGAAAGGAATATATGCCATTTCACGAAAAAAGTTTCTTTTCACCGAAAAAGTAATTTTTTCGATGATTTTCTGCGTATTTCATTGTTTTCATAAAAAACACAAAAACAATGAATATTGCGACAAAATAATTTTTCCTCAAAAATTTCAAAAATGACTTGTTTTTCAACGTTTTTAGGAGTATTAACGGCATTAAACACAAAACCCCCTTTCATAAGTATAATATATGCAATTTGTATAAAGACAAAATTTCTGCCTAAAAAGTGAGTTTTCAATGTTTTTATCTTATTTTCATTTGTAGGTTGAAGAAAACAAAAAAATACATTCATATTTGCGAAAATATTTCTTTTCTCTAAAATTGTACAAACTACCAATTTTTATGTTTTTATCCTCATTTAACGATAATTTATTTTTTCTTCTAAAACTGCATAAATGACCCCTTTTTCAAAGTTTTTCAGAGATTTAGAAAAAAGTATGTTTTAACATCCAAAAGTGAGTTTCTCAGTAATTTTCTTTTAATTTTCATGTTTTAATTAAAAATAAGACCAATACACTTTATATTTTTTCTCTTTAAATTTACATAAAATACCCTATTTGAACCTTTTTATTGGTTTTAACATTATTTTGGAGAAAATCCTTTTTTCATGTTACATAAAATGTATTACAAGCCATTTCAATGAAGAAAAATATATATTTATTTTAGAAAAAGGATTTTCCAGTGTCTTTTCTTTACGTTTCAATGTTTTGATTGAAAATGAAGGAAAAAGCAAGAAATATATATATATATATTTTTTTGTAATTCATTTTTTTTCTCTCAAAAATTGCATAAATTATTCTATTTTCAGCGTTTTTATAAGAATTAAAATCTCATCTAACAAAGACCATCTTTTTTTTAGTTAAGAAGAAAGGAATATATGCCAATTCACGAAAAAGATCCTTTTCAGCGGAAAAGTAGATTTTTCGATGATTTTCTGCTTATTTCATTATTTTCATAAAAAATAAAACAAAAACAATGAATATTGCGACAATATACTTTTTTCTCAAAAATTTCATAAATGACGTATTTTTCAACGTTTTTAGGAGTATTAACGGCATTTTACATAAAACCCTTTATTACAAGTATAAAATATGCAATTTGTATAAAGACAAAATTTCTGCCTAAAAAGTGACTTTTTCAATGTTTTTATCTTATTATCATTTGTTCGTGGAAGAAAACAAAAAAATACATTCATTTTTTACGACCATATTTCTTTTCTTTAAAATTGCACAAACTACCCATTTTTATGTTTTTATCCTTATTTTACGATAATATATTTTTTTTCTGTAAAACTGCATAAATGACCCTTTTTTAATGTTTTTCAAAGATTTAGAAAAAAAGTATATTTTTACATCCAAAAGTGAGTTTTTTTAGCATTTTCCATTTAGTTTTCATGTTTTAATTAAAAACAAGATCAATACATTATACATTTTTTCTCTTTAAAGTTACATAGACTACTCTATTTAAACCATTTTATCGGTTTTAAAAACATTTTGAAAAAAATCCCTTTACGTTAAATGTAATACAATCCATTTCAATGAAAAAAAAATGTTTTTTTTAGAAAAAGGATTTTTCACTGCTTTTTCTTTACATTTCCATGCTTTGATTTAAAGTAAAGGAAAAAGCAAGAAATATAATAATTTTTATTGCAATTTATTTTTTTTGCTTTCAAAATTGCATATATAATCCATTTTTTGACCGTTTTTAGGACAATTAACATCTCATCTAAGAAAGACCATCTTTTTTAATTAAGAAGAAAGGAATACATGGCATTACACGAAAAAAGTTCCTTTTCACCGAAAGTGTAGATTTTTAGATGATTTTTTGCTTATTTCATTGTTTTAAATGAAAAATAAAGAAAAAACAATGACTATTGCGACAATAAACTTTTTTCTCAAAAATTTCATAAATGTCGTGTTTTTCAACGTTTTTAGGAGTATTAATGGCATTTTACACAAAACCCTCTTCTACAAGTATAATATTAGCAATTTGTATAAAAACAAAATTTCAGCCTAAAAAGTGACTTTTTCAATGTTTTTATCTTGTTTTCATTTGTTAGTGAAAAAAAATACATTTTTGGGGGGGACAATATTTCTTTTCTCTAAAACTGCACAAACTACCCATTTTTTTTATCCTTATTTTACGATAAATCTTTTTTTCTAAAACTGTATAAACGACCATTTTTTCAATGTTTTTCAGATATTTAGAAAAGAAGTATTTTTTTACATCCAAAAGTAAGTTTTTCAGTAATTTTCTCTTAATTTTTCATGTATTAATTAAAAAGAAGACCAATCCACTATATATTTTCTCCTCTTTAAAGTTACATAAACTACCCTAATAAAACCTTTTCATCGGTTTTAACAACATTTTGAAAAAAATCCCTTTTTCATGTTATATAAAATGTATTACAAGCCAATCTCTCAAAATTGCATAAATTATCCCTTTTTCAGCGTTTTTAGGAGAATTAACATCTCTTTTAAGAAAGACCATCTTTTTTTTTATTTAAGAAGAAAGAAATATATGCCGTTACACGAAAAAAGTTCCCTTTCACCGAAAAAGTAGATTTTTCGATGATTTATTAATTGTTTCATAGTTTTCATAAGAAATAAACAAAAAACAATGTATACTGCGACAATATATTTTTTCTAAAAAATTTCATAAATGACGTGTTTTTCAACGTTTTTAGGAGCATTAACGGCATTTTACACAAAACAATTGTCATATATGCAATTTGTATAGAGGCAAAATTTGTCCTTAAAAAGGTACTTTTTCAATGTTTTTATCTTATTTTCATTTATTGGTGGCAGAAAACCAAAAAAATACATTTTTTTTTGCGACAATATTTCTTTTCTCTAAAATTCCACAAACTACCCATTTTTATGTATTTATCCTTATTTTTCGATAATATTTTTTTTTTCTTTCAAACTGCATAAATGACCTTTTTTTAATGTTTTGCAGAGATTTGGAAAAAAGTATGTGTTTACATCCAAAAGTGAGTTTTTCAGTAATTTTCTTTTAATTTTCATGTTTAATTAAAAACAAGACCAATACACTATATATTTTTTTCTCTTTAAAGTTACATAAACTACCCTATTTAAACCTTTTTATTGGATTCAACAACATTTAAAAAAAAATCCCTTTTCCATGTTACATAAAATGTAATACAAGCCATTTCAATGAAAAATATGTCTTTCTTTTAGAAGGATTTTTCAGTGTTTTTTCTTTACATTTCCATGGTTTATTTGAAAATGTAGGAAAAAGCAAGAAATATATAAACTCTTTATTGCAATTCATTTTTTTTCTCTCAAATTTGCATAAATTATCCCTTTTTCAGCGTTTTTAGGAGAATTAAAATCTTATCTTACAAATACCATCTTTTTTTCTAGTTAAGAAGAAAGGAATATATGCAATTTTACGAAAAAAAATTCCTTTTTACCGTAAAAGTAGATTTTTCGATTATTTTCTGCTTATTTCATTGTTTTCATAAAAAAACAAATTAAAAAACAATGAATATTGCGACAATATACTTTTTTCTAAAAAAATTAATAAATGACGTGTTTTTCAACGTTTTTAGGAGTATTAACGGCATTTTACAGAAAACATCATTTGACAAGTATAATATATGCAATTTGTATAAAGACAAAATTTCTGCTAAAAAGTGACTTTTTTTTAATGTTTTTAGCTTATTTTCCTTTGTTGGTGTAAGAAAATCAAAAAATACATTCTTTTTTCCGACCATTTTTCTTTTCTCAAAAATTGCACAAACTACCCATTTTTATGTTTTTATCCATATTTTACAATAATTTTTTTTTTTCTCTAAAACTGCATAAATGACCCTTTTTCAATGTTTTTCAGATATTTAGAAAAAAAGTATGTTTTTACATCCAAAAATGAGTTTTTCAGTAATTTTCTTTTAATTTTCATGTTTTAATTAAAAACAAGACCAATACACCATATAATTTTTTCTCTTTGAAGTTACATAAACTACTCTATTTAAACCTTTTTATTGGTTTTAACAATATTTAAAGAAAAACCCTTTTTCTTGTTACATAAAATATTATAAAAGCCATTTCAGTGATAAAAATATATATTCCTTTAAAAAAAAGTTTTTTTTCAGTGTTTCTTCTATACATTTCCATGTCGACAATATATTTATTTTTTCTCTAAAACCGCATAAATGACCCTTTTTTCAATGTTTTTCGGAGATTTACTACTTTTAAAGGAAAACCATCTCTTTTACGAAAAAAAATATTATTTTACACCAAAAGTCACTTTTAATAATTTTCTATTGATTTCAATG
>CM035220.1:14322280-14334641 GCA_020233015.1 Callinectes sapidus | reverse complement strand
GTTAAAACAAATAAAAAGGTTTAAATAGGGTAGATTATGTAACTTTAAAGAGAAAAACAATACGCTATAGTGTATTGTTCATATTTTGAATTAAAACATTGAAAGTCAAAGAAAATTACTGAAAAACTCACTTTTGGATGTAAAAACATACTTTTATTTTCGAAGGGAAGATGGATTTGACATAAAAATATTGTAAAACCCTTAAAAACGTTGAAAAATTGATAATTCAAATCGCATATATTATACTTGTAAAAGGGGGTTTTATGTAAAATGCCGTTAATACTCTTAAAAACTTTTAAAAAACATAATTTATTGAATTTTACATTGAAAAAGTATATTGTAACATGAAAAAGTTGTTTTCTACAAATGTGTTTAAACGTCCAAAAAGGTTAAAAATGGATACTTTGTACAGTTTCAGAGAAAGAAAATGTATATAGTGTTTATTTTCTTGTTTTTAATCAAAACATTGAAATCAATAGAAAATTATTAAAAGTGACTTTTGGTGTAAAATCTTTTTTTTTTTCGTAAAAGAGATTATTTTCCTTTAAAAGTAGTAAATCTCCGAAAAACATTGAAAAAATAGTTTTTTATGCTGTTTTAGAGAAAAATAAATATATTTTCGTAAAATAAGGATAAAAGCATAAAAATGGGTAATTTGTTCAATTTTAGAGAAAAAAAATATTGTCCAGATAAAGAATGTATTTTTTTTTTGTTTTCTTCCAACAAATGAAAATATGAAAAAAACCTTGAAAAACTCAGTTTTTAGGCAGAATTTTCTTCTTTATTCAAATTCCATATATTATGCTTCTAAAAGAGGGTTTTGTTTTAAATGCCGTTAATACTCCTAAAAACGTTGAAAAACACGTCATTTATTATTTTTTTCAGAAAAAAAGTATATTGTGGCAATATCCAGTGTTTTTTGTTTATTGTTGGATGAAAACAATGAAATAAGCAAAATATCATCAAAAAATGAACTTTTTCAGTGAAAAGAAACTATTTTCGTGAAATTGCATATATTCCTTTTTTCTGAACTAAAATAAAATTGGTCTTTAATAGATATGATGTTAATTCTCTAAGAAACGCTGGAAACGGGATAATTTATGCAATTTTGAGAGAAAAAAAGAATTCCCATGAAAAGTTAATATATTTCTTGCTTTTTCCTTCATTTTCATTCAAAACATGGAAATGAATGGAAAAAACACTGAAAAATCCTTTTTCTTAAAGAAATATTGATCTTTTTTATTGAAATGGATTGTATTACATTTTATGTAACATGAAAAAGAGATTTTCTTCAAATGGTTGTTAAAACAAATAAAGAGAAAAACAATACGCTATAGTGTATTGTTCATATTTTTAATTAAAACATGGAAATTCAAAGAAAATTACTGAAAAACTCACTTTTGGATGTAAAAATATCATTTTATTTTCTAAGGGTAGATCGATTTGACATAAAAAATATTGTAAAACTCTTAAAAACGTTTAAAAATTGATAATTCAAATCGCATATGTTATACTTGTGAAAGGGGGTTTTATGTAAAATGCCGTTAATACTCTTAAAAACGGAAAAAAACGTAATTTATGGAATTTTACATAGAAAAAGTATATTGTAACATGAAAAAGTTGTTTTCTACAAAATGTGTTAAACGTCCAAAAAGGTTAAAAATGGATACTTTGCACAGTTTCAGAGAAAGAAAATGTATATAGTGTTTATTTTCTTGTTTTTAATCAAATCATTGAAATCAATAGAAAATTATTAAAATAGTGACTTTTGGTGTAAAATCATATTTATTTTCGTAAAAGAGATGGTGTTCCTTTAAAAGTAGTAAATCTCCGAAAAACATTGAAAAAAAGGTCATTTATGCAGTTTTAGAGAAAAATAAATATATTGTCGTAAAATAAGGATAAAAGCATAAAAATAGGGAATTTGTGCAATTTTAGAGAAAAAAAATATTTTCGAGATAAGGAATGTATTTTTTTGGTTTTCTTCCACCAACAAATGAAAATATGAGAAAAACCTTGAAAAAGTCACTTTTTAGGCAGAATTTTCTTCTTTATTCAAATTGCATATATTATACTTTTAAAAGAGAGTTTTGTTTAAAATGCCGTCAATACTCCTAAAAACGTTGAAAAACACGTCATTTCTTATTAAAAAAAAAAAAAAAGTATATTGTGGCAATAGTCAGTGTTTTTTTTTTTTTTATCGTTTGATGAAAACAATGAAATAAGCAAATAATCATCAAAAAAATAAATTTTTCGGTGAAAAGAAACTTTTTGCGTGAAATTGCATATATTCCTTTTTTCTGAACTAAAATAAAGATCATCTTTGTTTGATAAGATGTTAATTCTCCAAGAAACGCTAGAAACGGGATAATTTATGCAATTTTGAGAGAAAAAAATGAAATGCCATCAAAAGTTAATATATATTTTGCTTGTTCCTTCATTTTCATTCAAAACATGGAAATGAAAGGAAAAAACAGTGAAAAATCCTTTTTCTTAAAAAAAAATATATTTTTTTTATTGAAATGGCTATTTATACATTTTATGTAACATGAAAAAGAGATTTTCTTAAAAATGTTGTTAAATCAAATAAAGAGAAAAACAATACTCTATAGTGTATTGTTCATATATTTAATTAAAACATGGAAATTCAAAGAAAATTACTGAAAAACTCACTTTTGGATGTAAAAACATACTTTTATTTTCTAAGGGAAGATGGATTTGACATAAAAATATTGTAAAACCCTTAAAAACTTTGAAAAATTGATAATTCAAATCGCATATGTTATACTTGTAAAAGGGGGTGTTATGTAAAATGCCGTTAATACTCCTAAAAACAAAAAAAAAAAACGTAATTTATTGAATTTTACATAACATTAAAAAGTTGTTTTATATAAAATGTGTTTAAACATCCAAAAAGGTTAAAAATGGATACTTTGTACAGTTTCAGAGAAAGAAAATGTATATATTGTTTATTTTCTTGTTTTAATGAAATCATTGAAATCAATAGAAAATTATTATAAAAGTGACTTTTGGTGTAAAATCATATTTTTTTTCGTAAAAGAGATATTTTTCCTTTAAAAGTAGTAAATCTCCGAAAAACATTGAAAAAAGAGTAATTTATGCGGTTTTAGAGAAAAATAAATGTATTGTCGTAAAATAAGGTAATTTGTGCAATTTTAGAAAAAAAAAATATTGTCAATATAAAGAATGTATTTTTTTGGTTTTCTTCCAAAAAATGAAAATATGAAAAAACCATAAAAAAGTAACTTTTTAGGCAGAATTCTCTTCTTTATTCAAATTGCATATATTATGCTTGTAAAAGAGGGTTTTGTTTAAAATGCCGTTAATACTCCTAAAAACGTTGAAAAATACGTCTTTTTGTATTTTTTTCAGAAAAAAAAGTATATTGTGGCAATATTCAGTGTTTTTTGTTTATTGTTGGATGAAAACAATGAAATAAGCAGAATATCATCAAAAAATGAACTTTTTCAGTGAAAAGAGACTATATTCGTGAAATTGCATATATTCCTTTTTTCTGAACTAAAATAAAGTGTCTTTAATAGATATGATGTTAATTCTCTAAGAAACGCTGGAAACGGGATAATTTATGCAATTTTGAGAGAAAAGAATGAATTGCCATGAAAAGTTAAATTATTTCTTGCTTTTTCCTTCATTTTCATTCAAAACATGGAAATGAAAGGAAAAAACACTGAAAAATCCTTTTTCTTAAAGAAATATATATTTTTTCATTGAAATGGCTTGTATTACATTTTATATAACATGAAAAAGAGATTTTCTTCAAAATGTTGTGAAAACAAATAAAAAGGTTTAAATAGGGTAGTTTATGTAACTTTAAAGAGAAAAACAATACGCTATAGTGTATTGTTCATATTTTTAATTAAAACATGGAAATTCAAAGAAAATTACTGAAAAAACTCACTTTTGGCTGTAAAAACATACTTTTATTTTCTAAGGGAAGATGGATTTGACATAAAAATATTGTAAAACCCTTAAAAACGTTGAAAAATTGATAATTCAAATCGAATATGTTATACTTGTAAAAGTGGGTTTCATATAAATTACCGTTAATACTCTTAAAAACTGAAAAAAACGTTATTTATGAAATTTTAGATAGAAAAAGTATATTGTAACATGAAAGAGTTCTTTTCTACAAAATGTGTTTAAAAGTCCAAAAAGGTTAAAAATGGCTACTTTGTACAGTTTCAGAGAAAGAAAATATATATATAGTGTTTATTTTCTTCCTTTTAATTAAAATATTGAAATCAATAGAAAATTATTAAAAAAGTTACTCTTGGTGTAAAATCTTTTTTTTTTTTCGTAAAAGAGATGGTTTTCCTTTAAAAGTAGTAAATATCCGAAAAACATTGAAAAAAGGGTCATTTATGCGGTTTTAGAGAAAAAAAAAATATATCGTCGTAAAACAAGGATAAAACCATAAATATAGGTAATTTGTACAATTTTAGAGAAAAGAAATATTGTCGAGATAAAGAATGTATTTTTTTTTCTGGTTTTCTTCCACCAACAAATGAAAATATGAAAAAAACCTTGGAAAAGTTACTTTTTAGGCAGAATTTTCATCTTTATTCAAATTGCAAATATTATACTTGTAAAAGGGGGTTTTGTTTTAAATGCCATTAATACTCCTAAAAACGCTGAAAACACGTCATTTATTTATTTTTTCAGAAAAAAAGTATATTGTTGCAATATTCAGTTTTTTTTTGTTTATTGTTTAATGAAAACAATGAAATAAGCAGAAAATCATCAAAAAATTAACTTTTTAGGTGAAAAGAAACTTTTTCGTGAAATTGCATATATTCCTTTTTTCTGAACTAAAATTAAGGTGGTCTTTCTTAGATAAGATGTTATTTATTCAAGAAACGCTGGAAACGGGATAATTTAAGCAATTTTGAGAGAAAAAAATGAATTGCCATGAAAAGTTAATATATTTCTTGCTTTTTCCTTCATTTTTATTCAAAACATGGAAATGAAAGGAAAAAACACTGAAAAATCCTTTTTCTTAAAGAAATATATATTTTTTCATTGAAATGGCTTGTATTACATTTGATGTAACATGGAAAAGAGATTTTCTTCAAAATGTTGTTAAAACAAATAAAAAGGTTTAAATAGGGTAGTTTATGTAACTTTAAAGAGAAAAACAATACGCTATAGCGTATTGTTCACATTTTTATTACAACATGGAAATTCAAATAAAATTACTGAAAAACTCACATTCGGATGTAAAAACATACTTTTTTTCTAAAGAAAGATGGATTTGACATAAAAATGTTGGAAAACCATTAAAAACGTTGAAAAATTGATAATTCAAATCGCATATGTTATAATTGGAAAAAGGGCTTTTATGTAAAATGACGTTAATACTCTTAAAAACTTAAATAAACGTAATTTATGGAATTTTACATAGAAAAATATATTGTATCATGATAAAGTTGTTTTCTACAAAATGTGTTTGAACGTCCAAAAAGGTTAAAAAGGGATACTTTGTACAGTTGCAGAGATTTTCGGAGAATTACAACTTTTCAAAGAAAACCATCTCTTTTATGAAAAAAAAATATGATTCTACGCCGAAAGTAATTTTATAATCATTTTCTATTGATTTCAGTGTTTTGATTTAAAGCAAGAAAATAAACACTATATACATTTTCTTTCTCTGAAACCATACAAAGTACCCATTTTTAACCTTTTTGGACGTTTGAAAATATTTTGTAGAAAACAACTTTTTTCATGTTACAATATACTTTTTTTTATCTAAAATTTCGGAAATTAGTTTTTCTTTAGTTTTAATGAGTATTAACGGCATTTTACACAAAACTCCCTTTCACAAGTATGACATATGCGATTTGAATTATCCGTTTTCAACGTTTTTCAGGGTTTTACAATATTTTTCTGAAAAATCCATATTCCCGTAGAAAAAAAAAGTATGTTTTTACCTCCAAAAGTGAGTTTTTCATTTTTCTTTTTTCATGTTTTGATTAAAAACATGAACAGTACGCTATAGAGTATTTATTTTTCTCTTTAAATTTACATAAATTGCCGTATTAGAACCTTTTTATTGGTTTTAATAACATTTTGAAGAAAATCCCTTTTTCATGTTACATAAAATGAAATACAAGATATTTCAAGGAGAAAAATATACATTTCTTTTAGAAAAAAAGATTTTTCAGTGTTTTTTCTTTTCATTTGCACGTTTTGAATGAAAATGAAAGAAAAATCATGATATATATTAACTTTTTATTGGAATTCTTTTTTTTCTCTCAAAATTGCATTATTTAAATTTAGTGCAGTTTCAGAGAAAGAAAATGCATATATGTAGTGTTTATTTTCTTGTTTTTAATCAAAACATTGATATCAATAGAAAATGACTAAATAATGACTTTTAGTGTAAAATCATATTTTTTTTCGTAAAAGA
This sequence comes from Callinectes sapidus, assembly GCA_020233015.1. Taxonomy (NCBI): domain Eukaryota; kingdom Metazoa; phylum Arthropoda; class Malacostraca; order Decapoda; family Portunidae; genus Callinectes; species Callinectes sapidus. Next base: position 14,328,193 of record CM035220.1, on the reverse strand, counting down.
GATGGTTTTCCTTGAAAAGTTGTAAATCTTCGAAAAACATTAAAAAAAGGGTCATTTACGCAGTTTCAGAGAAAAAAAATATATAGTATCGTAAAATGAGTATAAAAATAAATAATTTGTGCAATTTTAGAGAAAAAAAATATTGTCGAGAAAGGAATGTATTTTTTTGGTTTTCTTCCACCAACAAATGAAAATAAGAAAAAAACGTTGCAAAAGTAATTTTTTAGCCAGAATTTTCTTCTTTAATTCAAATTGCATATATTATACTTGTAAAATGGGGTTTTGTTTAAAATGCCGTTAATACTCCTAAAAACGTTGAAAAACACGTCATTTATGATTTTTTTTTCAGTAAAACGTATATATTCGCATTATTCAGTGTATTTAGTTTATTTTTTATGAAAACAATGAAATAATCAGAAAATCATCGAAAAATTCACTTTTTCGGTGAAAAAGAACTTTTTTCATGAAATGGCACATATTCCTTTTTTTCTCAACTAAAAAAAAAAGATGGTCTTTCTTAGATAATATGTTAATTTTCCTAAAAACGCGGGAAAGAGGATAATTTATGCAATTTTGAGAGAAAAAAATGAATTCAAATAAAAAAAATAATATATTTCTTGCTTTTTCCTTCATTTTCATTAAAAACGTGTAAATGAAAAGAAAAAACACTGAAAAATCCTTTTTTTATAAAAGAAATATATATATTTTCTCATTGAATTGCCTTGTATTACATTTTATGTAACATGAAAAAGAGATTTTCTTCAAAATGTTGTTAAACCAATAAAAAGGTTTAAATATAGTAGTTTATCTAACTTTAAAGAGAAAAAACAATACTCTATAGCATACTGTTTATGTTTTTAATAAAAACATGAAAATTCAAATAAAATTACTGAAAAACTCACTTTTGGAGATAAAAACATACTTTTTTCTAAAGGTAGATGGATTTGTCATAAAAATATTATAAAACCCTAAAAAACGTTGAAAAATGGATAATTCAAATCGCATATGTTATACTTGTAAAAGGGGGATTTGTGTAAAATGCCGATAATACTCTTAAAAACTGGAAAAAAAACCTAATTTACGAAATTTTAGATACAAAATAGTGTATTTTAACATGAAAAAGTTGTTTTCTACAAAATATTTTCAAACGTTCAAAAAGGTTAAAAATGGATACTTTGTACAGTTTCAGAGAAAGAAAATGTATATAGTGTTTATTTTCTTGATCTAATCAAAACATTGAAATCAATAGAAAATGACTAAAAAATGACTTTTTGTGTAAAATCATATTTTTTTCGTAAAAGAGATGGTTTTCCTTGAAAAGTTGTAAATCTCCGAAAAACATTGAAAACAGGGTCATTGATACAGTTTTAGATAAAAAATAATATATATATTATCGTAAAATAAGGATAAATATAGGTAACCTTTCAATTTTAGAGAAAAAAAATATTGTCGAGAAAAAAAAATGTATTTGTTTGGTTTTCTTCCACCTACAAATGAAAATAAGAAAAAAAACATTGAAAAAGTCTCATTTTAGGCAGAATTTTCTTCTGTTTTCAAATTGCATATATTATACTTGTAAAATGGGGTTTTGTTAAAAATGTCGTTAATACTCCTAAAAACGTTGAAAAACACGTCATTTATAATTTTTTTCAGTAAAAAGCATATTGTCGCAATATTCAATGTTTTTTGTTTATTTTTTGATGAAAACAATGAAATAATGAAAAATCATCGAAAAATTTACTTTTTCGGTAAAAAAGGAACTTTTTTCGTTAAATGGCATATATTCCTTTTTTCTGACCTAAAAAAAAAAGATGGTCTTTCTTCGATAAGATGGTAATTCTCCTAAAAACGTTGGAAAGGAGATAATTTATGCAATTTTGAGAGACAAAAATGAACTCCAATAAAAATTTAATATATTTCTTGCTCTATCCTTCATTTTCATTCAAAGTACAAATAAAAAGAAAAAACACTGTCAAATCATTTTTCTAAAAGAAATATATATATTTTTTTCTTTGAAATTGCTTGTATTACATTTTATGTAACATGAAAAAAGGATTTTCTTCAAAATGTTGTTAAAATCAATAAAAAGGTTTAAATAGGGTAGTTTATGTAACTTTAAAGAGACAAAACAATAATCTGTAGCGTACTGTTCATGTTTTTAATTAAAACATGGAAATTCAAATAAAATTTCTGAAAAACTCAATTTTGGAGTTAAAACATACTTTTTTTCTAATTGAAGATAAATTTGTCATAAAAATATTGTAAAACTTTGAAAATCTTTAAAAACTGGATAATTGAAATCGCATATTTTATACTTGTAAAATGGGGTTTTGTGTAAAATGCCGTTAATACTCTTAAAAACTGACGAAAACCTAATTTACGAAATTTTAGATAAAAAAAATATATTTGAACATGAATAATTTGTTTTCTACAAAATATTTTCATACGTCCAAAAAGGTTAAAAATGGGTACTTTGTACAATTTCAGGGAAAGAAAATGTATATAGTGTTTATTTTCTTATTTTTAATCAAAGCACTGAAATCAATAGAAAATGATTAAAAAATGACTTTTTGTGTAAAATAATATTTTTTTCGTAAAAGACATGGTTTTCTTTGAAAAGTTGTATATCTCCGAAAAACATTGAAAACAGCGTCATTTATACAGTTTTAGATAAAAAAATATATATTATCGTAAAATAAGGATAAATATAGGTAATTTGTGCAATTTTAGAGAAAAAAAATACTGTCGAGAAAAAAAATGTATATTTTGGTTTTCTTCCACCAAAAAATGAAAATAAGAAAAAAAAATGAAAAAGTCACTTTTTAGGCAGAATTTTCTTCTTTATTAAAATTGCATATATTATACTTGTAAAAGGGTGTTTTGTTTAAAATGCCGTTAGTACTCCTAAAAACGTTGAAAAACACGTCATTAATGTTTTTTTTTCCAGTCAAACGTATATTGTCGCAATATTCTGTGATTTTTGTTTATTTTTTTATGAAAACAATGAAATAAGAAGAAAATCATCGGAAAACTCACTTTTTCGGTAAAGGGAATTTTTTTCGTGAAATGGCATATTTCCCTTTTTTCTGAATTAAAAATAAGATGGTCTTTCTTAGAAAAGATGTTAATTCTCCTAAAAACGCTGGAAATAGGTTAATTTATGCAATTTTGAGAGACAAAAATGAATTCCATTAAAAAGTTAATATATTTCTTGCTTTTTTCCTTCATTTTCATTCAAAACGTGCAAATGAAAAGAAAAACAATGAAAAATCCTTTTCCTAAAAGAAATATATATTTTTTTACCTTGAAATATCTTGTATTACATTTTAAGTAACATGAAAAAGAGATTTTCTCCAAAATGTTGTAAAACCATTAAAAATGTTTAAATATGGTAGTTTATGTAACTTTAAAGAGAAAAGAACAATACTCTATAGCGTACTGTTAATGCTTTTAATTAAAACATGGAAATTCAGAGAAAATTACTGATAAACTCACTTTTGGATATAAAAACATACTTTTTTTTTCTCAGGGAAGATGGATTTGACATAAAAATATTGCAAAACCCTGACAAACCTTTAAAAATGGATAATTCAAATCGCATATGTTATACTTTTAAGTGGGAGTTTTGTGTAAAATGCCATTATACTCCTAAAAACTTTAAAAAAACCTAATTTACGAAATTTCAGATAAAAAAAAGTATATTGTAACATAAAAAAGTTGTTTTCTACAAAATATTTCCAAACGTCCTAAATGGTTAAAAATTGGTACTTTTTACAGTTTCAAAGAAAGAAAATTCAAATAAACATGGTCTTTTTTAGATAAGATGTTAATTCTCCAAGAAACGCTGGAAACGTGATTATTTATGCAATTTTGAGAGAAAAAAATGAATTGCCATGAAAAGTTAATATATTTCTTGCTTTTTCATTCATTTTCATTCACAACATGGAAATGAAAAAACAAAACACTGAAAAATCCTTTTTCTTAAAGAAATATATATTTTTTCATTGAAATGGCTTGTGTTACATTTTATGTAACATGGAAAAGGGATTTTCTTCAAAATGTAGTTAAAACAAATAAAAATGTTTAAATAGGATAGTTTATGTAACTTTAAAGAGAAAAGCAATACGCTATAGCGTATTGTTCATGTTTTTAATTAAAACAGGGAAATTCAAAGAAAATTACTGAAAAACTCACTTTTGGATGTAAAAACATACTTTTATTTTCTAAGGGAAGATGAATTTGACATAAAAATATTGTAAAACCCTTAAAAACGTTAAAAAATTTATAATTCATATCGCAAATGTTATACTTGTAAAAGGGGGTTTTATATAAATTCCGTTAATACTCTTAAAAACTGAAAAAAACGTAATATATGGAATTTTACATAGAAAAATTATATTGTAACATGAAAACGTTGTTTTCTACAAAATGTGTTTAAACGTCCAAAAAGGTTAAAAATGGATACTTTGTACAGTTTCAGAGAAAGAAAATGTATATAGTGTTTATTTTCTTGTTTTTAATCAAAACATTGAAATCAATAGAAAATTATTTAAAAAGTGACTTTTGGTGTAAAATCATATTTTTTTTCGTAAAAGAGATGGTTGTCCTTTAAAAGTAGTAAATCTCCGAAAATCATTGAAAAAAGGGTCATTTATGCGGTTTTAGAGAAAAATAAATATATTGTCGTAAAATAAGGATAAAAGCATAAAAATAGGTAATTTGTGCAATTTTAGGAAAAAAAAATATATTGTCGAGATAAAGAATGTATTTTTTTGGTTTTCTTCCACCAACAAATGAAAATATGAAAAAAACCTTGAAAAGGCACTTTTTAGGCAGAATTTTCTTCTTTATTCAAATTGCATATATTATACTTGTAAAAGTGGGTTTCGTTTAAAATGCCGTTAATACTCCTAAAAACGTTGAAAAACACGTCATGTATTATTTTTTTCAGAAAAAAGTATATTGTGGCAATATTCAGTGTTTTTTGTTTATTGTTTGATGAAAACAATGAAATAAGCAGAAAATCATCAAAAAATTAACTTTTTCGGTGAAAAGAAACTTTTTTTCGTGAAATTGCATATGTTCCTTTTTTCTGAACTAAAATAAAGATGGTCGTTCTTAGATAAGATGTTAATTCTCCAAGAAACGCTGGAAACGGGTTAATTTATGCAATTTTGAGAAAAAAAATGAATTGCCATGAAAAGTTAATATATTTCTTTCTTTTTCCTTCATTTTCATTCAAAACATGGAAATGAAAAGAGTAAACACTGAAAAATCCTTTTTCTTAAAGAAATATGTATTTTTTCATTGAAATGGCTTGTATTACATTTTATGTAACATGAAAAAGAGATTTTCTTCAAAATGTTGTTAAAACAAATAAAAAAGGTTTAAATAGGGTAGTTTATGTAACTTTAAAGAGAAAAACAATACGCTATAGCATATTGTTCATGTTTTTAATAAAAACATGGAAATTCAAGGAAAATACTGAAATCCTCACTTTAGGATGTAAAAACATTCTTTTTTTCTAAAGGAAAATGTATTTGACATAAAAATATAGTAAAACCTTTAAAAACGTTGAAAAATTGATAATTCAAATAGCATATGTTATACTTGTAAAAGGGTTTTTTTTTTGTAAAATGCCGTTAATACTCTTAAAAACTGGAAAAAAACGTAATTTATGAAATTTTAGATAGAAAAATTATATTGTAACATGAAATAGTTGTTTTCTACAAAATATGTTTAAACCCCTTTTTAAAAGCATAACATATGCGATTTGAATTATCAATTTTTCAACGTTTTTAAGGGTTTTATAATATTTTTATGTCAACCCCATCTTCCCTTAGAAAATAAAAGTATGTTTTTACATCCAAAAGTGAGTTTTTCAGGAATTTTCTTTGAATTTCCATGTTTTAA
>CM035220.1:14256647-14269102 GCA_020233015.1 Callinectes sapidus | reverse complement strand
GTGTTGGGTTCATTTCTTATTATGGTGATTCAGCTACGGGTGTTAACAAGTTGTGGTGCTACTTTCTTGTGAACGTTATTATGGTGTGTTCTGGTGATTATTTTCTCTGTGTAATCCGGGATTTATTCGGTTTCTGAACTGGTGTGTATGTGATCACCAGCGTGTGTGGATCTTTCTCAGTTATTTTGTTGTCTCTTAGTTCTTGAATTATTCCTATTTTTGAGGTGAAACATTTAATTTTTGTGTTATTTTAATTTTACTGGAAGTGATTATAATTCCCTTAACTGTAACGGACCTGACTTATTTTTATCCTGGTTAAACTTAATTCCTAATCTTAATTATTTGTGAATAAATCTTGTGAATATATGAGACTCTTTTCTTAAGTCTCCATCCCCTAGAACTTATGTTCATTATATTAATTTTCTCTTTTTTTTTCTTTTCTAGTTACACCCCTGAGTTAACCCAAAGCGTTAAACCCGTTGTAACGTGGCCTTACTATTCATTGACTTCACTTATTGACAGGTCTCCCCAGTTGGGTTGGGAACCTTGTCAGGGTTTAACCTGGGGTCGTAACATAGAAAGTGGCGACCTCGCCAGGATAGTTAATAATTATAATTACTTCCAAGTATGTCACTAACCTATTTGTGTTCCAGCAGTGTTGTAAAGGTTTGTGACTACATTAATATTTTCCTGAATGTGTAATTGCTGTGGAAGTGTTTTGTGACCATTACATTATGGAGAATTATCAGGAGTCAGAGCGACCGGTTAACATTATTAAATATATTGATGTGGATACATTTTTAGCCTCTAATCCTTCGCCAGAGGAGTTAGAGGAGCTTGATAAACATGAGTTGGGATTACTGGCTTCTTATTATCAACTTAGCCTCCCATTGGGGAGCAACAAAAGGTCTTTGCTTAATGCCCTGAAGGAAGAAATTTACGGTATTTTTAACCCTGACGCTGGTGGCGATCGAGGTAGAGATGAACGAAATCGCTCACCTTCCCCCACCTCTAGTGTTCATCCTGAGGTAATTCCCCCTGCTTTGAGTTCTAGTGAGTATCTCAGACTTAAGGAATTAGAGCTAGAACAGGATAAAATTAGGCTTGAACGTGAGAAACTTCAGGCAGGAGGATTAACTGGCTCTCCTCACCAACAGTCTAGCTTCTGTAAAAACTTCTCTGATCGCATCAAGGTTATTCCCTCTTTTAATGAAAATGATGTGTTAGGATTTTTCAATGCATTTGAGAAAACAGCCATGGGTCTGGAGTGGCCGAGGAAGGAATGGTCAGTAATTGCCCAGACTTCTTTTACGGGGAAAGCCAGAAAAGTTTATGATAACCTTACATTTTCTCAGTGCGCTGATTATGATTACATGAAATCTGAGATTCTTAAAATATACACTCTTACTCCTGAAGCCTACCGGCAAACTTTTAGGAAAGTTCATAAAAAGCCTGAGGAGTCATACATGGATTTTGCTACCAGGCTTGAACATTCATTTTTGATGTGGCTCAGATCCTGTGATGTAATGAATGGTGATGAGGAGGTGGATGGTGCCAAATTGTATCAGTTGGTGTTAGTGGAACAATTTTTGTCAAAAGTGCCAAAGGAGACAGACTTCTACCTCAGAGATAAGAACATTGATCTCAGCCAAGTTAAATTTGCTGCCACTCAGGCTGACCATTACTGGGTTAATATGAGAGCTGCGTATGGTGCTGGTGACCTTGATCCTGCTCGGGGTCTGACTAATCGTCCTACCAACACTAACCATCCTTTTCAACCTCACAAGAATTCTCAATATTCTGGTAGATCCAATTTTCCTAAAAAACCTGTCCATCACCCTAACAAAGTTCCTGGCATGGGTGCTTCCCAGCCTCCTAGGAAACCACAACCGCCCCCGGCAAGATTTAATTCCCCCTATTATTGTAACTATTGCCGTAAATCGGGGCACACTGAGAACCGATGCTTTGCTAAGCACGGTAGTGGTGGTGTGACAAAGTCTCATGCATTCTCGTTCGCAGGCTCGAGGATGCGTCTTCCAGCTCCACAGATGACATGTGTGGCTGACCCACAAGATACTCGTCCGATTGCCCAGGTGGTGAAGAGCACACCAGCTGCGGACCAGACTAAACCGGGAAGTGATGTTGTTTTGTCTTATACTTCCACCCCTATTGAGTCATGCAGTCCCTTTGTTTTTCCTGGTTATGTTACTCTTAGTGGTCAGAAATACCCTGTTACTATTCTTAGGGATACTGGAGCTACTGGATCTTCGCTCATTAACCCTACGAGTAAACCACTTGAAAGTTGTGAGAGTATTCTTATTAGAGGGGTTGCTGGATTTGATACATTCCCCAAAGTAAATGTTCATTTAGATCAGTGGTTCCCAACCTATGGGTAATTACCCACAAGTGGGTAATTTGGATAATTTGAGTGGGTAATGGAAGGCTGAGAATAAAGGCATTCATATTGTTCATTGAAAAGTTCATTGAAAAGTTAAAGTATTTACTCATACATACACACATGTAAAAACTGAGATTATTTAAACAGAAATAAAACATCAAGCCTTCAGTATATTTTTGATAACCCTTATCTATTTATTTTATCATAGATATATACTACTGTACTTACACTTGATGATGTGGGTAACACAAACTTGAAGAAGTCAGTAAACGGGTAATGTAATGAAAAAGGTTGGGAACCACTGATTTAGATTGTGAACTGGTGAAGGCAACAGCAGATGTGGGCGTAGTTGAAAGCCTACCAATACCAGGTATAGACCTTCTCCTAGGGAATGACATTGCAGGTGCCAAAGTTTTTCCTCATCCCATTTTTTCTAGCGAGCCTGTGAGTGTTCCAGAAACTGTATCTTTGGAGCAGCAGCATCCTGAGGTGTTTAATGTGTGTGCCGTAACTCGTTCTATGGCAAAGGTGATGAACACTCCCCCTGAAAGTGTGGCGGAGAGTGGTATGGGTGAGAACAGTGATAAGGGTAGTGTGGAGGTTGATGGTGCAGTGATTAGCCAGCTTGACGTGCCTGCTGCAGTTGAGGAAGGTGCTCTGGCTCAAATGTTTGAACCCCCATTACCTACTCCCTTCAATGATATTGGTTTGTCTAAATTTAGGGAGTTACAGTTGAGTGATCCTCAGCTTACACCTCTTAGGAATATTGCAGTGGATGAGGATGTATGTCAAAATGAAAGTGGTGTTGTATTTTATGTGAAAAATGGGTTATTATGGAGGAGGTATAGACCCCTTCATGTTAATGTTGATGATGGAGTGTGGGATTCACACCAGCTCGTGGTCCCACAGCATTGTCGCCGTCAGCTGCTGGAGATGGCTCATGCTGGACATCTTGGAGTCCGCAAAACCCTACAACGCTTGAGGAAACACTTCTACTGGAAGCACATGAAGACGGATGTCTCCCGCTTCGTCAAGGAGTGTCACCCTTGTCAAGTCGCTGGTAAGCCAAACCAACCAGTGCCTGTTAGCCCACTTAAACCTATACCTGTCATGCAAAACCCCTTTGAGAGGATCATTGTGGACATTGTGGGGCCCTTACCTAAAACTTCTTCAGGGTATAGTTACCTCCTTACAATTCTTGATGTGGCCACGAGATACCCTGAGGCTATCCCTCTACGCACTATTCATGCCAAGGTAGTGGTAAGGGAACTTTTGCACTTTTTTACAAGGTTTGGGTTGCCTTTGGAGGTACAATCAGATCAGGGCACAAACTTTATGTCCAAGTTGTTTGGGGAGAGCTTAGCAGAATTAGGCATAGCACATGTAGTTTCTAGTGCGTACCATCCTCAGTCACAGGGCGCACTTGAACGCTACCACCAGACATTGAAGTCTATGCTACGTAAATACTGTGAGGAAACGGGACAGGATTGGGATAAAGGGGTTCCCTTCTTACTGTTTGCCACCCGAGAGGTGCCCTCAGAATCTCTTGGTTTTTCCCCACATGAGTTAATTTTTGGACATCACGTTCGAGGACCGTTGATGTTAGTGAAGGAGAGGTGGAGTGGTACTGTTGGTCCTCCTCCTAGTGTGTTGCAATATGTGACTGACTTTAAGGAACGCCTCGCTCAGGGCTTACAGATGGCCCATACTAACTTAACTCAGGCTCAAGGCCATATGAAGGAATGGTATGATAGAAAAGCGAGGGAAAGAACGTTCCAGGAGAATGATGAAGTGCTAGTGTTGCTACCATTCCAGGGTCAACCGTTATCTGCAAAGTTTTCGGGACCCTATAGAGTTTGCAAGCGAGTGGGTGAGACGGATTATCTTGTAGAAACACCTGATAGGCGGAAAAGGCATCAACTCTGTCATGTAAACATGTTGAAGCCATATCACCGTTCCCATTCCTTGCCTAGTGTTGCATGTAGCTTGATCCAGGATGAAGGTGATTTTGAGAGTGATGAGCTTAGTTTTCCCCCGTGCTTTCAAAGTGTGACGCAGTGGTCGGAGGAAAACAGTGACGCTTTTGCTCAGTTGAACGAGAAGCTGTCACACGTCACTTCTCCCCAGTCTACTGAACTAGTGTCCCTTTTACAAAAGTATCCGTCTGTTTTTGGTGACTCCCCTGGACAAACTAACCTAACTTATCATGATATAGATGTGGGTTGTTCTACGCCTGTCAAACTGCCCCCTTATAGAGTTCATCCTAGTCGTTACCAGGCCATGCAGGATGAGATAAAGTATATGCTTGACCGTGGTCTTGTTACACCATGTATTAGTGAGTGGTCGTCACCCGTGACTTTAGTTCCCAAGCCTGATGGCACGTTCCGATTCTGTGTAGATTATCGGAAAGTGAACTCTCTCACAAAGTCAGACTCTTATCCCTTGCCAAGAGTGGATGCATGTATTGACGCCTTAGGGTGTGCTAAGTTTGTAACTAAACTTGATCTTGTGCGGGGATACTGGCAAATACCCCTGACAGAGAGAGCCAAAGACATTTCCACTTTTGTGACGCCACAAGGTACTTATAGGTTTGAGGTCATGCCTTATGGGCTTAAAAATGCTCCGGCTACTTTCCAGCGTCTCATGAACCAGTTAGTGGCTGACATTGATAACTGTGCAGTATACATAGATGACCTCATTGTGTTCAGTGATACGTGGGAGGACCATTTGGTGCATCTAGAGAAAGTGTTGGTTCGTTTGTCGGAGGCCTCCCTCGTACTGAATTTGAAAAAGTGTGAGTTTGTTAAAGCCCATGTACAGTATCTAGGATACATTGTAGGCCAGGGTAAAGTGTGTCCTCCCCTTAGTAAAGTGGAGGCTATTGCAAAGGTTCCACGTCCAGAGAATAGGAGGGGCCTACAACGTTTCTTAGGTATGATTGGATACTACAGGAGATTTGTAACTAATTTTTCTGATGTCACTGCCCCCCTTACTGAACTGTTGAAAAAGGGGAAAAGGTTCCAATGGACCCCTGAGTGTGAACATGCTTTTCAGTCCATCAAGGATTTACTCACTAATCGTCCCATCTTGCATTCTCCGGACTTCAAACGTCCTTTCAAATTAGCAACAGATGCTAGTAATCTTGGCGCAGGGGCAGTGCTACTACAAAGTGACCATAATGATGTTGATCATCCTATCAGTTACTTTAGTAGGAAATTTAATTCTGCTCAACAGAATTACTCTGTGGTGGAGAAGGAGCTTCTAGCCATCATTCTGGCTTTGCAGTTCTTTTCAGCTAATCTACCTCCTTCTGGTCCTGTTATTACTATTTATACAGACCACCACCCCCTGAAATTTTTAGATAAATTTAAAATAAAAATCAGCGCCTCACTAGATGAAGTTTATTGCTGCAAGAGTATAATCTGGATGTACAGCATGTGAAGGGTGTTCATAATGTCCTAGCTGACGGTCTGTCAAGGGTTTAACCAGGTCTTGCTCAGTTTCTTAACTCTTGAATTTCTTTGTAGTAGTTTCATGCTGAGCCAGACCTGTCTTTTGATGTGGGCGTGTTACGACCGTCAGGTATTGACGTTAGATATTATTATTGGTGTCCTGCAAGCAATGTTTGTTTGTATGTAACTATATGTAATGTTCCCAGGACAGCCCATTCTTTATATATATACCTTATACTATTATTTACTATATGTATGTAATCTCGTTATTCGTAAATATATTGTAATGTTCACATAACTGCGTAGCGTCTAGAAGGTTCGTTGGTGACTAGCCGGGTCACGTTTTGTCAGGTCAGCGGAATTTATGTGACAAACAAGGCTGCTCTGTGAAGGTCGAGTACGCACCGCGTCGCTCCCCCGAAGGAAGCTAATTATGTAGTGCCATATATGAATTTATTTATGATGCATGTATCTATATTATAATTGTGTAAATGTATTGTTAAAATAATAGTTTAATTTCCGTTCGCGTTAGGGAGTTGTAATTAAGGCCTTGAGGTGGAAGAGGCGCTGTGTGACGTAATGGTGTTCCTCCGCCGAGGAGGGAGAGAGAAGCGCGACGGACGAAAACCGGGCAGGGGAGAGACAGACCTGAGCGAGCGGGCGAGGGGCGAGGGGACCAGATTCAGTGGTGTCTCTCTTTGTAACGGGCTGAGTATTTTTCTATTGTTCTTATTCTTGGTGCTAGGATTCTGTCTTTTAGGCACAACTATTGCCAATGTGTTGAGGTGTTTTACGGGTTATTTGGTGTAAGGGTTTGTCCTTGATTTATTGTGGTATTTTGGCGAGAGTGGTAACGGGTGTTTCTTCGTGAGTCGTGTAATCCCCTCAGGTACGCCATTTTGTAGGTGCCCGCCCGGTTTCCTTTATCTTAGCATCATCATTGCATTGTGTTGGGTTCATTTCTTATTATGGTGATTCAGTTACGGGTGTTAACAAGTTGTGGCGGTATTTTCTTGTGAACGTTATTATGGTGTGTTCTGGTGATTATTTTCTCTGTGTAATCCGGGATTTATTCGGTTTCTGAACTGGTGTGTATGTGATCACCAGCGTGTGTGGATCTTTCTCAGTTATTTTGGTGTCTCTTAGTTCTTGAATTATTCCTATTTTTGAGGTGAAACATTTAATTTTTGTGTTATTTTAATTTTACTGGAAGTGATTATAATTCCCTTAACTGTAACGGACCTGACTTATTTTTATCCTGGTTAAACTTAATTCCTAATCTTAATTATTTGTGAATAAATCTTGTGAATATATGAGACCCTTTCCTTAAGTCTCCATCCAATAGAACTTATGTTCATTTTATTAATATTATTATTATTTTTCTTTTCTAGTTACACCCCTGAGTTAACCCAAAGCGTTAAACCCGTTGTAACGTGGCCTTACTATTCATTGACTTCACTTATTGAGAGGTCTCCCCAGTTGGGATGGGAACCTTGTCAGGGTTTCACCTGGGGTCGTAACAGTAATTTCAGTAATTTTCTTTGAATTTCCATGTTTTAATTAAAAAATATGAACAATACACTATAGCGTATTGTTTTTCTCTTTAAAGTTACATAAACTACCCTATTTAAACCTTTTTATTTGTTTTAACAACATTTTGAAGAAAATCTCTTTTTCATGTTACTTAAAATGAAATACAAGCCATTTCAATGAAAAAATATATATTTCTTTAAGAAACAGAATTTTTCAGTGTTTTTTCCTTTCATTTCCATGTTTTGAATGAAAATGAAGGAAAAAGCAAGAAATATATTAACTTTTCATGGCAATTCATTTTTTTCTCTCAAAATTGCATAAATTATCCCGTTTCCACCGTTTCTTGGAGAATTAACATCTTTTCTAAGACAGACCATCTTTATTTTAGTTCACAAAAAAGAAATATATGCAATTTCACGAAAAAAGTTTCTTTTCACCGTAAAAGTTAATTTTTTGATGTTTTTCTGCTTATTTCATTGTTTTCATCAAACAATAAACAAAAAACACTGAATATTGCCACAATATACTTTTTTGCTCTGAAAAAAATAATAAATGACGTGTTTTTCAACGTTTTTAGGAGTACTAACGTCAGTTTAAACAAAACCCCCTTTTACAAGTATAATATATGCAATTTGAATAAAGAAGAAAATACAGCCTAAAAAGTGACTTTTTTAAGGTTTTTTTCATACTTTCATTTGTTGGTGGAAGAAAACCACAAAAATACATTATTTATCTCGAAAATATTTTTTTTCTCTAAAATTGCACAAATTATCTATTTTTATGCTTTTATCCTTATTTTACGACAAAATATATTTTTTCTCTAAAACGCATAAATGAACCTTTTTTCAATGTTTTTCGGAGATTTACTGCTTTTAAAGGAAAACCATCTCTTTTACGAAAAAAAATATGATAGTACACCAAAAGTCACTTTTTTAATCATTTTCTATTGATTTCAATGTTTTGATTAAAAACAAGAAAATAAACACAATATATATTTTCTTTCTCTGCAACTGTACAAAGTATCCATTTTTAACCTTTTTGGACGTTTAAATACATTTTGTAGAAAACAACTTTTTTATGTTACAATATACTTTTTCTATATAAAATTCTATAAATTACGGTTTTTTTCAGTTTTTAAGAGTATTAACGGCATTTTACATAAAACCCCCGTTTACAAGTATAACATATGCGATTTGAATTATCAATTTTTCAACGTTTTTAAAGGTTTTACAATATTTTTATGTCAAATCCATCTTCCCTTAGAAAATAAAAGTAGTTTTTACATCCAAAAGTTAGTTTTTCAGTAATTTTCTTTAAATTTCTTTGTTTTAATTAAAAATATGAACAATACACTATAGCGTATGGTTTTTCTCTTTAAAGTTATATAAACTACCATATTTACACCTTTTTATTTCTTTTAACAACATTTTGAAGAAAATCTATTTTTAATGTTACATAAAATTTAGTACAAGCCATTTCAATGAAAAATATATATTTCTTTAAGAAAAAGGATTTTTCAGTGTTTTTTCCTTTCATTTCCATGTTTTGATTGAAAATGAACGAAAAAGCAAGAAATATATTAACTTTTCATGGCAATTCATTTTTTTCTCTCAAAATTGCATAAATTATCCAGTTTCCATCGTTTCTTGGAGATTTAAGATCTTATCTAAGAAAGACCATCTTTATTTTAGTTGACAAAAAAGGAATATATGCAATTTCACGAAAAAAGTTTCTTTTCACCGTAAAAGATATTTTTTTTGTGTGATTTTCTGATTATTTCATTGTTTTCATCAAACAATAAACAAAAGACACTGAATATTGCCAAAATTTACTTTTTTTTTTTTTTAATATTAAATGACTTGTTTTTCAACATTTTTAGGAGTAATAACGGCATATTAAACAAAACCCCCTTTTACAAGTATAATATATGCTATTTGAATGAAGAAGAAAATTCTACCTAAAAAGTGACTTTTTCAAGGTTTTTTTCATATTTTCATTTGTTGGTGGAAGAAAACCAAAAAAATAAATTTTTTATCTCGACAATATTTTTTTTCTCTAAAATTGATCAAGTTACCTATTTTTATGCTTGTATCCTTATTTTACGACAATATATTTATTTTTCTCTAAAACCGCATAAACGCCCCTTTTTTTAATGTTTTTCGGAGATTTACTACTTTTAAAAGAAAACCATCTCTTTTACGAAAAAAAATATGATTTTACACCAAAAGTCACTTTTTTAATAATTTTCTATTGATTTCAATGTTTTGATTAAAAACAAGAAAATAAACACTATATACAGTTTCTTTCTCTGAACTGTACAAAGTATCCATTTTTAACCTTTTTGGACGTTTAAACACATTTTGTAGAAAACAACTTTTTCATGTTACAATATACTTTTTCTATGTAAAATTCCATAAATTACGTTTTTTTCAGTTTTTAAGAGTATTAACGGCATTTTACATAAAACCCCTTTTTACAAGTATAACATAAGCGATTTGAATTATCAATTTTTCAACGTTTTTAAGGGTTTTACAATATTTTTATGTCAAATCCATCTTCCCTTAGAAAATAAAAGTATGTTTTTTCATCCAAAAGTGAGTTTTTCGGTAATTTTCTTTGAATTTCCATGTTTTAATTAAAAATATGAACAATACACTATAGCGTATTGTTTTTCTCTTTAAAGTTACATAAACTACCCTATTTAAACCTTTTTATTTGTTTTAACAACATTTTGAAGAAAATCTCTTTTTCATGTTACATAAAATGTAATACAAGCCATTTCAATGAAAAAATATATATTCTTTAAGAAAAAGGATTTTTCAGTGTTTTTTCCTTTCATTTCCATGTTTTGAATGAAAATTAAGGAAAAAGCAAGAAATAGATTAACTTTTCATGGCAATTCATTTTTTTCTCTCAAAATTGCATAAATTATCCCGTTTCCAGCGTTTCTTGGAGAATTAACATCTTATCTAAGAAAGACCATCTTTTTTTTAGTTCAGAAAAAAAGGAAATATGCAATTTCACGAAAAAAGTTTCCTTTCACCGAAAAAGTTAATTTTTTGATGATTTTCTGCTTATTTCATTGTTTTCATCAAACAATAAACAAAAAACACTGAATATTGCCACAATATACTTTTTTTTCTGAAAAAAATAATAAATGACGAGTTTTTCAACGTTTTTAGGAGTATTACGGCATTTTAAACAAAACCCCCTTTTACAAGTATAATATATGCAATTTGAATAAAGAAGAAAATTCTGCCTAAAAAGGGACTTTTTCAAGGTTTTTTTCATATTTTCATTTGTTGGTGGAAGAAAACCAAAAAAATACATTCTTTATCTCGACAATATTTTGTTTTTCTAAAATTGCACAAATTACCTATTTCTATGCTTTTATCCTTATTTTACGACAATATATTTATTTTTCTCTAAAACCGCATAAATGACCCTTTTTTCAATGTTTTTCGGAGATTTACTACTTTTAAAGGAAAACCATCTCTTTTACGAAAAAAAATATGATTTTACACAAAAGTCACTTTTTTTAATAATTTTCTATTGATTTAATTGTTTTGATTAAAAACAAGAAAATAAACACTATATACATTTTCTTTCTCTGAAACTGTACAAAGTATCCATTTTTAACCTTTTTGGACGTTAAACACATTTTGTAGAAAACAACTTTTTCATGTTACAATATACTTTTTCTATGTAAAATTCCATAAATTACGTTTTTTTCAGTTTTTAAGAGTATTAACGGCATTTTACATAAAACCCCCTTTTAGAAATATAACATATGCGATTTGAAGTATCAATTTTTCAACGTTTTTAAGGGTTTTACAATATTTTTATGTCAAATCCATCTTCCCTTAGAAAATAAAAGTATGTTTTTACATCCAAAAGTGAGTTTTTCAGTAATTTTCTTTGAAATTTCATGTTTTAATTAAAAATATGAACAATACACTATAGCGTATTGTTTTTCTTTTTAAAGTTACATAAACTACCCTATTAAACCTTTTTATTTGTTTTAACAACATTTTGAAGAAAATCTCTTTTTCATGTTACATAAAATGTAATACAAGCCATTTCAATGGAAAAATATATATTTCTTTAAGAAAAGTTTTTTTCAGTGTTTTTTTCCTTTCATTTCCATGTTTTGAATGAAAATGAAGGAAAAAGCAAGAAATATATTAACTTTTCATGGCAATTCATTTTTTTCTCTCAAAATTGCATAAATTATCCCGTTTCCACCGTTTCTTGGAGAATTAACATCTTTTCTAAGACACACCATCTTTATTTTAGTTCACAAAAAAAAAATATATGCAATTTCACGAAAAAAGTTTCTTTTCACCGTAAAAGTTAATTTTTTGAAGATTTTCTCCTTATTTCATTGTTTTCATCAAACAATAAACAAAAAACACTGAATATTGCCACTTTATACTTTTCTTCTAAAAAAAATAATAAATGACGTGTTTTTCAACGTTTTTAGGAGTGTTAATGGCATTTTAAACAAAACCCCATTTTACAAGTATAATTTATGCAGTTTGAATATAGAAGAAAATTCTGCCTAAAATGTGACTTTCTCAAGGTTTTTTTCATATCATATTTTGGTGGAAGAAAACCAAAAAAATACATTCTTTATCTCGACAATAGTTTTTTTCTCTAAAATTGCACAAATTACCTAGTTTTATGCTTTTATCCTTATTTTACGACCAAATATATATTTTTCTCTAAAACCGCATAAATGACCCTTTTTTCAATGTTTTTCGGAGATTTACTACTTTTAAAGGAAAACCATCTCTTTTACGAAAAAAATATATGATTTTACACCAAAAGTCACTTTTTTTAATAATTTTCTATTGATTTCAATGTTTTGATTAAAAACAAGAAAATAAACACGATATACATTTCCTTTCTCTGAAACTGTACAAAGTATCCATTTTTAACCTTTTTGCGTTTCTTTTAAGCGTTTCTTGAAGAATTAACATTTTATCTAAGATAGACCATCTTTATTTTTGTTCAGTAAAAAGGAATATAGCAATTTCAAGAAAAAAGTTTCTTTTCACCGAAAAAGTTAA
>CM035220.1:14218286-14234552 GCA_020233015.1 Callinectes sapidus | reverse complement strand
TTTGTTTTACTATATTCACCTGGAAAATTTGATTTTTCTTTTTATTTTTGGTAGATTCATGAAGAAATAGAGAATATCCTTAGTTATTATGTTGTTTTGTATTTTAATAATTGCTCAGTCTTTTTATCTCCATAATTAACTGTTCAACGTGCGTATTTACTTTTGAAAATATTTATACATCTAAAAAGTTATAATAAAATAGAGAGCAAATGAATAAAAAATTATAGCTTATGTCTTCTTTTACTATAGATTCTTCAATGAGTTTTTGAAAGTAAACAGATGTTTTGAATTTTATGAGTAAAATCTGATCTAAAACTATTATATTTTAAAATTCTTTATTATTGTATCTGTTTTGTATCTCAAAAGTTAAAAAAAATTTTTAACCAATAATATTTTGTACTATTCTTATATTTTTAAGCTTCTGAATAAAAAAATGGGTCTCCAGACAAATTTGAAGAGCTGTCTAAATTAGTTGTTTCAGATCTAGTGAAACTAAATACTCTTTTACTGCAATTCAAAAAAATGTATGTAATTATATATTTTTTTTCTTAGCTGTGTAAATTTTTAGTGTACACATAAATCGTAATATAATCACTGTAAATTGAAATAAATAAATTGGTAATTTCTAAGCCTTTCTTTATCAATAATAAATACTTTATTATATAAAACTAGTAAAAGATCAAAAAGTTAAATTAGTTTAAATTTTTTATAAATGAATTAATTAGGAAAAATAAAAAGTTCTTTTCGTATTGAAAGTAAATGAAATTGATTTAAATTGTAATTCAAGAAATACTATGAAGGATGCATTTGTTTTTATCATTGAAATCTTAAATTTAAGAATAAAAATTCATTATGATACTGTACTTATCACCAGGACTGTTATGAAGACCCAAAATCTAGCTTTCTTATGTAGGATATTTTAGTGTATGAAATTTCACCAGGCAATGGTTTCTCAAATTTTACCTAGTTGGTGATAAAAATTTGTTTTAAGATTATATATTTCTAAGACATTGAAAGTTTAGGAGATTAATTACTCCCAAATTCATAGTTCATTCTCAAAAGAATTTTACAAATAAAAATAGTTGTAGGGTGGGCTATCCAATTTGTGTAACTGTATTCCTGCACACCTTACATGGAAACCCATGTTATAAGATTTTTTTAGATTTAATTATTGTGTTGAGTTTTGTATATCTCTTGATTATTTAACAAAATGGCCAGATTAATTTGATATATTTTGCATAAAGGGCTCAAAACACATATAAATTATAACCTGTCTAAACCTTTAATATTTTTGGTTTTAAATTTAGCATTTTATGTTTAATATTTTGTTCATGGTATTCAATTTTGCAGTAAAAATTATCAATTTTAATTTTTTAAACTAGTAATTTTTTTAGTTATACTCTTAAGATTTATTCTAATTTTGTAAAAATATTAGTTAAATATTTCATATTTGTAGGGGATGAAAAAAAGTTCTTTGTGAGATACAATTATCTGGGAAAATTGCAATATTCCTATTTTAAAAATTTATTATGTAGCTGAAGCTGAGTGGAAATTAAAAAAAAAAATTTTAAGTGTAAAGTTTTTCTGTAATTAAAATTTATAGTATATTTTGCAGAAATAGTTGGGAACTTCTTATATATAAAAAATCTTATATTATGATATTAATTATATTTAATAATTATTTTTATGGAGGCATAGTTTTTAATAAAAGTTAAAATTAAACATAAATAGTTAATATATAGTAAATATTTTGAAATATTGTGTTTCAACCTGATATAATTAAAAAAAAAAAAACATATTAATGTTATAATTAGGTACAAAAAAGACATTGATATTAGGTAAAATGTAGGCTTTAGATAGTTTAGGGTTCTAATTTCTAGATTTTTGGTATTAAATGAGTTTATTTACAAGATAATTAATCCTTATAAAGCAATTTTATAAAAAAAATATGGGTGAATATACTTTAAGAGATCAAGTTAATAAGATAAATAACAAAAAAATTTACATTGCTTCAAACCAATAAATTAAAATATTCAAAATGTTAGGTTAAATAATTTAGATTTAAATATGTTTATTTCAAAAACATCAAATATTCCAAAAGATTAATATAACATTATTTAAAATTGATTAGAAACTGTTCAGATATTGAAAATTTATAAAAAGAATTAGTTAAATTATCTAATGTGTTTAATGATTTTTCTAAATTCAAATTTATTAAAATAAAATTATAAGCAAATTTAAAACTTTTTTAAATCTTCTAACTAAAATACAACTTTATTTTTTAAAATTAAGTATTAGAACTATGATTTCTTAGATCTGATCGTTGATTTTAGTTATTTTATATCTGAAAATATTTTATTTTTAAACTCAAAGATATCTTTAAAAATTGTTGAATAGGATTTAAAGGTAATATTTTTTTGCTAAGATTCTTTTCTTGCTAATAATAGTAATAATGAAAAATAGTAACAAATTCTTTATTCATAAATTTAACATTAATATTTCTAAAAGTAGGTAAAATTTTATTTGATTAATATCAAATTTTAAAATTATGAAAATAAACTTCAAAATAACAAATATCATTGCACTAATTTTTAAAAGAATATCTTTTGATTATAATCAAAACTCTGTCTAATTTTTGATAAGATATAAATATCATAGTTGTTACCCAAAATAATTTTACCCAAATTACCTAGGTGGGTTACCCAAATTTGGGTAATTTTTACCCACCTATTACCCACCCAAGATTATTTTTGAAAAAATTTACCCACCCAAAGTTTTTGGTTATTTTGGGTAACAACTATGATAAATATATATAATTTTAAAGTAATATAACAGGATATAATAAGACTTTCTACTATAAATAGATCAAATATATAAATTATATTAATTTTTAATCAAAAATAAGGAATTTTAAAATAAAATAAGTTGTAAATTTACCTTATTATATCTGAAGACTAAGCTTTGCATTGATCAAATACAGCATTGGCTATTTTGAATGTCTCTAATACTGGAGAACTGTCATATCTGGGTACCTGGTATCTATCTTCCATCCCTAGTGATGTTTCCTACATGAGAGCACAAAATTCAAAACCTAATAGCATTGACTAACATTTCATTATCAGATGAAAAATTAGCTTAAATTGTTAATTCTCAATGTTATAAAAAGTTATCAAAATATCATTTGTACTTATTTGATTTTAAATATCTAATATATTAATATGACAGGGTTTTTTAAATTTTATAGGGTTATAACAAGCTTTTATATGTTCTAGAAAAAATTAAGATTCAGAAAATAAAAATCATATGGTAAAATAAATTATAGAATTGTATAATTAATTAAAAAAATAACTAATATTTTGAGACTATAATATTGTATTTTGCAAAACTTTACATTTTTTCGTAATAATTTTAGGTCTTTTTTAAATTTAGGGACAATAAGCTAATAACAACAGAATTATTTGCTGGATTTAGCTATGAGGATTAAGCTCTACTCATATCTAATTATTTGAGAAATACATTATTTTTTTTATTGTGTCTAATACAAAGATTTTTATTTTGAATTTTAACAGTGATTTATTTTGCTACTATATATTTTTATTTATATTACACAACCAAAAGACTTCAATAAAAATTATGTCTCTACAGATACAATGAAAGATATTTTGATATAAGTTAATTCAATTTTTTTATTTTGAGACCCTTAACTCAAAATGCACATTTATTAAGAAATAATTTTTATTTTTTTTAAGACCAAAATAACAATCAAATAATATGTTTAGATAAGAGTTATCTGTTTTCATTATCCTAAGTTGGTATTCAATGTATACTATTTTTTTATAAGTCAAGCTTCAAATTATAAAAATTTTGACAAAATAAAATTTTTTAATATATTAATTTACTCTTTATATATATGCTAAATTTTATAAATATTGGGATAAGTAAGAACCATTGAAAAGTAGATTTTTTCAAAAGAATCATATTTTCAACTATATTTTTCATTAGGGTAGTAGATATTTTTTAAATTTTTATTTACAAAAATTACTAAAAAAATCTTGAAAATATATAAGGCTAAATTCAGTATTTTTATATTGCCCCTGTAATTTTAAAGATAATATTTCAAAATTTAATTAGTAAATCTATTTTAGCAAATGAAACATTTAACTATTAACAACTGTAAGATCATAGAATAAGCTATGTTACACCAACTGAAAATGCAAATAAAATTCTTTTTTACAAATATCTTTTGTTTTATTTCCCACTCTATATTCCATAATATAAATTCATGCCAAAATACTTTTTTTATAACATAAATATTAATCTTTTAATGCTAATATCTTTTAAATATTCCATTTTAGGCAAATATTTGGATAAGATTTCTAAAGCTAATATTTTTGTTTGAAATTAATAAATTAATTTTATATATATACCCTTTTTATTTAGCTATGCAAGAAAAATAAAAAAGCATATTACATTCATAATTCAATGGATTATTTTAAGTTGAAAATTTGTATTTTATGTTAAGTAAAAAGCATTGTACTTAATAGATGGACGAAAGATAAACATTTAGATGCATCACTAAAATTGCTAAAGAAGAATTTTGTAAATAAATCTTATTTTTGTGGAGATTTGCAATAGAATTAGTTTTTTGTTTATGAATTTATTATCTTATAATATTTTTTAGTATATGATAATTTTCTCTAAATCTTTTATACTGTAAGCTTCATATGTAAATAATTTGAAGCAAGTGTGGCTATTTATGTTTGTTGCTTCTTGAGAAAATAATCAAATTAAATTTAAATAAAACTTTGCTGGAATTTATAGTATTTATCATAAACATTTTTCTTTTAAAAATTTAGAAAAAATAATATATATATGGTGAATTATTATACAAGAACTAAATTAATATTGTGAATAATTCTTTAATTCAATATTTTAAATTTGAATAGAGTATTTTTAAGTATCTTATGAAAAAAGTTATGAACTTGATTCAGAAGATAAACATTCTGAAAAAATCAATAAATTAACATCTACAATGCAAATAGGACTTTCTAAATGTCAGAACAATGTAAAACATCTAGAAGAGCTGAAAAAAAGTAAAAATCTCTCGCAAAAATCAATGATAAACATGCATTACACTGCTATTTTAGAGGTTATTGGGAACAGAATGCAGGATTTTATTAAGTCAATGCATGATGAACTCAAAAAATATAAAGCCAGTATCGAAAGTATAACCAAAAGACAACAACAGTATTCTCACCCAAATAATTCAAATTTTAAAAGTATTTTTAACCATAAGGAATATCTTTTTTAATTACTACCTTTTATTTTTTTTATTATGGCCTATCATAATAATTACCTGATTGGTCAATAAGAAAAAAAAGCTGTGCATGAAATTACTATTCAATTTTTTTTACAATATCCATAAATATAACAATATTATTTGTATTAAAAATTAAAGACTTTTCTTATATATATGATTTATCTTTAATAAATTTAGTGAATAAAATATTACCCTCATTTCTACTAACTATTTGTTTTTTTATCTTTACAATACTGACCTTTTAGCTGTTATTAGTACTGGATTTTAAAACAGGGCTCTGAACTACAAACGTTCTGTAGATTGTAATTTTTTTGAAAATTTAAATTTAGCATATTTTAATTATTTGATACTTTTATTTATAATTATTAAGAGGTTAAGTAGTTAAATAGGATTGAAAACTCTTGAATAAGTACATCAAGTAGCTATTAAGATAAATATTTTATCTAACTATTTAGAATATAACCCAATTAGCCATTATCTTTAGTACAGTATGAACTAAAGAATTAAATACCAATATAAGCATTAAATGATTTTCTATTTTTCTCAAACCTTTCATTATGACAATACATAAATTTTTCTATAATCATAAATATAATTATTTATTCATGGCTAACTTTTTTGATTTTTTTATTGAATAATTTTTATCAATAAAAAATTAGTTTATTGCATTTAGTTTTATATTAAGAAAAAAAAAGATCAATCACTTTATTGCACATTAAAAATATAAGAAATAAATTTATAATACATTTTAATTTTTACTTTAGATATTTATTAGTTTGTTTTATT
This sequence comes from Callinectes sapidus, assembly GCA_020233015.1. Lineage (NCBI taxonomy): Eukaryota > Metazoa > Arthropoda > Malacostraca > Decapoda > Portunidae > Callinectes > Callinectes sapidus. The sequence continues at coordinate 14,228,446 of CM035220.1, read as the reverse complement.
CACCTAAAATTACAAAATTTTGTAAATTTAAGTTTGCAGCTCTTTAATGGCTCAAGCATAACAGGTTTAATTCGCATTATCAGAATTACCTTTATTTTTTTATAAATAGATATTTTTAAAAATCCATTAGCTATTGCATTTATATACTCATTTAGTTTTTATCTAAAAGTTCTAAAAATTGCTTTACATCTTATTTTAAAATCAAAAATTAATTGTTGAATGAATTGATGCAAATTATTATAATTTTTTCTGGAATTATGAATAGTATTTTTCTTCCTGATTCATTTTAATCTTGTGAAAATGCTAGATAAAGTACAGTTTGCATTTTTCAAGTGAAGTATGTTTATATTTCTTGAATAATTATCTATACTTTTGAGTGGATATAGATCAAAACATTGGTGAAATTTTTTTGAATAAGTATTTTAGAATAAAAGTATTATAATTAAAAATTGCTAAATATTAATGAACAAATATTTTTGTTTAAAAAATAAAATTTTGCAGTATATCTTAATTTAGTTATTAGATGTTTGATATTACAACCATATTAATTTTAGCTAGGGATAGATTTTTTATAGAAATAGTTGATGTAATTATCTGCTAAAAATTATAACTGGAAAATTAAATCAATTTTTTATAGTTTTCTGGATACAAATAAAATTATACTCTTTAATTATTGTTTTTTGAAAATTTAAAGACAAATATTAGTTTTTCTTAGAAAAATATAGATTTTTTAGAAGAATAAACATATTGTTAATCTTTCTATGCTGTTAAAAAAGATAGGCTGGATGGCTTTGTAACTATTTGTTCAAATCATAGGAAACAAAATAATATTTTTTTCTGAAACTATCTCAACAAAATAAAATTTTTAATCATCTTAAACAATTCTTTCTCAATTTTAGAATGATTAATATACTTTTATTATATTCTATTTCTAATTAAGCTATTCTTATCGAGTCTGAGGCTAAAAACGACTCAGAATATTTTCAAATTGATTCTGAAAGAAAACTGCAGAAAACTACAACAAATAACATGATAGATTCAATACAACAATCGGCCATGCAAAATATAGAGGATAATATTGATCAGCTTCTCGATATGAATCAGCAATTAAACCAAATAATTGTGGAACAAGGTGAAAAGATTATTAGAATCGATGAAAATATGGAACAAGGTGAAGAAAACCTTTTAAGAACGCGTGCAGAGTTGAAACGCTATTTAGAAAGAATTGTAAGTGATAGATGTTTCGTATTCAATTTGCTAGCTGTTTTCGCAGTTTTCTTTTTTATCTACATTTATGTAATGCCCTGACCGCCATTTTACAGAGTATTACGCAAGAATATTCTAATGAATTGGAAAATATATTTTTAATTTTGTGTGTTAGAATATTAAAAGGAGATTTAAACTTATATTCTAAATAAAACTTCACGTATAATTTAAAATTTTATTTTCGGATTGATTTAACTAGGATAGATAATATTTTTTAAAAGGTGAATGATTAATTCTATTGGAAATGCATAAGAGTAGCAATTTTAAATTTTACCTTCGAAGTCATTTTGGTAATTTTTAGTTTATTAAACAATTCAAACCTTTTTTTATGTCAAAGAAAAGATAGTACAATGCATAGCTTCAAAAAATGAATAAATAAATTGCATATATTACATATATTGTCTAAACATAATTAGAAAAAAAACTAGAAAACTAAAGGAACATATATATAAGTATTTTTGATCAGAGAAAATACTCCAGCCGATTTTTTAAATTATAGAAATAGTGATCATTATAAATTTTTCATACTTTTATTGGTCAATTCAAGCTTTTCAAATGGGAGATCTCTTATTTTAACCACTTTTTTAGACCTAAAACGCATCTTGTACCCATTATTTTTTCCAATGTGTCTTCTAAAAATTATATATTTTTTAAATATTATTGATTTTATAGCGAATTAAACCACTTAATTTTCCAAATTAGTGTATATTTCAATTTATAAACGAGAAAACTAATTTGTAATCAAAAAAATGGAATTGTAAAAAGTTGTTAAAAAATAGTTGACAACAATTTATTCTGTAGAAATTCTAAAAAACTAGCTATCCTTGGAATCGCTACTTAGAATAAAATTGTGAAATTCACCAAACAAGTATCAATATATGCTCTAATAAATATTAAAAATTCTTTTAACTAAGCTTTAGATTTATTTTAGTTAAATTTTTGAAATAAATAAGCCAAACCGATCACTGCTAAATTGTTTAATTTGATAGAGTCTTTATGATTATAAAAAATACAAAGTATAACTATATGATAATCTGTATCTATGCAAACCAAAGGTGTACCACTTTTTTTAGGTTCCTCGGTACTAGACCATGTTTTTGTGCAATTTTATAATTATTGTTTGAGGGTCAATAATTTGGCTACTTACTCCTCTTCCGAAAATTCCACCTATTTTAGGAGGAAATATTAAAAAAAAAAAAAAAATATATATATATATATATAAAAGAATTTTATATTTAGGAAAAATTTATAATTGAAATGCTAATTTTAAAAATAATGGTAATATAAATAAAATCTGCTCGTATAAAATTGCTTTTTAGAAAATTTACAATTTTGTTGATTTTTAACAAATAATTCTACAAACACAAAATGATTATTACGTCAAATAGAAAATTAAAAGTATTTTAACACTTGCATAGGAGTAAATTTTTAATAAATTTTATGAGAAAAAAATTTGTATATAAATTTTTAAAACTTAAATTGATCATATTTTGTATTCTTAAAAATTTTAAGAGTTTTTAAAAGAAGTTGAGTTCAAAAAAATTTTCTAAAATGATATATAACGCTGTTAGCCATCGTAAAACTGCAGAAAACAATTTTCTTTGATTCAAAACATTGGATTCTTCCTAAAATATGTATTTTTACGATAAAACTAATGTGTATAATTTACTTGAAATTTCAATGAAAGATAAATCCGTCATACATTTAGTATATGATTTTATACAAAAAACTTATAGTCCAATATATTTGTCATAATCACCCCTAGAAAACTCATTATTTCTTAATTTAACGCTATTAGACTATTTTTTATGCTTTTTAGAATTTATTAGTTTATTTTTTTGCTCTAAATCACAAATATTTTCAAAATATGAGTGCAAAAACGCTCTTTATTGTGAAATTTATCTCTTCATCAATTTTACTTAAATTTGCTGGTAGCAGTCTGGACCGAGACCGGTACGAATAAATATTTAATTAGACGAAACCTCGAATGAAAAATCTTGGAAAGAAAGGAATAAAATTTTTCCGAATCTCATTTTTTCTAATTTCGTTGATTGTCACGAAAAAAAAGAAATTCTAGAATTTTAAAAAAAAATTTCCGTAAGCTTCAAAAAATATCATAGCGTTGAAATAGTCTATATGATTGATATTATATGAATATGAAATTATATAGTATCACTTTTTGTAGATTTCATTGTTTTCTGCAAAAATTCAAATTTTGTTTTTTTGTAAAATTTTTGAATTTCATCTCTTTGGCACCCCTAGAGGAAGATAATCTAAGATAAGAATAAAATATATTTCAAAGTTATTTGAAGTATTAATTGAAAATAGCTATAGAATTTCATGCACATTAGAAAATTATTAAATTTAATTATTGCATTTTTCTGCTAAATATTCTCAGATAAAAAACTCTTATGAAATATATTATTATTATAGGCTTTGTAAATCATTCTTCTGGTTATATGAGAGCGATTTTGATATTCTAAGAATCTAAAAAAGATTGTATAACTTTAAATTGAAAAATACATAGAATTTTTCATAAAGAAGGGGATATATTTCAAAATTTTGATTGAAGCTCTAAAACTATCATTTAAATGTTCAAAAATTTATACAATATATTTATCTAAATAGCTATTTAGATTTTATAGTAAAAAAATTGAAGAATGGTACAAATTTACAGTTTAGTCGAATTGTTAAAAATTAATAAATTAATATTTATATCAAGTTTTTAGCCCTTAGTATAAGTTTATGTTGGCTGTTACGACCGTCAGGTATTGACGTTAAATATTATTATTGGTGTCCTGCGAGCAATGTTTGTTTGTATGTAACTATATGTAATGTTCCCAGGACAGCCCATTCTTTATATATACCTTATACTATTATTTACTATATATATGTATCTATTGTATGTAATCTCGTTATTCGTAAATATATTGTAAATTTCACATAACTGCGTAGCGTCTAGAAGGTTCGTTGGTGACTAGCCGGGTCACGTTTTGTCAGGTCAGCGGAATTTATGTGACAAACAGGCTGCTCTGTGAAGGTCGAGTACGCACCGCGTCGCTCCCCCGAGGGAAGCTAATTATGTAGTGTCATATATGAATTTATTTGTGATGCATGTATCTATATTATAATTGTGTAAATGTATTGTTAGAATAATAGTTTAATTTCCGTTCGCGTTAGGGAGTTGTAATTAAGGCCTTGAGGTGGAAGAGGCGTTGTGTGACGTAATGGTGTTCCTCCGCCGAGGAGGGAGAGAGAAGCGCGACGGACGAAAACCGTTCAGGGGAGGGACAGACCTGAGCGAGCGGGCGAGGGGCGAGGGGACCAGACGCTGTGGTGTCTCTCTTTGTACCGGGCTGAGTATTTTTCTATTGTTCTTATTCCTGGTGCTAGGATTCTATCTTTTAGGCACAATTATTGCCAATGTGTTGAGATGTTTTACGGGTTATTTGGTGTAAGGGTTTGTCCTTGATTTATTGTGGTATTTTGGCGAGGGTGGTGACGGGTGTTTTTTCGTGATTCGTGTAATCCCCTCAGATACGCCATTTTGTAGGTGCCCGCCCGGTTTCCTTTATCTTAGCATCATTATTACATTGTGTTGGGTTCATTTCTTATTATGGTGATTCAGCTACGGGTGTTAACAAGTTGTGGTGCTATTTTCTTGTGGACGTTATTATGGTGTGATCTGGTGATTATTTTCTCTGTGTAATCCGGGATTTATTCGGTTTCTGAACTGGTGTGTATGTGATCACAAGCGTGTGTGGATCTTTCTCAGTTATTTTGGTGTCTCTTAGTTCTTGAATTATTCCTATTTTTGAGGTGAAACATTTAATTTTTGTGTTATTTTAATTTTACTGGAAGTGATTATAATTCCCTTAACGGTAACGGACCTGACTTATTTTTTATCCTGGTTAAACTTAATTCCTAATCTTAATTATTTGTGAATAAACCTTGTGAATATATGAGACTCTTTTCTTAAGTCTCCATCCCCTAGAACTTATGTTCATTATATTAATTTTCTCTTTTTTTTTTCTTTTCTAGTTACACCCCTGAGTTAACCCAAAGCGTTAAACCCGTTGTCACGTGGCCTTACTATTCATTGACTTCTCTTATTGACAGGTCTCCCCAGTTGGGTTGGGAACCTTGTCAGGGTTTAACCTGGGGTCGTAACATAGAAAGTGGCGACCTCGCCAGGATATTTAATAATTATAATTACTTCCAAGTATGTCACTAACCTATTTGTGTTCCAGCAGTGTTGTAAAGGTTTGTGACTACATTAATATTTTCCTGAATGTGTAATTTCTGTGGAAGTGTTTTGTGAACATTACATCATGGAGAATGATCAGGAGTCAGAGCTTCCGGTTAACATTATTAACCATACTGATGTGGATAAATTTTTAGCCTCTAATCCTTCGCCAGAGGAGTTAGAGGAGCTTGATAAACATGAGTTGGGATTACTAGCTTCTTATTATCAACTTAGCCTCCCATTGGGGAGCAACAAAAGGTCTTTGCTTAATGCCGTGAAGGAAGAAATTTACGGTATTTTTAACCCTGACGCTGGTGGCGATCGAGGTAGAGATGAACGAAATCGCTCACCTTCCCCCACCTCTAGTGTTCATCCTGAGGTAATTCCCCCTGCTTTGAGTTCTAGTGAGTATCTCAGACTTAAGGAATTAGAGCTAGAACAGGATAAACTTAGGCTTGAACGTGAGAAACTTCAGGCAGGAGGATTAACTGGTTCTCCTCACCAACAGTCTAGCTTCTGTAAAAACTTCTCTGATCGCATCAAGGTTATTCCCTCTTTTAATGAAAATGATGTGTTAGGGTTTTTCAATGCATTTGAGAAAACAGCCATGGGTCTGGAGTGGCGGAGGAAGGAATGGTCAGTAATTGCCCAGACTTCTTTTACGGGGAAAGCCAGAAAAGTTTATGATAACCTTACATTTTCTCAGTGCGCTGATTATGATTACATGAAATCTGAGATTCTTAAAATATACACTCTTACTCCTGAAGCCTACCGGCAAACTTTTAGGAACGTTCATAAAAAGCCTGAGGAGTCATACATGGATTTTGCTACCAGGCTTGAACATTCATTTTTGATGTGGCTCAGATCCTGTGATGTAATGAATGGTGATGAGGAGGTGGATGGTGCCAAATTGTATCAGTTGGTGTTAGTGGACCAATTTTTGTCAAAAGTGCCAAAGGAGACAGACTTCTACCTCAGAGATAAGAACATTGATCTCAGCCAAGTTAAAGTTGCTGCCACTCAGGCTGACCATTACTGGGTTAATATGAGAGCTGCGTATGGTGCTGGTGACCTTGACCCTGCTCGGGGTCTGACTAATCGTCCTACCAACACTAACCATCCTTTTCAACCTCACAAGAATTCGCAATATTCTGGTAGATCCAATTTTCCTAAAAAACCTGTCCATCACCCTAACAAAGTTCCTGGCATGGGTGCTTCCCAGCCTCCTAGGAAACCACAACCCCCCCCAGCAAGATTTAATTCCCCCTATTATTGTAACTATTGCCGTAAATCGGGGCACACTGAGAACCGATGCTTTGCTAAGCACGGTAGTGGTGGTGTGACGAAGTCTCATGCATTCTCGTTCGCAGGCTCGAGGATGCGTCTTCCAGCTCCACAGATGACATGTGTGGCTGACCCACAAGATACTCGTCCGATTGCCCAGGTGGTGAAGAGCCCACCAGCTGCGGACCAGACTAAACCGGGAAGTGATGTTGTTTTGTCTTATACTTCCACCCCTATTGAGTCATGCAGTCCCTTTGTTTTTCCTGGTTATGTTACTCTTAGTGGTCAGAAATACCCTGTTACTATTCTTAGGGATACTGGAGCTACTGGATCTTTGCTCATTAACCCTACGGGTACACCACTTGAAAGTTGTGAGAGTATTCTTATTAGAGGGGTTGCTGGATTTGATACATTCCCCAAAGTAAATGTTCATTTAGATTGTGAACTGGTGAAGGCAACAGCAGATGTGGGCGTAGTTGAAAGCCTACCAATACCAGGTATAGACCTTCTCCTAGGGACTGACATTGCAGGTGCCAAAGTTTTTCCTCATCCCATTGTTTCTAGCGAGCCTGTGTGTGTTCCAGAAACTGTATCTTTGGAGCAGCAGCATCCTGAGGTGTTTAATGTGTGTGACTCGTTCTATGGCAAAGGTGATGAACACTCCCCCTGAGAGTGTGGCGGAGAGTGGTATGGGTGAGAACAGTGATAAGGGTAGTGTGGAGGTTGATGGTGCAGTGATTAGCCAGCTTGACGTGCCTGCTGCAGTTGAGGAAGGTGCTCTGGCTCACATGTTTGAACCCCCATTACCTACTCCCTTCAATGATATTGGTTTGTCTAAATTTAGGGAGTTACAGTTGAGGGATCCTCAGCTTACACCTCTTAGGAATATTGCAGTGGATGAGGATGTATGTCAAAATGAAAGTGGTGTTGTATTTTATGTGAAAAATGGGTTATTCTGGAGGAGGTATAGACCCCTTCATGTTAATGTTGATGATGGAGTGTGGGATTCACACCAGCTCGTGGTCCCACAGCATTGTCGCCGTCAGCTGCTGGAGATGGCTCATGCTGTACATCTTGGAGTCCGCAAAACCCTACAACGCTTGAGGAAACACTTCTACTGGAAGCACATGAAGACGGATGTCTCCCGCTTCGTCAAGGAGTGTCACCCTTGTCAAGTCGCTGGTAAGCCAAACCGACCAGTGCCTGTTAGCCCACTTAAACCTATACCTGTCATGCAAACCCCCTTTGAGAGGATCATTGTGGACATTGTGGGGCCCTTACCTAAAACTTCTTCAGGGTATAGTTACCTCCTTACAATTCTTGATGTGGCCACGAGATACCCTGAAGCTATCCCTCTACGCACTATTCATGCCAAGGTAGTGGTAAGGGAACTTTTGCACTTTTTTACAAGGTTTGGGTTGCCTTTGGCGGTACAATCAGATCAGGGCACAAACTTTATGTCCAAGTTGTTTGGGGAGAGCTTAGCAGAATTAGGCATAGCACATGTAGTTTCTAGTGCGTACCATCCTCAGTCACAGGGCGCACTTGAACGCTACCACCAGACATTCAAGTCTATGCTACGTAAATACTGTGAGGAAACGGGACAGGATTGGGATAAAGGGGTTCCCTTCTTACTGTTTGCCACCCGAGAGGTGCCCTCAGAATCTCTTGGTTTTTCCCCACATGAGTTAATTTTTGGACATCACGTTCGAGGACCGTTGCTGTTAATGAAGGAGAGGTGGAGTGGTACTGTTGGTCCTCCTCCTAGTGTGTTGCAATATGTGACTGACTTTAAGGAACGCCTCGCTCAGGGCTTACAGATGGCCCATACTAACTTAACTCAGGCTCAAGGCCATATGAAGGAATGGTATGATAGAAAAGCGAGGGAAAGAACGTTCCAGGAGAATGCTGAAGTGCTAGTGTTGCTACCATTCCAGGGTCAACCGTTATCTGCAAAGTTTTCGGGACCCTATAGAGTTTGCAAGCGAGTGGGTGAGACGGATTATCTTGTAGAAACACCTGATAGGCGGAAAAGGCATCACCTCTGTCATGTAAACATGTTGAAGCCATATCACCGTTCCCATTCCTTGCCTAGTGTTGCATGTAGCTTGATTCAGGATGAAGGTGATTTTGAGAGTGATGAGCTTAGTTTTCCCCCGTACTTTCAAAGTGTGACGCAGTGGTCGGAGGAAAACAGCGACGCTTTTGCTCAGTTGAACGAGAAGATGTCACACGTTACTTCTCCCCAGTCTACTGAACTAGTGTCCCTTTTACAAAAGTATCCGTCTGTTTTTGGTGACTCCCCTGGACAAACTAACCTAACTTATCCTGATATAGATGTGGGTTGTTCTACGCCTGTTAAACTGCCCCCTTATAGAGTTCATCCTAGTCGTTACCAGGCCATGCAGGATGAGATAAAGTATATGCTTGACCGTGGTCTTATTACACCATGTATTAGTGAGTGGTCGTCACCCGTGACTTTAGTTCCCAAGCCTGATGGCACGTTCCGATTCTGTGTATATTATCGGAAAGTGAACTCTCTCACAAAGTCAGACTCTTATCCCTTGCCAAGAGTGGATGCATGTATTGACGCCTTAGGGTGTGCTAAGTTTGTAACTACACTTGATCTTGTGCGGGGATACTGGCAAATACCCCTGACAGAGAGAGCCAAAGACATTTCCACTTTTGTGACGCCACAAGGTACTTATAGGTTTGAGGTCATGCCTTATGGGCTTAAAAATGCTCCGGCTACTTTCCAGCGTCTCATGAACCAGTTAGTGGCTGACATTGATAACTGTGCAGTATACCTAGATGACCTCATTGTGTTCAGTGATACGTGGGAGGACCATTTGGTGCATCTAGAGAAAGTGTTGGTTCGTTTGTCGGAGGCCTCCCTCGTACTGAATTTGAAAAAGTGTGAGTTTGTTAAAGACCATGTACAATATCTAGGATACATTGTGGGCCAGGGTAAAGTGTGTCCTCCCCTTAGTAAAGTGGAGGCTATTGCAAAGGTTCCACGTCCAGAGAATAGGAGGGGCCTACAACGTTTCTTAGGTATGATTGGATACTACAGGAGATTTGTAACTAATTTTTCTGATGTCACTGCCCCCCTTACTAAACTGTTGAAAAAGGGGAAAAGGTTCCAATGGACCCCTGAGTGTGAACATGCTTTTCAGTCCATCAAGGATTTACTCACTAATCGTCCCATCTTGCATTCTCCGGACTTCAAACGTCCTTTCAAATTAGCAACAGATGCTAGTAATCTTGTCGCAGGGGCAGTGCTACTACAAAGTGACCATAATGATGTTGATCATCCTATCAGTTACTTTAGTAGGAAATTTAATTCTGCTCAACAGAATTACTC
>CM035220.1:13571599-13590222 GCA_020233015.1 Callinectes sapidus | reverse complement strand
ATTTATGCAATTTTGAGAGAAAAAAAATGAATTACAAAGAAAAGTTACTATATTTCTTGCTTTTCCTTCATTTTCAATCAAAACATGGAAATGTCAAGAAAAAACACTGAAAAATCCTTTTTTCTTAAAGAAATATATGTTAAAACCAATAAAAAGGTTCAAAAAGGGTAGTTTACGTAAGTCTAAAGAGAAAAAAATATATAGCGTATTAGTCTTGTTTTTAATTAAAACATTAAAATTAAAAGAAAATAACTGGAACTTTTGGATGTAAAAACATACTTTTTTTCAAAATCTCTGAAAAATAATGAAAATAGGGTCATTTTCGCTGTTTTAAAGAAAAAAATATATTATCGTAAAAGAAGGATAAAAATATATAAATGGGTAGTTTTTGCAATATTAGAGAAAAGAAATACTGTTGCAAAAAAGAATGTATTTTTTGGTTTTCTTCCACCAACAAATGAAAATAAGACAAAAACATTGAAAAAGCCACATTTTAAGCAGAAATTTTGATCTTATACAATTTGCATATATTATAGTTGTAGAATGGAGTTTTGTGTAAAATGCCGTCAATACTTCTAAAAACGTTGAAAACCACGTCATTTATGAAAATTTTGAGAAAAGAGTATATTGTCGCAATTTTCATTGTTTTTTGTTTATTTTTTTATGAAAACAATGAAATAAGCAGAAAATCATGGAAAAAACTACTTTTCCGGGAAAAGGGGGTTATTTCGTGAAATGGCATATATTTCTTTCTTCCTAACTAAAAAGAGATGATCTTTCTTAGATGAGATGTTCATTCTCCTAAAAACACTGAAAAAAGATAATTTATGCAGTTTTGAGAAAAAAAATAATTATAATAAAAACTTAGTCTATATCCTGGTTTTTCCTTCACTTTCAATCAAAAAATAGAAATGTAAAGAAAAAACACCGAAAAATCCTTTTTCGAAAAGAATTATATATTTTTTTCATTGAAATGTAACATGAAAAGGGATTTTCTTCAAATTGTTGTTAAAACCAATAAAAAGGTTTAAATAGGGTAGTTTATGTAGGTTTAAAGAAAAAAAATATATAGTGTATTGGTCTTGTTTATAATAAAAACATAAAAATTAAAAGAATATTTGTGAAAAACATACTTTTGATGTAAAAACATACTTTTTTTCTAAATCTCTAAAAAACATTGAAAAAAGGATCATTTATGCAGTTTTAGAGAGAAAAAAAAAAAGATTATCGTAAAGTAAAGATAAAAACATAAAAATGGGTAGTTTCTGAAATTGTTGAGAAAAGAAATATTGTCGGGAAAAAAAATGTTTTTTTTTGGTTTTCTTCCACCAACAAATGAAAATAAGATAAAAACATTGAAAAAGACACTTTTAAGGAAGAAATTTTGTCTTTATACAAATTGCATATATTTTACTTGTAAAAGAAGCTTTTGTTTAAAATGACGTTAATACTCCTAAAAACGTTGAAAAAAAAACGTCATTGATGAAATTTTTGAGAAAAAAGTTTATTGTCGCAATATTCATAATTTTTCATTTATTTTTTTTTTATGAAAAAAATGGAATAAGCAGAAAAACATCAAAAAATCTATTTTTTTCGGTGAAAAGGAACTTTTATCGTGTAATGGCATATATTCCTTTCTTCTTAACTAAAAAAAAATATGGTTCTCATAGATAAGATGTTACTTCTCCTAAACAAGCTGAAAAGTGGATAATTTTTACAATTTTGGGAGAGAAAAAAATGAATTTCAATAAAAAGTGTATAATATTTCTTGCTTTTTCATTCATTTACAATCAAAACATGTAAATTTAAAGAAAAAAACAATGAAAAATCCTTTTTCCAAAAGAAAAATATATTTTTCTAATTGAAATGGTTGTATTACAATTTACGTAACATGAAAAAGGGATGTTTTTCAAAATGTTTTTAAAACCAATAAAAAGTTTTAAATAGGATAGTTTATGTATTTTTAAAGAGAAAAAAATAAATAGTGTATTGGTCTTGTTTTTAATTAAAACATGAAAATTAAAAGAAAATAACTGAAAAACTCACTTTTGGATGTAAAAACAGACTTTTTTTCAAAATCTCTCAAAAACATTGAAAAAAGGGTCATTTATGCAGTTTTAGAAAAAAATATATATTATCGTAAAATAAGGATAAAAAAATAAAAATATGTAGTTTGGCCGATTTTAGAGAAAAAAATAACTGTTGCAAAAAAATATATATATTTTTTGGCTTTCTTCCAACAACAAATGAAAATAAGATAAACCTAGTGAAAAAGTCACTTTTTAAGCAGAAATTTTGTCTTTATACAAATTGCATATATTATACTTGTAAAATAGGTAAAACAGCGGTAATGCCATTAAAACTCCTAAAAACGTTGAAAAAGACGTCATTTATTAAATTTTTGAGAAAAAAGTATATTGTCGCAATATTCAGTGTTTCTTGTTATTTTTTCATGAAAACAATAAAATGAGCAGATCATCGAAAAATCTACTTTTCCGTGAAAAGGAACTTTTTTCGTAAAATGGCATATATTCCTTTCTTCTTAATTAAAAAAAGATGGTATTGCTTAGATGAGATGGTAATCCTCCTAAAAACGCTGAAGATTTATGCAATTTTGAGATAGAAAAAAATGAATTGCAATAAAAAGTTAATATATTTCTTGCTTTTTCCTTCATTTTCAATCAAAACATGGAAATGTAAAGATAAAACAGTAAAAAATCCATTTTCTAAATGAAATATATATATTTTTTTTATTGAAAAACCTTGTATACATTTTACGTAACATGAAAAAAGGTTTTTTTTTGCAGTTTTAGAGAAAAAAAATATATTATTGTAAAAGAAGGATAAAAACATAAAAATTGGTAGTTTTTGCGATTTTAGAGAAAAGAAATATTGTCACAAAAAAGTATGTATTTTTTGGTATTCTTCCACCAACAAATGAAAATAAGATAAAAACATTCAAAAAGGCACTTTATAGGCAGAAATATTTTCATATTTTGCATATTTTATAGTTGTAAAATGGGGTTTTGTGTAAAATGCCATTAATACTCCTTAAAACGTTGAAAACCACGTAATTTATGAAATTTTGGAAAAAATAGTATATTGTCGCAATATTCATTGTTTTTTCTTAATTTTTTTTATGAAAACAATGAAATAAGCAGAAAATCATCGAAAAATCTACTTTTCCAGTGAAAAGGAGCTTTTTTCGTGAAATGGAATATATATCCTGTCTTATAAATTTAAAAAAAAAGATGGTCCTTCTTAGATGAGATGTTAATTCTCCTAAAAACACTGAAAAAAGGATAATTTATGCAATTTTTGTGAGAAAAAAAAAATGAATTGCAAAAAAAAGTTAGTCTATTTCTTGCTTTTTCCTTTATTTTCAATCAAAACATGGAAATGTAAAGAAAAAACACTAAAAAATCCTTTTTCGAAAAGAAATATATTTTTTTCTTTGAAATGGCTTGTATTACATTTTATGTAACATGAAAAATGGATTCTCTTCAAAATGTTGTTAAAGCAATAAAAAGGTTTAAATAGGGTAGTTTATGTAAGTTTAAAGAGAAAAAAAATATATAGTGTATTGGTCTTGTTTTTAATTAAAACATGAAAATTAAAAGAATATTACTGAAAAACTCACTTTTAGATGTAAAAACATACTTTTTTCGAAATCTCTGAAAAAACATTGAAAAAAGCGTCCTTTATGCAGTTTTAGAGAAAAAAATATTATCGTAAAGTAAGGATAAAAACATAAAAATAGATAGTTTCTGCAATATTAGAGAAAAGAAATATTGTTGGAAAAAAGAATGTATTTTTTGGTTTTCTTCCACCAACAAATGAAAATAAGATAAAAACATTGAAAAATCACTTTTTAGGCAGAAATTTTGTCTTTATACAAATAACATATGTTATACTTGTAAAAGAAGGTTTTGTGTAAAATGCCGTTAATTCTCCTTAAAACCTTGAAAAAGACGTCATTTATGAAATTTTTGACAAAAAAGTATATTGCCGTAATATTCATTGTTTTTCATTTGTGTTTTTTTTTTTATGAAAACAATGGTATGAGCAGAAAATCATCGAAAAATCTACTTTTTCGGTGAAAAGGAACTTTTTTTCGTGAAATGGCATATATTCCTATCTTCTTAACTAAAAAAAGATGGTCTTTCTTAAATGTGATGTTAATTCTCCTAAAAAAAGCTGAAAAGGGGATAATTTTTGCAATTTTGAGGGAAAAAAAGTAATTGCAATTAAAATGTAAAATATTTCTTGCTTTGTCCTTCATTTTCAATCAAAACATGGAAATGTTAAGAAATGGCTTGTATTACACTTTATGTAACATGAAAGAGGGATTTTCTTTAAAATGTTGTTAAAACCAATAAAAAGGTTTAAATAAAGTAGTTTATGTAACTTTAAAGGGAAAAATATATATAGTGTATTGGTCTTGTTTTTAATTAAAACATGAAGATAAAAAAAATTACTAAAAAACTCACTTTTGGATATAAAAACATTTTTTTTCTAATCTCTCAAAAACATTGAAAAATTGGTCATTTAAGCAATTTTAAAGAAAAATATATTATCGTAAAATAATGATAAAAACATAAAAATTGGTAGTTTGGCCAATTTTAGAGAAAAAAATTCCGTCGCAAAAAAGAATGTATTTTTTGGTTTTCTTCCACCAACAAATAAAAAAAATTAAAAAGTCACTTTTTTAGCCAGAAATTTTGTGTTTATACAAATTGCATTTATTATACTTGTAAAAGAGGGTTTTGTGTAAAATGCAATTAAAACTCTTCAAAACGTTGAAAAACACGTCATTTATGAAATTTTAGAGAAAAAAGTGTATTGTCGCAATATTCAGTATTTTTTTTTTATGAAAACAATGAAATAAGCAGAAAATCCTCGAAAAATCTACTTTTCAGGTGAAAAGGAACTCTTTTCGTGAAGTGGCATATATTCCTTTCTTCTTAACTTAAAAAAAGATGGTATTTCTTAGATGAGATGTTAATTCGCCAAAAAACGCTGAAGATGCGATAATTTATGCAATTTTTAGAGAAAAAAAATGAATGGAAATAAAAAATGTTAATATATTTTTTGCTTTTTCCTTTATTTTCAATCAAAACATGGAAATGTAAAGAAAAATCAGTGAAAAATCCTTTTTCTAAAAGAAATATATATTTTTTTCATTGAAAAAGCTTGTATTACATTTTACGTAACATGAAAAAGGGATTTTCTTTAAAATATTGTTAAAATCAATAAAAAGGTTTAAATAGGGTAGTTTAGTGAACTTTAAAGAGAAAAAAATATATAGTGTATTGGCCTTTTTTTCAATTAAAACATGAAAATTAAAAGAAAATTACTGAAAAACTCACTTTTGAATGTAAAAACATACTTTTTTCTAAATCTCTGAAAAACATTGAAAAAAGAGTGAATTTTGAAGTTTTAGAGAAAAAAAATATATTTTCGTAAAATAAGGATAAAAACATAAAAATGGGTACCTTGTGCAATTTTAGAGAAAATAAATATTGTCGCAATAAATAATGTATTTTTGGTTTTTCTTCCACCAACACAGGAATATAAGATAAAAACTTTGAAAAAGTCACTTTTTAGGCATAAATTTTGTCTTTATACAAATTGCATAAATCATACTTGTAAAAGGGGGTTTTCTGTAAAATGCCGTTATTACTCTTAAAAACGTTGAAAAACACGCAGTTTATGAAATTTTTGAGAAAAAAGGATATTGTCACAATATTCTTTGCTTTTTGTTTATTTTTTATGAAAACAATGAAATAAGCAGAAAGTCTTTGAAAAATGTACTTTAGCGGTGAAAAGGAATATTTTTCGTGAAATGGCATATATACCTTTCTTTTAAATTAAACAAAGATGGTCTTTCTTAGATGAGATGTTAATTCTCCTAAAAACGTTGAAAAAGGGATCATTTATGCAAATTTTAGAGAAAAAAATGAATTACAAAAAAAAGTTAATATATTTCTTGCTTTTCCTTCATTTTCAATCAAAACATGGAAATTTTAAGAAAAAAAACTGTAAAATCCTTTTTCTAAAAGAAATATATGTTAAAACCAATAAAAAGGTTCAAAAAGTTTATGTAACTTTAAATAGAAAAAAATATATATAGTGTTTTGGTCTTGTTTTTAATTAAAATATTAAAATTACAAGAAAATATTTGGAATACTCACTTTTGGATGTAAAAACATACTTTTTTTCTAAATCTCTGAAAAACAATGAAAAAAGGGTCATTTTCGCTGTTTTAGAGAAAAAAAAAAAATATTATCGTTAAAGAAGTATAAAAACATATAAATGGGTAGTTTTTGCAATTTTAGAGAAAAGAAATATTGTTGCAAAAAAGAATGTATTTTATGGTTTTCTTCCACCAACAAATGAAAATAAGACAAAAATATTGAAAGAAACACTTTTTAAGCAGAAATTTTGTTCTCATACAATTAGCATATATTATAGTTGTAGAATGGGGTTTTGTGTAAATTGCCGTTAATACTTCTAAAAACGTTGATAACCACGTCATTTATGAAATTTTTGAGAAAAAATTATATTTTCGCAATATTCACTGTTTTTTGTTTATTTTTTTATGAAAACAATGAAATAAGCAGAAAATCATCGAAAAATCTACTTTTCCGGGAAAAGGGTGTTATTTCGTGAAATATCATATATTTCTTTCTTCGTAACTAAAAAGAGATGGTCTTTCTTAGATGAGATGTTAATTCTCCTCAAAACACTGTAAAAAGGATAATTTATGCAGTTTTGAGAGAAAAAAATTAATTACAATAAAAAGTTAGTCTATTTCTTGCTTTTTCCTTTATTTTCAATCAAAACATGGAAATGATAAGAAAAACACATAAATATCCTTTTTCGAAAAGAAATATATATTTTTTTTCATTGAATTGTAACATGAAAAAGAGATTTTCTTCAAATTGTTGTTAAAAGCAATAAAAAGATTTAAATAGGGTAGTTTATGTTGGTTTAAAGAGAAAAAATATATATAGTGTATTGGTCTTGTTTTTAATAAAAACTTAAAAATTAAAAGAATATTATTGAAAAACTTACTTTTTGATGTAAAAACATACTTTTTTTCTAAATCTCTGAAAAACATTGAAAAAAGGATCATTAATGCAGTTTTAGAGAAAAAAAGATTATCGTAAAGTAAGGATAAAAACATAAAAAAGGGTAGTTTCTGAAATTGTTTAGAAAAGAATTATTGTCGGAAAAAAATGTTTTTTTTTTTTTGGTTTTCTTCCACCAACAAATGAAAATAAGATAAAAACATTGAAAAAGTAACTTTTAAGGCAGAAATTTTGTCTTTATACAAATTGCACATATTATACTTGTAAAAGAATCTTTTGTTTAAAATGCCATTAATACTCCTAAAAACGTTGAAAAAAACGTCATTTATGAAATTTTTGAGAAAAAAGAATATTGTCGCAATATTCATTTACTTTTTTATGAGAAAAAATGGAATAAGCCGAAAATCATCAAAAAATCTACTTTTTCGGTGAAAAGGAACTTTTTTTGTGAAATGGCATATATTCCTTTCTTCTTACCTAAAACAAAGATTGTTCTCTTAGATGAGATGTTACTTCTAAAAAAGCTGAAAAGGGGATATTTTTTGCAATTTTGAGAGAAAAAAAAAGAATTTCAATAAAAAGTGCATGATATTTCTTGTTTTTCCTTCATTTACAATCAAAACATGTAAATTTAAAGAAGAAAACAGTGAAAAATCCTCTTTCCAAAAGAAACATATATTTTTCTTTTTGAAATGGTTTGTTTTACAATTTACGTAACATGAAAAAGGGATATTCTTCAAAATGTTGTTAAAACCAATAAAAAGTTTTAAACTGGGTGGTTTATGTGTTTTTAAAGAGAAAAAAAGAAATAGTGTATTGGTCTTGTTTTTAATTAAAACATGAAAATTAAAAGAAAATAACTGAAAAACTCACTTTTGGATGTAAAAACAGACTTTTTTTTCTAAATCTCTGAAAAACATTGAAAAAAGGGTCATTTACGCAGTTTTAGAAAAAAAAATATTTTATCGTAAAATAACGATAAAAACATAAAAATGGGTAGTTTGGCCGATTTTAGAGAAAAGAATAACTGTCGCGAGAAAAAATGTATTTTTTGGTATTCTTCCAACGACAAATAAAAATAAGATAAACCTAATGAAAAACTCACTTTTTAAGCAGAAATTTAGTCTTTATACAAATTGCATATATTACACTTGTAAAATAGGTGAAATAGTGTAAAATGCCATTAAAACTCTTTAAAACGTTGAAAAACACGTCATTTATTAAATTTTTGAGAAAAAAGTATATTGTCGCAATATTCAGTGTTTTTGTTAATTTTTCATGAAAACAATAAAATAATCAGAAAGTCATCGAAAAATCTTCATTTCCGGTGAAAAGGATTTTTTTTCGTGAAATGGCATATATTCCTTTCTTCTAAAGTAAAAAAAAAGGTGGTATTTCTTAGATGAGATGGTAATTCTCCTAAAAACGCTGAAAATTTATGCAATTTTGAGAGAGAAAAGAATGCCTTGCAATAAAAAGTTAATATATGACTTGGTTTTTCCTTCATTTGCAATCAAAACATGGAAATGTAAAGATAAAACAGTAAAAAATCCATTTTCTAAAAGAAATATATGTTTTTTTTCATTGAAAAACCTTGCATTACATTTTATGTAACATGAAAAAGGGATTTTCTTCAAAATGTTCTTAAAACCAATAAAAAGGTTTAAAAAAGGTAGTTTATGTAATTTTAGAGAGAAAAAAATATATAATGTATTTGTCTTGTTTTAATTAAAACATTAAAATTAAAAGAAAATTACTGAAAAACTCACTTTTGGATGTAAAAACAGACTTTTGTTCTAAATCTCTGAAGAACATTGAAAAAAGTTTCCTTTTTGCAGTTTTAGAGAAAAAAATATATTATTGCAAAAGAAGGATAAAAACATAAAAATTGGTAGTTTTTGAGATTTTAGAAAAGAAATATATTGTCGCAAAAAAGAGTGTATTTTTTGGTTTTCTTCCACCAACAAATGAAAATACGATAAAAAACATTGAAAAAGTCACTTTTTAGGCAGAAATATTGTCTTTATACAATTTGCATATTTTATTGTTGTAAAATGGAGTTTTGTGTAAAATACCGTTAATACTCCTTAAAACGTTGAAAACCACGTAATTTATGAAATTTTTGAGAAAAAAGTATATTGTCGCAATATTCATTGTTTTTCTTTATTTTTTTATGAAAACAATGAAATAAGCAGAAAATTATCGAAAAATTTACTTTTCCAGTGAAAAGGAGCTTTTTTCGAGAAATGGCATACATTCATTTCTTATTAACTAAAAAAAATGGTCTTTCTTAGATGAGATGTTAATTCTCCTATAAAAGCTGAAAAGGGGATTATTTTTACAATTATGAGAGAAAAAAAGGAATTGCAATTAAAATGTATATAATTTCTTGCTTTGTCCTTCATTTTCAATCAAAACAAGGAAATGTAAAGAAAAAACACTAAAAAATCCTTTTTTGAAAAGAAATATGTATTTTTTTCATTGAAATGGCTTGCATTACATTTAATGTAATATAAAAAAAGGATTTTCTTAAAAATGTTGTTAAAACATATAAAAAGGTTTAAATAGAGAAGTTTATGTAATTTTAAAGAGAAAAAAATATTTAGTGTATTGGTCTTGTTTTTAATTAAAACATGAAGATAAAAAGAAATAACTGAAAAACTCACTTTCGGAAGTAAAAACATACTTTTTTTCTAAATCTCTGAAAAACATTGAAAAAAGAGTCATTTAAGCAATTTTAAAGAATAAATATATTATCGTAAAATAATGATAAAAACATGAAAATTGGTAGTTTGGTCAATTTTTGAGAAAAAAATACTGTCATAGTTTGGTCAATTTTTGAGAAAAAAATACTGTCACAAAGAAGAATGTATTTTTTGGTTTTCTTCCACCAACAAATAAAAAAATTTAAAAAGTCACTTTTTAGTCAGAAATTTTTTCTTTATACAAATTGCATATATCATACTTGTAAAAAAGGATTTTGTGTAAAATGCAATTAAAACTCCTCAAAACGTTGAAAAACACGTCATTTATGAAATTTTAGGGAAAAAAGTATATTGTCGCATTATTCAGTGTTTTTTGTTTATTTTTTTTATGAAAACAATGAAATAAGCAGAAAATCATCGAAAAATCTAATTTTCAGGTGAAAAGGAACTCTTTTCGTGAAATGGCATATATTCCTTTCTTATTAACTAAAAAAATATGGTCTTTCTTAGATGAGATGTTAATTCTCCTAAAAACTCTTAAAAAAGGATTATTTATGCAATTTTTATAGAAAAAAAATGAATTGAAATAGAAAAAGTTAATATATTTTTTTTCTTTTTCCTTTATTTTCAATCAAAACATGCAAATGTAAAGAAAAAACAGTGAAAAATCCTTTTTCAAAAAGAAATTTTTTTTTTCATTGGAAAAGCTTGTATTATATTTTATGTAACATGAAAAAGGGATTTTCTTCAAAATATTGTTAAAACCAATAAAAGGTTTAAATAGAGTAGTTTAGTGAACTTTAAAGAGAAAAAAAATATATAGTGTATTGGACTTGTTTTTAATTAAAACATGAAAATTAAAAGAACATTACTGAAAAACTCACTTATAGATTTAAAAACATACTTTTTTTCTAAATCGATGAAAAACATTGAAAAAAGGGTCATTTATGCAGTTTTAGATAAAAAAATATATTTTCGTAAAATAAGGATAAAAACATAAAAAAGGGTAGTTTGTGCAATTTTATAGACAAGAAATCTTGTCGCAAAAAAGAATGTATTTTTTAATTTTCTTCCACCAACAAATGAAAATAAGATAAAAACTTTGAAACTTTTTAGGCAGAAATTTTGTCTTTATGCAAATTGCATATATTATAC
Organism: Callinectes sapidus; assembly: GCA_020233015.1. Taxonomy (NCBI): domain Eukaryota; kingdom Metazoa; phylum Arthropoda; class Malacostraca; order Decapoda; family Portunidae; genus Callinectes; species Callinectes sapidus. Next base: position 13,579,268 of record CM035220.1, on the reverse strand, counting down.
TTGTAAAAGGGGTTTTTGTGGAAAATGCCGTTAATACTCCTATAAACAATGAAAAACATGTTATTTATTAATTTTTTTAGAAAAAAGTATATTGTCGCAATTTTCAATATTTTTTGTTTATTTTTTAAGAAAACAATGAAATAAGCAGAAAATCATCGAAAAATATACTTTTTCGGTGAAAAGGAACTTTTTTTCGTGAAATGGCATTATATTCTTTTCTTCTTATTTAAAGAAAAGATGGTCTTTCTTACATGAAATGATAATTCTCCTAAAAACGCTGAAAAGGGGATAATTTATGCAATTTTGATAGAAAAAAAATGAAATGCAATAAAAGTTAATATATATTTCTTGCTTTTTCCTTAATTTTCAATCAAAACATGGAAATGAAAAGAAAAAACACTGAAAAACACTTTCCTAAAAGAAATATATATTACAACCAAAAAAAAAGGTTTAAATAGGGTAGTTTATGTAACTTTAAAGAGAAAAAAAATATATAGTTTATTGGTTTTGTTTTCAATTAAACATGAAAATGAAAAGAGAATTTCTGAAAAACTCACTTTTGGATGTAAAAACATTATTTTTTTCTAAATCTCTAAAAAACACTGAAAAACGGGTCATTTATGGAGTTTTAGAGTAAATAAATTATTATCGTAAAATAAGGATAAAAACATAAAAATTGGTTGTTTGTGCAATTTTAGAGAAAAGAAATGTTGTCGGAAAAAATAATGTATTTTTTTTGGTTTTCTTCCACCAACAAATGAAAATAAGATAAAAATATTGAAAAAGTCACGTTTATGGCAGAAATTTTGTCCGTACAAATTGCATATATTATATTTCTAAAAAGGGGTTTTGTGTAAAATGCCGTTAATACTAATTCCTAGAAACGTTGAAAAACACGTAATTTATAAATTTTTAGAGAAAAACGAATATTGTCGCAATATTCATTGTTTTTTGTTTATTTTTTATGAAAACAATAAAATAAGCACAAAATCATCGAAAAATCTACTTTTTTGGTGATAAGGAACTTTTTTCGTGTAAAGGCATATATTCCTTTCTTCTTAAATAAAAGAAGATGGTCTTTCTTAGATGAGATGTTAATTCTCCTAAAAACGCTTAAAAGGCGGTAATTTATGCAATTTTGGGAGAAAAAAATGAAATGCAATAAAAGGTTATTATATTTATTGCTTTTTCCTTCATTTTCAATCAAAACATGAAAATGTAAAAAAAAAACTGTAAAATCCTTTTTTCTAAAAAAGAAATATATATTTTTTTCATTGAAATCGCTTGTATTACATTTTATATAACATGAATAAGGGATTTTCCTCAAATTATTGTTAAAACCAATAAAAAGTTTAAATAGGGTAGTTTATGTAACTTTAAAGAGAAAAAAAATTATAGTGTATTTGTCTTGTTTTTAGTTAAAACATGAAAATTAAAAGAAAATTACTGAAAAACTCACTTTTGGATGTAAAAACATACTTTTTTTCTAAAACTCTAAAAAAGCATTGAAAAACGGGTCATTTATGCAGTTTTAGAGAAAAAATTATATTATCGTGAAACAAGGTAAAAATGTAAAAATGGGTAGTTTGTGCAATTTTACAGAAAAGAAATATTGTCGCAAAAAAAAATGTATTTTTTGGTTTTCTTCCACCAACAAATGAAAATAAGATAAAAACAGTGAAAAAGTCACTTTTTAGGATGAAATTTTGTCTTTATACAAATTGGAATACCTGAAAAAGAGGGTTTTCTGTAAAATGCCGATAATACTTCTTAAAACGTTGAAAAAGACGTCTTTATGAAATTTTTCAGAAAAAAGTATATTGTGTCTATATTCATTGTTTTTTTTTTTTTTTTTATGGAAACAATGAAATAAGCAGAAAATCATCGAAAAATCTACTTTTTTCGTGAAGAGGAAATTTTTTCGTGAAATGGCATTATCTTCCTTTCTTCTTAACTAAAAAAAAGATGTTCTTTTTTAGATGAGATGTTAATTCTCCTAAAAACGTTAAAAAGGGGATAATTAATGGAATTTTGTGAGAAAAAAATGAATTGCAAGAAAAGTTAAAATATTTCTTGCTTTTTCCTTTATTTTGAACCAAATTATGGAAATGTAAAGAAAAAAACAGTGAAAAATCCTTTTTCTAAAAGAAATATATATTTATTTCATTTAAATGGCTTGTATTACATTATTTGTAACATGAAAAAGGGATTTTCTTCAAAATGTTGTAAAAAATTGATCAAAAAATTTAGAAAGGGATGTTTATGTAACTTCAAAGAAATAAAAATATATCGTTCATTGGTCTTGTTTTTAATTAAAACATGGAAATTAAAGAAAGTTAATGAAAAACTCACTTTTGGATGTAAAAACATACTTTTTTCTAAATCTCTGAAAAGCATTGAAAAATTTATGCAGTTTTACAGGAAAAAAAATATTATTGTAAAATAAGGATAAAAACATAAAAATGGGTAGTTTGTGCAATTTTAGAGAAAAAAAATATTGTCGGAAAAAAGAATCTATTTTTTGGTTTTCTTCCACCAACAAATGAAAATAGGATAAAAACATTGAGAAAGTCACTTTTTAGGCTGAAATTTTGTCTCTATACAAATTGCATATATTATACTTGTAAAATAGGTTTTTGTGTAAAATGCCGTTAATACTCCTAAAAACGTTGAAAAACACGTCATTTATAAAGTTTTTGAGAAAAAAGTATATTGTCGCAATATTAATTGTTTTTTTTTATTTTTTTTATAAAAACAATACAATAAGGAGAAAATCATCGAAAAATGTACTTTTCCGGTGAAAAAGAGCTTTTTTCGTTAAATGGAATATATTTCTTTCTTCTTAACTAAAAAAAGATGGTCTTTCTTAGATGAAATGTTAATTTTCCTAAAAACGCTGATAAGAGGATAATTTATGCAATTTTGAGAGAAAAAAAATGAATTGCAATAAAAGTTAATATATTTCTTGCTTTTTCCTTCATTTTCAATCAAAACATAGAAATGTAAAGAAAAAACACTAAAAAAGACTTTTCTAAAAGAAATATATATTAAAACCAAAAAAAGGTTTAAATAGGGTAGTTTATATAACTTTAAGGCGAAAAAAAATATATACTTTATTGGTCTTGTTTATAATTAAAACATGAAAATTAAAAGAAATTTACTGAAAAACTCAATTTGGATGTAAAAAATATTTTTTTTCTAAATCTCTAAAAATATTGAAAAACGGTTCATTTTTGAAGCTTTAGAGAAAATTTTTTATTGTCGTAAAATAAGTATGAAAACATAAAAATGGGTAGTTTTTGCAATTTTAGAGAAAAGAAATATTGTCGCAAAAATAATTGTATTTTTTGGTTTTATTCCATCAACAAAAGAAAATAAGATAAAAACATTTAAAAAAGTCACTATTTAGGCAGAAATTTTTTTCTTTATGAAAATTGCAAATATTACACTTGTAAAAGGGGTTTTGTGTAAAATGTCGTTAATAATCCTAAAAACGTTGAAAAACACGTCATTTATGAGATTTTTTAGAAAAAAGTTTTTCGTCGCAATATTCATTGTTTTTTTATTATTTATGAAAACAATGAAATAAGTAAAAAATCATCGAAAAATCTACTTTTTTGGTAAAAAAGGAAATTTTTTAGTGTAATGGCACATATTCCTTTCTTCTTAACTAAAAAAACATTATCTTTTTTAGATGAGATATGAATTCTCCTAAAAACGCTGAAAAGGCGGTAATTTATGAAATTTTGGGAGAAATTTTGTCTTTATAAAAATTGCTTATATTACACTTGTGGAAGGGGGTTTTGTGTAAAATGCCGTTAATACTTTTAAAAACGTTGAAAAAACGTTGTTTATGAAATTTATGGGTAAAAAATATATTGTCGCAATATTCATTGTTTTTTGTTTATTTTTAATGAATACAATGAAAAAAGCAGAAAAACCTCGAAAAATATACTCTTCTGGTGAAAAGGAACTTTTTTCGTGAAATGGCATATATTCCTTTCTTTTTAACTAAAAAAAACATAGTCCTTCTTATATGAGATGTTAATTCTCCTAAAAACGCTTAAAAGGGGATAATTTGTGTAATTTTGAGAGAAAAAAATAAATTGCAATAAAAAGTTAATCTATTTCTTGCTTTTTCTTCATTTTCAATCATAACATGGATTTTGTTTCTTAGATGAGATGTTAATTCTCCTAAAAACGCTGAAAAGAGGATAACTTATGCAATTTTGATAGAAATTTTTTTTTGTATTTAAACAAATTGCATATATTATACTTGTAAAAGTGGGTTTTGTGTAAAATACCGTTATACTCCTTAAAACGGTGAAAAACACGTCATTTATGATATTTTTTAGAAAAAAGTATCTTGTCGCAATATTCATTGTTCTTTGTTTATTTTCATGAAAACAATGAAATAAGCAGAAAATCATCAAAAAAATCTTCTTTTTCGGTGAAAAGGAACTTTTTTCGTGTAATGGTATATATTCCTTTCTTCTTAACTAAAAAAAAGATGGTCTTTCCTAGATGAAATTTTAATTCTCCTAAAAACACTGAAAAGGGGATAATTTATGCAATTTTATGAAAAAAAAAAAAAAAATTTCAATAAAAATATAATATATTTCTTGCTTTTTCCTTCATTTTCAATCAAAACATGGCAATGTAAAGAAAAAACAATGAAAAATCCTTTTTCTAAAAGAAATATATATATATTTTTTATTGAAATGTCATTTTATGTAGCAAAAAACGAATTTTCTTCAAAATGTTTTTAAAACCAATAAAAAGGTTTAAATAGGGTAGTTTATGTAACTTTAAAAATAAAAGAATATATAAGTCTTGTTTTTAATTAAAACATGAAAATTAAAAAAAAATTACTGAAAAACTCACTTTTGGATGTAAAAGATACTTCTTTTCTAAATCTCTGAAAAACATTGAAAAAAATGTCATTTATGCAGTTTTAGAGAAAAAAAGATATTGTCGTAAATAGGGATAAAAACATAAAAATGGGTAGTTTGTGCGATTTTAGAAAGAAGAAATATTGTCGCAAAAAAAAATGTAATTTTTGGTTTTCTTCCACCAACAAATGAAAATAAGATAAAAACATATGAAAAGTAACTTTTTAGGAAAAAATTTTGTCTTTTTACAAATTGCATATACAATACTTGCAAAACGGGGTTTTGTGTAAAATGCCGTTAATACTCCTAAAAACGTTAAAAAAACACGTCATTTATGAAACTTTTGAGAAAAAATATATTGTTGCAATATTTATTGTGTTTTGTTTATTTTTTTTATAAAACAATGAAATAAACATAAAATCGTCAAAAAATATACTTTTGCGATGAAAAAGAACCTTTTTAGTTAAATGGCATATATTCCTTTCTTCTTAACTAAAAAAAGATGGTATTTCTTACATGAGATGTTATTTGTCCTTAAAACGCTGAAAAAAGGATAATTTTGGCAATTTTGAGAAAAAAAAGAAAGAATTGCAATACAAATATAATATTATTCTTGCTTTTTCCTTCATTTTCAATCAAAACATGGAAATGTAAAATAAAAACACTAAAAAATCCTTTTTCAAATTTTTTTTTTTTCATTTAAATTGCTTGTATTAAATTTTATGTGACATGAAAAAGGAATTATGTTCAAAATGTTGTTAAAACCAATAAAAAGGTTTAAATAGGGTACTTTATATAACTTTAAACAGAAAAAAATATATAGTGTATTGGTCTTGTTTTTAATTAAAACATTAAAATTAAAAGAAAACTTCTGAAAAACTCACTTTTGGATGTAAAAACTTTTTTTTTTTTTTAAATCTCTGAAAAACATTGAAAAAAAGGGTCATTTATGCAGTTTTAGACACTAACTTAACTAAAAAAAAAGATGGTATTTCTTACATGAGATAATATTTGTCCTAAAAACGCTGAAAAAAGGATAATTTATGCAATTTTGAGAGAAAAAAAAAAAGAATTGCAATACAAATATAATATTATTCTTGCTTTTTCCTTCATTTTCAATCAAAACATGGAAATGTAAAATAAAAACACTAAAAAATCCTTTTTCAAAAAAATATATATATTTTTTTTCATTGAAATTGCTTGATATATATTTTTTTTTCATTGAAATTGCTTGTATTACATTTTATGTGACATGAAAAAGGAATTTTCTTCAAAATGTTCTTAAAACCAATAAAAAGGTTTAAATAGGGTAGTTTATATAACTTTAAACAGAAAAAAATATTTAGTGTATTGATTTTGTTTTTAATTAAAACATTAAAATTAAAAGAAAACTTCTGAAGAACTCACTTTTGGATGTAAAAACATACTTTTTTTTTAAATCTCTGAAAAACATTGAAAAAAGGGTCATTTATGCAGTTTTAGAGAAAAAAAATTTTTTCGTAAAATAAGGATAAAAACATGAAAAATGTTTGTGCAATTTTATAGACAAGAAATCTTCTCGCAAAAAAAATGTATTTTTTGGTTTTCTTCCACTAAAAAATGAAAATAAGATAAAAACTTTTTAGGCACAAATGTTGTCTTTATACAAATTGCATATATTATATTTGTAAAAGGGGTTTTTGTGGAAAATGCCGTTAATACTCCTAAAAACAATGAAAAACATGTCATTTATGAATTTTTTTAGAAAAAAGTATATTGTCGCAATATTCATTATTTTTTGTTTATTTTTAAACGAAAACAATGAAATAAGCAGAAAATCATCGAAAAATATACTTTTTCGGTGAAAAGGAACTTTTTCGTGAAATGGCATTATATTCTTTTCTTCTTAACTAAAAAAAATGAAATGATAATTCTTCTAAAAACGCTGAAAAGGGGATAATTTATGCAGTTTTGAGAGAAAAAAAAATGAAATGCAATAAAAGCTAATATATATTTCTTGCTTTTTCCTTAATTTTCAATCAAAACAAGGAAATGAAAAGAAAAAAACACTGAAAAACACTGTTCTAAAAGAAATATATGTTACAACCAAAAAAAAGGTTTAAATTGGGTAGTTTATTAAACTTTAAAGAGAGACAAATATCTAGTTTATTGGTTTTGTTTTCAATTAAAACATGAAAATTAAAAGAAAATTACTGAAAAAATCACTTTTGGATGTAAAAACATTATTTTTTCTAAATCACTAAAAAACACTGAAAAACGGATCATTTATGCAGTTTTAGATTAAAAAAATTATAATCGTAAAATAAGGATAAAAATATAAAAATTGGTAGTTTGTGCAATTTTAAAGAAAAGAAATGTTGTCGGAAAAAATAATGTATTTTTTTGGTTTTCTTTAACCAACAAATGAAAATAAAAAAAGTTTAAATAGGGTAGTTTATGTAACTTTAAAGATAAAAAAAATTATAGTTTATTTGTCTTGTTTTTAATTAAAACATGAAAATTAAAAGAAAATTACTGAAAAACTCACTTTTGGATGTAAAAACATACTTTTTTTTCTAAAACTGTAAAAAAACATTGTAAAACGGGTTTATGCAGTTTTAGAGAAAAATTAAATTATCGTAAAAGTTAATTTTTTAATGATTTTCTGCTTATTTCTTTGTTTTCATCAAACAATAAACAAAAAACACTGAATATTGCCACAATATACTTTTTCTGAAAAAAATAATAAATGACGTGTTTTTCAACGTTTTTAGGAGTATTATTGGCATTTTAAACAA
>CM035220.1:13500469-13510708 GCA_020233015.1 Callinectes sapidus | reverse complement strand
ATATTAACTTTTCATGGCAATTCATTTTTTTCTCTCAAAATTGCATAAATTATCCCTTTTCCAGCGTTTCTTGGAGAATTAACATCTTATATAAGTAAGACCATCCCTATTGTAGTTCAGAAAAAAGGAATATATACCCTTTCACGAAAAAAGTTTCTTTTTACCGAAAAGTGAGTTTTTCGATGATTTTCTCCTTATTTAATTGTTTTCATTAAAAAATAAACAAAAAACACTGAATATGGGCACAATATACTTTTTTTCTGAAAAAAATCATAAATGACCTGTTTTGCAACGTTTTTAAGAGTATTAACGGCATTTAAAAAAAAAACTTCTACAAGTATAATATATGCAATTTGAATAAATAAAAAAATTCTGCCTAAAAAAGTGACTTTTTCAAGTTTTTTTCATATTTTCATTTGTTGGTGGTAGAAAGACAAAAAAATGCATTTTTTTTCTCCATAATACTTTTTTTTTCTATAAAATTGCACAAACTACCTATTTTTATGCTTTTATCATTATTTTACAACAATTTATATTTTATTCTCTAAAACCGCATCAATGACCCTTTTTTCAATATTTTTCGGAGATTTACTACTTTTAAAGGAATATTATCTTTTTACGAAAAAAATATATGATTTTACACTAAAAGTAACTTTTTAAATTATTTTCTATTGATTTCAATATTTTGATTTAAAACAAAAATAAAAACACTATACATTTTGTAGAAACATTTTTTATAGAACAACTTTTTTCAAGTTACAATATACTTTTTCTATGTAAAATTCCGTAAATTACGTTTTTTTTCAGTTTTTAAGATTATTAACGGCATTTTACATAAAACCCCCTTTTACAAGTATAACATATGTGATTTGAATTATCTATTTCTCAACGTTTTTAAAGATTTTACAATAATTATATGACAAATCCATCTTCATTTAGAAAAAGAAATATGTTTTTACCTCCAAAAGTGAGTTTTTCAGTAATTTTCTTTAAATTTCCATGTTTTAATTAAAAAACATGAACAATACAATATAGCGTATTGTTTTTCTCTTTAAAGTTACATAAACTACTTTATTTTAACCTTTTTTTTGGTTTTAACAACATTTTGAAGAAAATCCCTTTTTCTTGTTACATAAAATGAAATACAAGCCATTTCAATGAAAAATATATATTTCTTTAAGAAAAAGGATTTTTCAGTGTAATTTCTTTTCATTTCCATGTTTTGAGTAAAAATGAAGGAAAAAGCAAGAAATATAATTATTTTTACTGGTTATTCATTTTCTTCACTCTAAATTGCATAAATTATCCCGTTTTCAGCGTTTATAGGAGAAATAACATCTTATTTAAGAAAGACCATCTTTGTTTTAGTTCAGAAAAATGGAATATTTGCCATTTCACGAAAAAAAGATTTCTTTTCACTGAAAAAGTGAATTTTCGATGATTTTTTGCTTATTTCATTGTTTTCATTAAAACATATGCAGAAAACACTAAATATTGCCACAATATACTTTTTTTCCTGAAAAAAAAAATCATAAATAACGTGTTTTTCAGCGTTTTTAAGAGTATAAACGGCATTTTAAACAAAACCCCTTTTTACACATATGATATAAGCAATTTAATAAAGATGAAAATTCTGCCTAAAAAGTGACTTTTGTAAGTTTTTTTTAATATTTTTATTTGTTCGTGGAAGAAAACCAAAAAAATACATTCTTTCTCTCAATAATATTTTTTTTCTCTAAAATTCTACAAATTACCCATTTTTATGCTTTTATCCTAATTTTACGACAATATATTTTTTTTCTCTAAAATCGCATAAATGACCCTTTTTTCAATCTTTTTCGGAGATATACAACTTTTAAAGGAAAACCATCTCTGTTAAAAATAAAATAAGATTTTATACCAAAAGTCATTTTTTTAATCATTTTCTTATGATTTAAATATTTAGTTTTGATTCAAAACAAGAAAATAAACACTATATACATTTTCTTTCTTTTAAACTGTATAAAGTATCCATTTTTAACCTTTTTGGACGTTTAAACACATTTTGTAGCAAACAACTTTTTCAAGTTACAATATACTTTTTCTATCTAAAATTTCATAAATCACGTTTTTTACAGTTTCGGCATTTTACATAAAACCGCATTTTACAAGTATAACATCCGATTTGAATTATGCATTTTATAACGTTTTAAGTGTTTTACAATATTTTTATGACAAATCCATTTTCCCTTAGCAAAAAAAATATGTTTTTACCTCCAAAAGTGAGTTTTTCAGTAATTTTCTTTGAATTTCCATGTTTTAATTAAAAACATGAACAATACGCTATAGCGTGTTGTTTTTCTCTTTAAAGTTACATAAACTACCCTATTTAAACCTTTTTATTGGTTTTTACAACATTTTGTAGAAAATCCCTTTTTCATGTTACATAAAATGTAATACAAGACATTTCAATGAGAAAATATATAAATTTTTAAGAAAAGGATTTTTCAGTGCTTTTTCTTTTCATTTCCATGTTTTGAGTGAAACTGAAGAAAAAAGCAAGAAATATATTAACTTTTCATTGCAATTCATTTTTTTCTTTCAAAGTTGCATAAATTATCTCGTTTCCAGCGTTTTTTGGAGAATTTATATGTTTTCGAAAAAAGACCATCTTTGTTTTAGGTCAGAAAAAAGGAATATATGCCATTTCACGAAAAAAGTTTCTTTTCATAAAAAATGTGAATATTTCGATGATTTTCTGCTTATTTCATTTTCATTAAAAAATAAGCAAAAAACACTGAATATAGTTACAATATACTTTTTTTCAGAAAAAAAATCATGAATGACGTGTTTTTCAACGTTTTTAGGAGTATCAACGGCATTTTAAACAGAAAACAATTTTACAAGTACAATATATATACAATTTGAATAAAGAAAATTCTTACTAAAAAATGACTTTTTCAAGGTTTTTTCATATTTTCATTTGTTCATGGAAGAAAACCAAAAAAATACATTCTTTTTCTCGGCAATACTTTTTTTCTGTAAAATTGCACGAATTACCTATTTTTATACTTTTATCCTTATTTTATGATAATAAATTTTTTTTTTCTCTAAAACCGCATAAATGACTCTTTTTTCAATGTTTTTCAGAGATTTACCACTTTTAAAGGAAAACCATCTCTGTTAAAAAATAAAATAAGATTTTACACCAAAAGCCACTTTTTAATAATTTTCTATCGATTTCAAGAAGAGTATTGACGGCATTTTACATAAAACCCCTTTTTACAAGTATAACATATGTGATTTTAATTATCTATTTTTTAACGTTTTTAAGGGTTTTACAATAATTTTATGGCAAATCCATCTTCTTTTAGAAAAAAAAAAGTATGTTTTTACCTCCAAAAGCGAGTTTTTCAATAATTTTCTTTGAATTTCCATGTTTTAATTAAAAACATGAACAATGCGCTATAGCGTATTGTTTTTTTTCTTTAAAGTTACATAAACTACACTATTTAAACCTTTTTATTGGATTTAACAACATTTTGAAGAAAATCCCTTTTTCATGTTACATAAAATTTAATACAAGCCATTTGAATGAAAAAATATATATTTCTTTAAGAAAAAGCATTTTTCAGTGTTATTTCTTTTCATTTCCATGTTTTGAGTGAAAATAAAGGAAAAAAACAAGAAATATATTAACTTTTCAAGCCAATTCATTTTTTTCTCTCAAAATTCCATAAAGTATCCCGTTTCCAGCGTTTCTTGGAGAATTAACATCCTATATAAGAAAGACCATCTTTATTTAAGTTCAGAAAAAAGGAATATATGCCATTTCGCGAGAAAAGTTTCTTTTTACCGAGAAAGTGAATATTTTGATGATTTTCTGCTTATTTTATTGTTTTCATAAAAAAATAAACAAAAAACACTGAATATTGCCACAATATACTTTTTTCTAAAAAAAAAATCATTAATGACGTGTTTTTCAATGTTTTTAAGAGTATTAACGGCATTTAAAAAAAAAAAAAAAAACCTTTTACAAGTAAAATATATGCAATTTGAATAAAGAAGAAAATTCTGCCTAAAAAGTGACTTTTTCAAGGCTTTTTTTTAATTTTCATTTGTTGGTGAAAGACAAAAAGTACATTCTTTTTCTCGACAATACTTTTTTTCTCTAAAATTGCACAAATTACCTATTTTTATGCTTTTATCCTTATTTTACGACAGTATTTTTTTTTTCTCTAAAACCGCATAAATGACCCTTTTTTCAGTGTTTTTCGGATATTTACTACTTTTAAAGGAAAACCATCTTTTTAACGAAAAAAAACATGATTTTACACCAAAAGTAACTTTTCAAGTAATTTTCTATTGATTTCAATGTTTTATTAAAAACAAGAAAATAAACATTATATACATTTTCTATCTTTGAAAATATACAAAGTATCCAGTTTTAACGTTTTTGGACGTTTAAAAACATTTTGTAGAAAACAACTTTCGTGTTACGATATACATTTTCTATCTAAAATTTCACAAATTACGTTTTTTTCTGTTTTTAAGAGTTTAACGGTATTTTACATATAATCCCATTTTACAAGTATAACATGTGAGATTTCAATAATCTATTTTCAACGTTTTTAAGGATTTTAATATAATTTTATGGCAAATCCTTCTTCCCTTAGAAAAAAAAAAAGTTTTTTTTACCTCCAAAAGTGAGTTTTTCAGTAATTTTCTTTGAAATTCCGTATTTTATTTAAAAAACATGAGCAATACGCTATATATTTTTCTCTTTAAAATTACATAAACTACCCTATTTAAACCTTTTCCTTTGTTTTAACAACATTTTGAAAAAAATCCCTTTTTCATGTTACATAAAATGTAATACAAGACAATTCAATGAAAAAATACATATTTCTTTAAAAAAAAAAAAAAGGATTTTTCAGTGTTATATCTTTTTATTTCCATGTTTTGAGTGAAAATGAAGGAAAAAGCAAGAAATGTATTAACTTTTAATGGCAATTCATTTTTTTCTCTCAAAATTGCATAAATTATGCCGTTTCCAGCGTTTCTTGGAGATATAACATCTTATTTAAGAAAGACCATCTTTATTTTAGTTCAGAAAAATGGAATATATGCTATTTCATGAGAAAAGTTTCTTTTCATTGAAAAAGTGAATTTTTCGATGATTTTCTGCTTATATCATTGTTTTCATCAAAACATATGCAGAAAACACTAAATACTGCAAAAATATACTTTTTTTCTGAAAAAAAAACATAAATGACGTGTTTTTCAACGTTTTTAGGAGTATTAACGGCATTTTAAGTAAAATTTCAAAAATTACGTTTTTTTCCAGATTTTAAGAGTACTAACGACACTTTACATAAAACCCCCTTTTACAAGTATAACATATGCGATTTGAATTATCAATTTTTCAACATTTTTAAGGGTTTTACAATATTTTTATGTCAAATCCATCTTCCCTTAGAAAATAAAAGTATGTTTTGACATCCAAAGTGAGTTTTTCAGTAATTTTCTTTGAATTTCCATGTTTTAATTAAAAATATGAACAATACACTATAGCGTATTGTTTTTCTCTTTAAAGTTACATAACCTACCCTATTTAAACCTTTTTATTTGTTTTAACATTTTGAACAAAATCTCTTTTTCATGTTACATAAAATGTAATACAAGCCATTTCAAGGAAAAAATATATATTTCTTTAAGAAAAAACCTTTTTCAGTGTTTTTTCTTTTCATTTCCATGTTTTGAATGAAAATGAAGGAAAAAGCACGAAATATATTAACTTTTCATAGCAATTCATTTTTTTCTCTCAAAATTGCATAATTTATCCCGTTTCCAGCGTTTCTTGGAGAATTAACATCTTATCTAAGAAAGACCATCTTTCTTTTAGTTCAGAAATAAGGAATATATTCAATTTCACGAAAAAAGTTTCTTTTCACCGAAAAAGTTAATTTTTTGATGATTTTCTCTTTATTTCATTGTTTTCATCAAAAAATAAACAAAAAAACACTGAATATTGCTATAATATAATTTTTTTCTGAAAGAAATAAAAAATGACGTGTTTTTCAACGTTTTTAGGAGTATTAACGGAAGTTTAAACAAAACCCCTTTATACAAGTATAATATATGCAATATGAATAATAAAGAAAATTCTGCCTAAAAAGTGCATTTTCCAAGGTTTTTCATATTTTCATTTGTTAATGGAATAAAACCAAAAAAATACATTCTTTTCTTGACAATATTTTTTTTCTCTAAAATTGCACAAATTACCTATTTTTATCCTTTTATCCTTATTTTACGATGAGATTTTTTTTTTCTCTAAAACTGCATAAATGTCCCTTTTTTCAATGTTTTTTTTTTCGGAGATTTACTACTTCTAAAGGAAAACCATCTATTTTACGAAAAAAATATGATTTTACACCAAAAGTTACTTTTTAATAATTTTTTATTGATTTCAAAATTTTGATTAAAAAGAAGAAAATAAACACTATATACGTTTTCTTTTGCTGAAACTGTACAAAGTACCAATTTTTAACCTTTTTGGACGTTTAAACACATTTTGTAGAAAACAACTTTATCATGTTACATTATACTTTTTGCATTTAAAATTTCATAAATTACGTTTTTTTTTCAGTTTTTAAAAGTATTAACCGCATTTTACATAAAAACCCCTTTATAAAAGTAGAACATATGCGATTTGAATTATCCATTTTTCAACGTTTTTAAAGTTTTTACAATATTTTTATGACAAATCCATCTTCCTTTAGAAAAAAAGTGTGTTTTTTCCTCTAAAAGTCAGTTTTTCCTACCTCCTAAAAGTCAGATTTTTTTCCTTTAAAAGTAGTAAATCTAAAAACATTGAAAAAAGGGTCATTTATGCTGTTTTAGAGAAAAAAAATAATATCTTCGTAAAATTAGGATAAAAGGATAAAAATAGGTAATTTGTGCAATTTTAGAGAAAAAAATTATTGTCAAGAAAAAGAGTGTATTTTTTTTTATTCCATTAACAAATGAAAATATGAAAAACCTTGAAAAAGGCACTTTTTAGGCAGAATTTTCATCTTTATTCAAATTGCATATATTATACTTGTAAAAGGGGGTTTTGTTTAAAATTCCGTCAATACTCCTAAAAACGTTGAAAACACATCATTTATGATTTCTTTCAAAAAATGTATATTATAGCAATATTCAGTTTTTTTTTTTGTTTATTTTTTTATGAAAACAATGAAATAAGCCGAAAATACTCGAAAAATTAACTTTTTCAGTGAAAGGAACTTTTTTCGTGAAATGGCATATATTCGTTTTTTTTTTCTGATCTAAATATTAGATGGTCTTTCTTAGATAAGATGTTAATTCTCCTAAAAACGGTGGTAAAGGGATAATTTATTCAATTTTAGCGTATTGTTCATATTTTTAATTATATATATGGAAATTCAAAAAAATTACTGAAAAACTCACTTTTGGAGGTAAACACATACTTTTTTTTTTTTTTTCTCAGGGAAGATGGATTTGTCATAAAAATATTTTAAAATCCTTAAAAACGTTGAAAAATGGATAATTCAAATCGCATATGTTATACTTGTAAAAGGCAGTTTTATGTAAAATGCGGTTAATACTTTTATAATCTGAAAAAAACGTATTTTATGAAATTTTAGATGGAAAAATATATTGTAACATGAAAAAGTTGTTTTCAACAAAATGTGTTTAAACGTCCAAAAAGGTTATAAATATGTACTTTGTACAGTTCCAGAAAAAGAAAATGTATATAGTGTTTATTTTCTTGGTTGTAATCAAGACATTGACATTCTCTAAAACCGCATAAATGACCCTTTTTTCATTGTTTCTCGGAGCTTTACTACTTTTAAATGAAAACCATCTCTTTTACGAAAAAATATATGATTTTACACCAAAACTAACTTTTTTAATAATTTTCTATTGATTTCAATGTTTTGATTAAAAACAAGTACATAAACACTATATACATTTTCTTTCTTTGAAACTGTACAAAGTATCCATTTTTAACCTTTTTTGACGTTTAAACATATTTTGTAGAAAACAACTTTTTAACGTTACAATATACTTTTTCTATGTAAAATTCCATAAACTACGTTTTTTTTCAGTTTTTAAGAGTATTAACGGCATTTTACATAAAACCCCCTTATTTAAGTATAACATATGCGATTTGAATTATCATTTTTTCAACGTTTTTAAGGGTTTTATAATATTTTTATGTGAAATCCATCTTCCCTTAGAAAATAAAAGTAAGTTTTTACATCCAAAAAAGAGTTTTTCAGTAATTTTCTTTGAATTTCCATGTTTTAATTAAAAATATGAACACTATATACATTTTCAGTACACACTATAGCGTATTGTTTTTCTTTTTAAAGTTACATAAACTACCCTATTTAAACCTTTTTATTTGTTTTAACAACATTTTGAAGAAAATCTCTTTTTCATGTTACATAAAATGTAATACAAACCATTTCAAAGAAAAAAAATATATTTCATTAAGAAAAAAGATTTTTTAGTGTTTTTTTTCCTTTCATTTCCATGTTTTGAATGAAAATGAACTAAAAAGCAAGAAATATATTAACTTTTCCTGGCAATTCATTTTTTTCTCTCAAAATTGCATAAAGTATCCCGTTTCCAGCGTTTCTTGGAGAATTAACGTCTTATCTACGACCATCTTTATTTCAGTTCAGAAAAAATATATGCATTTTCACAAAAAAAGTTTCTTTTCACCAAAAAAGATAAATTTTTGATGATTTTCTGCTTATTTCATTGTTTTCATTAAACAATAAACAAAAAACACTGAATATTGCCACAATATACTTTTTTTCTGAAAAAAATTATAAATGACGAGTTTTTCAACGTTTTTGGAAGTATTAACGGCATTTTAAACAAAACCCACTTTTACAAGTATAATATATGCAATTTGAATAAAGAATAAAATTCTTCCAAAAAAGTTACTTTTTCAAGATTTTTTTTCATATTTTCATTTGTGGGTAGAAGAAACCAAAAAAATACATTCTTTATCTCTACAATATTTTTTATTTTTAAAATTGCACAATTTACTTATTGATATGCTTTTATCCTTATTTTACGACAATATATTTATTTTTTTCTAAAACCGCATAAATGACCCTTTTTTCAATGTTTTTCGGAGATTTACTACTTTTAAAGGAAAACCATCTCTTCTACGAAAAAAATATGATTTTACACCAAAACTCATTTTTTAATAATTTTCTATTGATTTTGATGTTTTGATTAAAAACAAGAAGATAAACACTATATACATTTTCTTTCTCTGAAACTGTAAAAAGTATACATTTTTAACCTTTTTGGACGTTTAAACATATTTTGTAGAAAACAAATTTTTTATGTTACAATATACTTTTTCTATGTAAAATTCCATAAATTACGTGTTTTTCAGTTTTTAAGAGTATTAACGGCATTTTACATAAAACCCTTTTATACAAGTATAACATACCGTTTTGAATTATCAAATTTTCAACGTTTTTATGGGTTTTACAATATTTTTTTCATCAAACAATAAACAAAAAACACTGAATATTGCCACAATATACTTTTTTTCTGAAAAAAATAATAAATGACGTGTTTTTCAACGTTTTTAGGAGTATTAACGGCATTTAAAATTCTGCCTAAAAAGTTACTTTTTCAAGTTTTTTTTTCATATTTTCATTTATTGGTGGAAGAAAACCAAAAAAATACATTCTTTCTCTCGACAATATTTTTTTTCTCTAAAATTGCACAAATTACCTATTTTTTTGCTTTTATCCTTATTTTACTACAATATTTTTATTTTTCTCTAAAACCGCATAAATGACCCTTTTTTCAATGATTTTCGGAGATTTACGACTTTTAAAGGAAAACCATCTCTTTAACGAAAAAAAAATATGATTTTACACCAAAACTCACTTTTTTAATAATTTTCCATTAATTTCAATGTTTTTATTAAAAACTAGAAAATAAACACTATATACATTTTCTTTCTCTAAAACTGTACAAAGTATCCATTTTAACCTTTTTTGACGTTTTAACATATTTTGTAGAAAACAACTTTTTGATGTTACAATATACTTTTTCTATGTAAAATTCCATAAATTACGTTTTTTTTCCATTTTTAAGAGTATTAAAGGCATTTTACATAAAACCCCTTTTTACAAGTATAACATATGCGATTTGAATTATAAATTTTTTAACGTTTTTAAGGGTTTTACAATA
>CM035220.1:12563745-12574087 GCA_020233015.1 Callinectes sapidus | reverse complement strand
ATAAATGACGTGTTTTTCAAAGTTTTTAGGAGTATTAACGGCATTTTAAACAAAACCCCCTTTTACAAGTATAATATATGCAATTAGAATAAAGAAGAAAATTCTGCCTAAAAAGTGAATTTTTCAAGGTTTTTATCATTTTTCCATTTGTTGGTAGTAGAAAACTAAAAAAATACATTCTTTATCTTGACATTTTTTTTTCTCTAAAATTGCACAAATTACCTATTTTTATGCTTTTATCCTTATTTTACGACAATATATTTATTTTTCTCTAAAACCGCATAAATGACCCTTTTTTGAATGTTTTTCGGAGATTTACTACTTTTAAAGGAAAACCATCTATTTTACGAAAAAAAAAATATGATTATACACCAATAGTCACTTTTTTAATAATTTTCTATTGATTTCAATGCTTTGATTAAAAAGAAGAAAATAAACACTATATACATTTTCTTTCTCTGAAACTGTACAAAGTATCCATTTTTAACCTTTTTGGACGTTTACACACATTTTGTAGAAAACAACTTTTTCATGTTACAATATAATTTTTCAATGTAAAATTCAAAAAGTTACGTTTTTTTCAATTTTAAGAGTATTAACGGAATTTTACATAAAACCCCCTTATACAAGTACAACATATGCGATTTGAATTATCAATTTTTCAACGTTTTTAAGGGTTTTACAGTATTTTTATGTCAAATCCATCTTCCCTTAGAAAATAAAAGTGTTTTTCATCCAAAAGTGAGTTTTTCAGTACTTTTCTTTGAATTTACATGTTTTAATTAAAAATGTGAACAATACACTATACAGTATTGGTTTTCTCTTTAAAGTTACATAAACTATCCTATAGAAACCTTTTTATTTGTTTTAACAACATTTTGAAGAAAATCTCTTTTTCATGTTACATAAAATGTAATACAAGCCATTTCAATGAAAAAAAAAATATTTTTCTTTAAGAAAAAGGATTTTAATGGCAATTCATTTTTTTCTTTCAAAATTGTATGAATTATCCCGTTTCCTGCGTTTTTTGGAGAATTAACATCTTATCTAAGAAAGACCATCTTTATTTTAGTTCAGAAAAAAGGAATATATGCAATTTAAAGAAAAAATTTCTTTTCACCGAAAAAGTTAATTTTTTGATGATTTTTTCTTATTTCATTGTTTTCATTAAACAATAAACAAAAAACACTGAATATTGCCATAATATTCCTTTTTTCTGAAAAAAAATATAAATGACGTGTTTTTCAACGTTTTTAGGAGTATTAACTGCATTTTAAACAAAACCCCCTTTTACAAGTATAATATCTCTTTTACGAAAAAAATATATGATTTTACATCAAAAGTCACTTTTTTTAATCATTTTCTATTGATTTCAATGTTTTGATTAAAAAGAAGAAAATAAACACTATATAAATTTCCTTTCTCTGAAACTGTACAAAGTATCCAATTTTAACCTTTTTGGACGTTTAAACACATTTTGTAGAAAACAGCTTTTTTTTGTTACAATAAACTTTTTCTATGTAAAATTCCATAAAATTCCATAAATTACGTTTTTTTTAAGTTTTTAGGAGTATTAACGGCATTTTACATAAAACCCCCTTTTACAAGTACATATGCGATTTGATTTATCAATTTTTCAACGTTTTTAAGGGTTTTACAATATTTTTATGTAAAAACCATGTTCCCTTAGAAAATAAAAGTATGTTTTTACATCCAAAAGTCAGTTTTTCAGTAATTTTTTTGAATTTCTATGTTTTAATTAAAAATATGAACAATACACTATAGCGTATTGTTTTTTCTCTTTAAAGTTACATAAACTACCCTATTCAAACATTTTTATTTGTTTTAACAACATTTTGAAGAAAATCTCTTTTTCATGTTACATAAAAATTAATACAAAACATTTCAATGAAAAATATACATTTCTTTAAGAAAAAGGATTTTTCACTGTTTTTTCATTTCATTTCCATGTTTTGAATGAAAATGAAGGAAAAAGTAAAAAATATATTAACTTTTAATGGCAATTCATTTTTTTCTTTCAAAATTGTATGAATTATCCCGTTTCCTGCGTTTTTTGGAGAATTAACATCTTATCTAAGAAAGACCATCTTTATTTTAGTTCAGAAAAAAGGAATATAAGCAATTTAAAGAAAAAAGTTTCTTTTCACCGAAAAAAACTTCTTTTTTTTCTTATGGAAGATTGATTTATCATAAATATACTGTAAAATCCTTAAAAACGTTGAAAAACGGATAATTCAAATCGTAAATATTATACTTTTAAAAGGGGGTTTATGTAAAATGCCGTTAATACTCTTAAAAACTGAAAAAAAGCGTAATTTATGAAATTTTATGTAGAAAATGTACATTGTAACATGAAAAAGTAATTTTCTACAAAATATTTTTAAACATCCAAAAATGTTAAAAATGGATACTCTGTACAGTTCCAGAGAAAAAAAAAATATATTGTTTATTTTCTAGCTTTCAATCAAAACATTGAAATCAATAGAAAATTATTAAAAAAGTGACTTTTGGTGCAAAATCATATTTTTTTTTCGTAAAAGAGATGGTTTTCCTTTAAAAGTTGAAAATCTCCAAAAAAACATTGAAAAAAGGGTCACTTATGGGGTTTTAGAGAAAAAAATATATTGTAGTAAAATAAGGATAAAAGCATAAAAATGGGTAACATGTGCAATTTTAGAGAAAAAAAATATTGTCGAGAAAAACAGTGATTTTTTTGGTTTTCTTCCACCAACAAATGAAAATATAAATAAAACCTTGAAATAGTCACTTTTTAGGCAGAATTTTATTCAAATTGCATATATTGCATATATTATACTTGTAAAAAGGTTTTTTTTTAAAATGCTGTTAATGCTCCTAAAAACGTTAAAAAAACACGTCATTTATGATTTTTATGAGAAAAAAAAGTATATTGTGGCAATATTCAGTGTTTTTTGTTTATTTTTTGATGAAAACAATGAAATAAGCAGAGAATCATCGAAAAATTCACTTTTTCGGTGAAAAGAAACTTTTTTCGTTAAACGGCATATATTCTTTTTTTTCTAAACTAAAATAAAGATGGTCTTTCTTAGATAAGATGTTAATTCTCCAAGAAACGTTGGAAACGGGATAATTTATGCAATTTTAAGAGAAAAAAATGAATTGCCATGAAAAGTTAATCTATTTCTTGCTTTTTCCTTCAGTTTCACTCAAAACAGAGAAATGAAAAGAGAAACCACTGAAAAATCCTTTTTCTTAAAGAAATATATATTTTTTAATTGTAATAACTTGTATTACATTTTATGTAACATGAAAAAGGGATTTTCTTCAAAATGTTGTTAAAACCAATAAAAAGCTTTAAATAGGGTAGCTTATGTAACTTTAAAAAGAAAAACAATACGTTATCGCGTATTGTTCATGTTTTTAATTGAAACATGGAAATTCAAAGAAAATTACTGAAAACAATTTTTTGGAGGTAAAAACATACTTTTTTTATAGTAAGGGAAGATTGATTTGTCATAAAAATATTACAAAATTCTTAAAAACGTTCAAAAAATGGATAATTGAAATCGAAAATATTATACTTGTAAAAGGGGGTTTTATGTAAAATGCCGTTAATACTTTTAAAAACTGAAAAAAAAACGTAATTTATGAAATTTTAGATTAAAAAGTATATTGTAACATGAAAAATTCATTTTCTATAAAATAAGTTTAAACGTTCAAAAAGATTAAAAATGGATACTCTATACAGTTCTAGAGTAAGAAAATATATATAGCGTTTATTTTCTAGTTTTTAATCAAAACATTGAAATCAATAGAAAATTATTAAAAAAGTGACTTTCTGTGCAAAATCATATATTTTTTTTCGTAAAAGAGATGGTTTTCCTTTAAAATTAGTAAATATCCAAAAAAAAACATTGAAAAAAGGGTCATTTATGCAATTTTAGAGAAAAAAAATATTGTCGTAAAATAAGGATAAAAGCATAAAAATAGGTAATATGTGGAATTTTAGAAAAAAAAACGTTTGTCGAGAAAAATAATATTTTTTTGGTTTTCTTCCACCAACAAATGAAAATATTAAAAAAAACCTTGAAAAAGTCACTTTTTAGGTAGAATATGAAAAAAACCTTGTAAAAGTCACTTTTTTAGCAGAATTTTCTTCTTTATTCAAATTGCATATAAAACACTTAAAAAAGAGGGTTTTGTTTAAAATGCCGTTAATACTCCTAAAAACGTTGAAGAACACGTCATTTATTACTTTTTTCACGAAAAAAATGTATATTGTGGCAATATTCAGTGTTTTTCATTTATTGTTTGATAAAAACAATGAAATAAGCAGAAAATCATCAAAAAATGAACTTTTTAGTTGAAAAGAAAAATTTTCGTGAAATTGCATATATTCATGTTTTCTGAACTAAAATAAAGATGGTTTTTCTTAGATAAGATCTTAATTCTCCAAGAAACGCTAGAAATTTGATAATTTATGCAATTTTAAGAGAAAAAAATGAATTGCCATGAAAAGTTGCTCTTTCCTTCATTTTCATTCAAAACATGAAAATGAAAGGAAAAAAACACTGAAAAATCCTTTTTCTTAAAGTAATATATATTTTTTCATTGAAATGGCTTCTATTACATTTGATGTAGGAACATGAAAAATAGATTTTCTTCAAAATGTTGCTAAAAAAATAAAAAGTTTTAAATAGGGTAGTTTATGTAACTTTAAAGAAAAAAACAATACGCTATAGTGTATTGTTCATATGATTAATTAAAACATGGAAATTCAAAGTAAATTACTGAAAAACTCACTTTTGGATGTAAAAACATACTTTTATTTTCTAAGGGAAGACGGATTTGACATAAAAAATATTCTAAAACCCTTTAAAACGTTGGAAAATTCATAATTCAAATCGCATATGTTATACTTGTAAAAGGGGGTTTTATATAAAATGCCGATAATACTCTTGAAAACTGAAAAAAAACGTAATTTATGTACTTTTACATAGAAAAAGTATATTGTAACATGAAAAAGTTGTTTTGTACAAAATGTGTTTAAACGTCTAAAAAGTTTAAAAATGGAGACTTTGTTCAGTTTCAGAGAAAGAAAATGTATATTTTGTTTAATTTCTTGTTTTTCTTCAAAACATTGAATCAATAGAAAATTATAAAAAAGTGACTTTTTGTGTAAAATCATATTTTTTTTCGTAAAAGGGATGGTTTTCCTTTAAAAGTAGTAAATCTCCGAAAAACATTGAAAAAAGGGTCATTTGTGAGGTTTTAGAGAAAAATAAATATATTTTCGTAAAATAAGGATAAAAGCATAAAAATAGGTAATTTTTTGCAATTTTACAGAAAAAAAATATTTTGAGATAAGGAATGTATTTTTTTTATTTTCTTCCACCAACAAATGAAAATATGAAAAAAACTTGAAAAAGTCACTTTTTAGGCAGAATTTTCTTTTTTATTCAAGTTGCATAATATTATGCTTGTAAAAAGGGGTTTTGTATAAATTTCTGTTAATACTCCTAAAAACGTTGAAAAAAACGTCATTTATAATTTTTTTTCAGAAAAAAAGTATATTGTGGCAATATTCAGTGGTTTTTTTATTGTTTCATGAAAACAATGAAATAAGCAGAAAATTATCAAAAAAATAACTTTTTCGGTGAAAAGAAACTTTTTTCGTGAAACTGCATATATTTTTTTTTTCAGAACTAAAATAAAGATGGTCTTTCTTATATAAGATGTTAGTTCTCCAAGAAACGCTGGAAACGGGATAATTTATGCAACTTTGAAGGAAAAAAATGAATTGCCATAAATGTTTATATATTTCTTGCTTTTTCCTTCATTTTCATTCAAAACATGGAAATGAAAGGAAAAAACACTGAAAAATCTTTTTTCTTTAAGAAATATTTATTTTTTCATTGAAATGGCTTGTATTACATTTTATGCAACATGAAAAAGAGATTTTCTTCAAAATGTTGTTAAAACAAATAAAAAGATTTAAATAGGGTAATTTATGTAACTCTAAAGAGAAAAACAATACGCAATAGTGTATTGTTTATATTTTTAATTAAAACATGGAAATTCAAAGAAAATTACAAAAAAACTCACTTTTTGATGTAAAAACCTACTTTTATTTTCTAAGGGAAGATAGATTTGACATAAAATTATTGTAAAACCCTTAAAAACGTTGAAAAATTGATAATTCAAATCGCATATGTTATACTTGTTAAAGGGGGTTTTATGTAAATACCGTTAATACTCTTAAAAACTGAAAAAAAAACGTAATTTATGGTATTTTACATAGAAAAAGTATATTGTAGCTTGAAAAAGGAATTTTACATAACATGAAAAAGTTGTTTTCTACAAAATGTGTTTAAACGTCCAAAAAGGTTAAAAATGGATACTTTGTACAGTTTTATAGAAAGAAAATGTATTTAGTGTTTATTTTCTTGTTTTTAATCAAAACATTGAAATCAATAGAAAATTATTAAAAAAGTGACTTTTGGTGTAAAATCATATTTTTTTCGTAAAAGAGATGGTTTTCCTTTAAAGGTAGTAAAAATCCGAAAAACATTGAAAAAAGGGTCATTTGTCCGGTTTTAGAGAAAAATAAATATATTGTAGTATAAAAGCATAAAAATAGGTAATTTGTGCAATTTTAGAGAAAAAAAATATTGTCGATATAAAGAATGTATTTTTAAAATTTTCTTCCACCAATACATTTAAATATGGAAAAAAACCTTCAAAAAGTCACTTTTTAGGCAGAATTTTCTTTTTTATTCGAATTGCATATATTATGCTTGTAAAAAGGGGTTTTGTTTAAAATGCTGTTAATACTCCTAAAAACGTTGAAAAACACGTCATTTATTAATTTTTTCAGAAAAAAAAAAGAATATTGTTACAATATTCAGTGTTTTTTGTTTATTGTTTGATGAAAACAATGAAATAACCAAAAAATTATAAAAAATTAACTTTTTCGGTGAAAAGAAACTTTTTTCGTGAAACTGCATATATTCCTTTTTTCTAACCTAAAATAAAGATGGTCTATCTTACATAAGATGTTAGTTCTCCAACAAACGCTGGAAACGGGATAATTTATGCATCTTTGAAAGAAAAAAATGAATTGATATAAAAAGTTAATATATTTCTTGCTTTTTCTTTCATTTTCATTCAAAACATGGAAATGAAAGGAAAAAACACTGAAAAATCCTTTTTCTTAAAGAAATATATATTTTTTCATTGACATGGCTTGTATTACATTTTATGTAACATGAAAAAGAGATTTTTTCCAAAATGTTGTTAAAACAAATAAAAAGGTTTATATATGTAACTTTAAAGAGAAAAACAATACGCTATAGTGTATTGTTCATATTTTTAATTAAAACATGGAAATTCAAAGAAAATTACTGAAAAACTCACTTTTGGATGTAAAAACATACTTTTATTTTCTAAGGGAAGATGGATTTGACATAAAAATATTGTAAACCCCTTAAAAACGTTGAAAAATTGATAATTCAAATCGCATATGTTATACTTGTAAAAGGGGGTTATATGTCAAATGCCGTTAATGCTCTTAAAAACTGAAAAAAACGTAATTTATGGAATTTTACATAACATGAAAAAGTTGTTTTCTAGAAAATGTGTTTAAACGTCCAAAAAGGTTAAAAATGGATACTATGTACAGTTTCAGAGAAAGAAAATGTATATAGTGTTTATTTTCTTGTTTTTAATCAAAACATTGAAATCAATAGAAAATTATTAAAAAAGTGACTCTTGGTTTAAAATCATATATTTTTTTCGTAAAAGAGATGGTTTCCCTTTAAAAGTAGTAAATCTCTGAAAAACATTGAAAAAAGGGTCATTTATGCGGTTTTAGAGAAAAATAAATATTGTCGTAAAATAGGGATAAAAGCATAAAAATAGGTAATTTGTGCAATTTTAGAGAAAAAAAATATTGTAGAGATAAAGAATGTATTTTTTTGGTTTTCTTCCACCAACAAATGAAAATATGAAAAAAACCTTGCAAAAGTCACTTTTTAGGCAGAACTTTCTTCTCTATTCAAATTGCATATATTATACATGTAAAAAGGGGTTTGGTTTAAAATGCCAATAATACTCCTAAAAACGTTGAAAAACATGTCATTTATAATTTTTTTCAGAAAAAAAGTGTATTGTGGCAAAATTCAGTGTTTTTTTTATTGTTTGATAAAAACAATGAAATAAGAAGAAAATCATAAAAAATAACTTTTTCGGTGAAAAGAAACTTTTTTCGTGAAATTACATATATTCCTTTTTTCTGAAGATGATCAAAGATGGTCTTTCTTAGATAAGATGTTAATTCTCCAAGAAACGCTGGAAACGGGATAATTTATGCAATTTTGAGAGAAAAAAATGAATTCCCATGAAAAGTTAATATATTTCTTGCTTTTTCTTTCAATTTTCATTGAAAAAATGGAAATGAGAGTAAAAAACACTAAAAAATCCTCTTTCTTAAAGAAATATATATTTTTTCATTGAAATAGCTTGTATTACGTTATATGTAACATGAAAAAGATATTTTCTTCAAAATGTTGTTAAAACAAATAAAAAGGTTTAAATAGTGGAGTTTATGTAACTTTAAAGAGAAAAACAATACGCTATAGTGAATTGTTCATATTTTTAATTAAAACATGGAAATTGAAAGAAAATTGCTGAAAAACTCACTTTTGGATGTAAAAACAAACTTATATTTTCTAAGGGAAGATGTATTTGACATAAAAATACTGTAAAACACTTAAAAACGTTGAAAAATTTATAATTCAAATCGCATATGTTATACTTGTAGAAAGGGGTTTTATGTAAAATGTCGTTAATGCTCTTAAAAACTGAAAAAAAACGTAATTTATAGAATTTTACATAACATGAAAAAGTTGTTTTCCACAAAATGTGTTTAAACGTCCAAAAAGGTTTAAAATGGATACTTTGTACAGTATCAGAGAAAGAAAATGTACATAGTATTTATTTTCTTGTTTTAATCAAAACATTGAAATCAATAGAAAATGATTAAAAAAGTGAATTTTGGTGTAAAATCATATTTTATTCGTAAACGAGATGATTTTCCTTTAAAAACAGTAAATCTCCGAAAAACATTAAAAAAGGGTTATTTATGCGATTTTAGAGAAATATAAATATAGTGTCGTAAAATACGGATAAAAGCATAAAAATAGGTAATTTCTGCAATTTTAGAGAAAAAAAATATTGTCGAGATAAAGAATGTATTTTTTTGGTTTTCTTCCACCAACAAATGTAAATATGAAAAAAACCTTGAAAAGTCACCCTTTTCGAAGAATTTTCTTCTTCATTCAAAATGCATATATTACACTGTAAAAGAGGGTTTTGTTTAAAATGCATTTAATAATCCTAAAAACGTTGAAAAACACGTCATTTATTATTTTTTTCTGAAAAAAGTATATTGTGGCAATATTCAGTGTTTTTTGTTTATTGATATCAATAAACAAAAAACACTGAATATTGCCACAATATACGTTTTTCTGAAAAAAGTATATTGTGGCAATATTCAGTGTTTTTTGTTTATTGATTGATAAAAAACAATGAAATAGGCAGAAAATCATCAAAAATTTAATTTTTTCGGTGAAAGGAAACTTTTTTCGTGAAATTCCATATATTCCGTTTTTCTGAACTAAAGTAAAGATGGTCTTTCTTAGATAAAATGTTAATTCTCCACGAAACGCTGGAAACGGGATAATTTATGCAATTTTAAGAGAAAAAAATGAATTCCCATGAAAAGTTATAATATTTCTTGCTTTTTCTTTCAATTTTCACTCGAAACATGGAAATGAAAGGAAAAAACATGGGAAAATCCTTTTTCTTAAAGAAATATATATTTTTCAATGAAATGGCTTGTATTACATTTTATGTAACATGAAAAAGAGATTTTATTCAAAATGTTGTTAAAACAAATAAAAAGGTTTAAATAAGGTAGTTTATGTAACTTTAAAGAAAAAAACAATACGCTATAGTGCATTGCTAATATTTTTAATTAAAACATGGAAATTCAAAGAAAATTACTGAAAAACTCACTTGTGGATGTAAAAACATACTTTTATTTTCTAAGGGAAGATGGATTTGACATAAAACTATTGTAAAACCCTTAAAAACGTTGAAAAATTGATAATTCAATTCGCATATGTTATACTTGTAAAAGGGGGTTTTATGTAAAATGCCGTTAATACTCTTAAAAACTGAAAAAAACGTAATTTATGGAATTTTACATAGAAAAAGTATATTGTAACATGAAAAAATGGTTTTCTACAAAATGTGTTTAAACGTCTAAAAAGGTTAAAAA
>CM035220.1:12266933-12277548 GCA_020233015.1 Callinectes sapidus | reverse complement strand
TCAAAAAAAAAGTATATTGTGGCAATATTCAGTTTTTTTTGTTTATTGTTTTATGAAAACAATGAAATAAGCAGCTTTTTTGTGAAATTGCATATATTCCTTTTTTCTGAACTAAAATAAAGATGGTCTTTCTTAGATAAGATGTTCATTCTCCTAGAAACACTGGAAACGGGATAATTTATGCAATTTTGAGAAAAAAAAAATGAATTGCCATGAAAAGTTAATATATTTCTTGCTTTTTACATAATTTTCATTCAAAACATGGAAATGAAAGGAAAAAACACTGATAAATCCTTTTTCGTAAAGAAATATATATTTTTTTCATTGAAATGGCTTTTATTACATTTTTTGTAACATCGAAAAGAGATTTTCTTCAAAATGTTGTTAAAACAAATAAAAAGATTTAAATAGGGTAGTTTATGTAACTTTAAAGAGAAAAACAATACGTATTGTTCATATTTTTTATTAAAACATGGAAACTCAAAGAAAATTACTGGAAAACGCACTTTTGGATGTAAAAACATTCTTTTATTTTCTAAGGGAAGATGGATTTGACATAAAAATATTGTAAAAGCCTTAAAAACGTTGGAAAATTGATAATTCAAATCGCATATGTTATACTTATAAAAGGGGGTTTTATGTAAAATGCCGTAAATACTCCTAAAAACTGAAAAAAACGTAATATATGGAATTTTACATAGAAAAAGTATATTGTAACATGAAAAAGTTGTTTTCTACAAAATGTGTTTAAACGTCCAAAAAGGTTAAAAATGGATACTTTGTACAGGTTCTGAGTAAAATATTGTATATAGTGTTATTTCCTTGTTTTTAATCAAAACATTGAAATCAATAGAAAATTATTAAAAAGGTGACTTTTGGTGTAAAATCATATTTTTTTTCTTAAAAGAGATGGTTTTCCTTTAAAAGTAGTAAATTTTCGAAAAAAATTGAAAAAAGGTTTATAAATGCAGTTTTAGAGAAAAATAAATATATTGTCGTAAAATAAAGATAAAAGCATAAAATTAGATAATTTTGTCGGGATAAAGAATGTATTTTTTTGGTTTTCTTCCACCAACAAATGAAAATATTAAAAAAAACCTTGAAAAAGTAACTTTTTAGGCAGAATTTTCTTCTTTATTCAAATTGCATATATTATACTTGTAAAGAAGGGTTTTATTTAAAGTGCCGTTAATACTCTTAAAAATGTTCAAAAACACGTCATTTATTTTTTTTTTCAGAAAAAAGTATATTGTGGCAATATTCAGTGTTTTTTTTTGTTTATTGTTTGATGAAAACAATGAAATAAGCAGCTTTTTTCTTCAAATTGCATATATTCCTTTTTTCTGAACTAAAATAAAGCTGGTCTTTTTTAGATAAGATGTTAATTTTCCAAGAAACGCTGGAAACGGGATAATTTATGCAATTTTGAGAAAAAAAAATGAAATGCGATGAAAAGTTAATATATTTCTTGCTTTTTCCTTCATTTTCATTCAAAACATGGAAATGAAAGGTAAAAACACTGAAAAATCCATTTCCTTAAAGAAATATATATTTTTTCATTGAAATGGCTTGTATTACATTTTTTGTAACATGGAAAAGAGATTTTCTTCAAAATATTGTTAAAACAAATTAAAAGGTTTAAATAGGGTAGTTTATGTATTTTTAAAGAGAAAATCAATACGCTATAGTGTATTGTTCATATTTTTAATTAAAACATGGAAATTTAAAGAAAATTACTGATGAACTCACTTTTGGATGTAAAAACATACTTTTATTTTCTAAGGGAAGATAGATTTGACATAAAAATATGGTAAAACCCTTAAAAACGTTGGAAAATTGATAATTCAAATCGCATATGTTATACTTGTAAAAGGGGTTTTATGTAAAATGCCGTTAATACTCTTAAAAACTGAAAAAAATGTAATTTATGGAATTTTACATAGAAAAAGTATATTGTAACATGAAAAAGTTGTTTTCTACAAAATGTGTTTAAACGTCCAAAAAGGTTAAAAATGGATACTTTGTACAGTTTCAGAGAAAGAAAATGTATATAGTGTTTATTTTCTTGTTTTTAATCAAAACATTGAAATCAATAGAAAATTATTAAAAAAGTTTCTTTTGGTGTAAAATATATATTTTTTCGTAAAAGAGATGGTTTTCCTTTAAAAGTAGTAAATCTCCGAAAAACATTGAAAAAAGGGTCATTTATGCGGTTTTAGAGAAAAATAAATATATTGTCGTAAAATAAGGATAAAAGCATAAAAATAGGTAATTTGTGCAATTTTAGAGAAAAAAAATATTGTCGAGATAAAGAATGTATTTTTTGGTTTTCTTCCACAAACAAATGAAAATATGAAAAAAACCTTGAAAAAGTCACTTTTTAGGCAGAATTTTCTTCTTTATTCAAATTGCATATATTATACATGTAAAAAGGGGTTTTGTTTAAAATGCCGTTAATACTCCTAAAAACGTTGAAAAACACGTCATTTATTATTTTTTCAAAAAAAAGTATATTGTGGCAATATTCAGTGTTTTTTGTTTATTGTTTGATGAAAACAATGAAATAAGCAGAAAATCATCAAAAAATTAACTTTTTCGGTGAAAAGAAACTTTTTTCGTGAAATTGCATATATTCCTTTTTTCTGAATAAAATAAAGATGGTCTTTCTTAGATAAGATGTTAATTCTCCAAGAAACGCTGGAAACGGGATAATTTATGCATTTTGAGAGAAAAAAATGAATTGCCATGAAAAGTTGATATATTTCTTGCTTTTTCCTTCATTTTCATTCAAAACATGGAAATGAAAGGAAAAAACACTGAAAAATCCTTTTTCTTAAAGAAATATATTTTTTCATTGAAATGGCTTGTATTACATTTTATGTAACATGGAAAAGAGATTTTCTTCAAAATGTTGTTAAAACAAATAAAAAGGTTTAAATAGGGTAGTTTATGTAACTTTAAAGAGAAAACAATACGTATTGTTCATATTTTTAATTAAAACATGGAAATTCAAAGAAAATTACTGAAAAACTCACTTTTGGATGTAAAAACATACTTTTATTTTCTAAGGGAAGATGGATTTGACATAAAAATATTGTAAAACCCTTAAAAACGTTGAAAAATTGATAATTCAAATCGCATATGTTATACTTGTAAAAGGGGGTTTTATGTAAAATGCCGTTAATACTCTTAAAAACTGAAAAAAACGTAATTTATGGAATTTTACATAGAAAAAGTATATTGTAACATGAAAAAGTTGTTTTCTACAAAATGTGTTTAAACGTCCAAAAAGGTTAAAAATGGATACTTTGTACAGTTTCAGAGAAAGAAAATGTATATAGTGTTTATTTTCTTGTTTTTAATCAAAACATTGAAAGCAATAGAAAATTATTAAGAAAGTGACTTTTGGTGTAAAATCATATTTTTTTACGTAAAAGAGATGGTTTTCCTTTAAAAGTAGTAAATCTCCGAAAAACATTGAAAAAAAGGTCAATTATGCAGTTTTAGAGAAAAATAAATATATTGTCGTAAAATAAGGATAAAAGCATAAAAATACGTAATTTGTTCAATTTTATAGAAAAAATGTATTGTCGAGATAAAGAATGTATTTTTTTGGTTTTCTTCCACCAACAAATGAAAATATGAAGAAAACCTTGAAAAAGTAACTTTTTAGGCAGAATTTTCTTCTTTATTCAAATTGCATATATTATACTTGTAAAAGGGGGTTTTGTTTAAAATGCCGTTAATACTCCTAAAAACGTTGAAAAACACGTCATTTATTATTTTTTTCGAAAAAAAGTATATTGTGGCAATATTCAGTGTTTTTTGTTTATTGTTTGATGAAAACAATGAAATAAGCAGAAAATCATCAAAAAAATAACTTTTTCGGTGAAAAGAAACTTTTTTCGTGAAATTGCATATATTCCTTTTTTCTGAACTAAAATAAAGATGGTCTTTCTTAGATAAGATGTTAATCTCCAAGAAACGCTGGAAACGGGATAATTTATGCAATTTTGAGAGAAAAAAATGAATTGCCATGAAAAGTTAATATATTTCTTGCTTTTTCTTTCTTTTTCATTCAAAACATGGAAATGAAAGGAAAAAAATCTGAAAAATCCTTTTTCTTAAAGAAATATATATTTTTTCATTGAAATGGCTTGAAATGGCTTGTATTACATTTTATGTAACATGAAAAAGAGATTTTCTTCAAAATTTTGTTAAAACACATTAAAATTTTAAAATACGGTAGTTTATGTTACTTTAAAGAGAAAAACAATACGCTATTGCGTATTGTTCATGTTTTTAACTAAAACATGGAAATTGAAAGAAAAGTACTGAAAAACTCACTTTTGGATGCAAAAACATATTTTTTTTCTAAGGGAAGATGGATCTGACATAAAAATATTGTAAAACTTTTAAAAACGTTGAAAAATTGATAATTCAAATCCCATATATTATACTTGTAAAAGGAGGTTTTATGTAAAATGCCGTTATTACTCTTAAAAACTGAAAAAAACGTAATTTATGAAATTTTAGATAAAAAAAAAGTATATTGTAACATGAAAAAGTTGTTTTCTACAAAATGTGTTTAAACGTCCAAAAAGGTTAAAAATGGATATTTTGTACAGTTTCATAGGAAGAAAATGTATATAGTGTTTATTTTCTTGTTTTTAATCAAAACATTCAAATCAATTGAAAATTTTTAAAAAAGTGACTTTTGGTGTAAAATCATATTTTTTTCGTAAAAGAGGTTTTCCTTTAAAAGTAGTAAATCTCCGAAAAAAAAAACATTGAAAAAAGGGTCATTCATTCGGTTTTATAGAAAAATAAATATATTGTCGTAAAATAAGAATAAAAGTATAAAAATAGGTAATTTGTGCAATCATACAGAAAAAAAATATTGTCGAGATAAAGAATGTATTTTTTTGGTTTTCTTCCAACACCAAATGAAAATATGAAAAAAAACTTGAAAAAGTCACGTTTTAGGCAGAATTTTCTTCTTTATTCAAATTGCATATATTATACCTGTAAAAGGAGGTTTTGTTTAAAATGCCATTAATACTCCTAAAAACGTTGAAAAACACGTCATTTATAATTTTTTTGAGAAAAAAAAGTATATTGTGGCAATATTGAAAAATTGATAATTCAAATCGCATATGTAATGCTTGCGAAAAAGGGTTTTATGTAAAATGCTGTTAATAATCTTAAAAACTGGAAAAAAACGTAATTTATGGAATTTTACATAGAAAAAGTATATTGTAACATGAAAAAGTTGTTTTCTACAAAATGTGTTTAAACGTCCAAAAAGGTTAAAAATGGATACTTTTACAGTTTCTAGAGAAAGAAAATGTATATAGTGTTTATTTTCTTGTTTTTAATCAAAACATTGAAATCAATAGAAAATGATTAAAAAAGTGACTTTTGGTGTAAAATCATATTTTTTTCCGTAAAAGAGATGGTTTTCTTTAAAAGTAGTAAATGTCCGCAAAACATGGAAAAAATAGTCATTTATGCAGTTTTAGAGAAAAGTAAATATATTGTGGTAAAATAAGGATGAAAGCATAAAAATAGGTAATTTGTGCAATTTTAGAGAAAAAAAATATTTTCAGTATAAAGAATTTATTTTTTTTGTTTTTCTTCCACCAACAAATGAGAATATGAAAAAAACCTTGTAAAAGTCACTTTTTAGGCAGAATTTTCTTCTTTATTCAAATTGCATATATTATACTTGTAAAAGGTTTTTTTTTTTTTTAAATGCCGTTAATACTCTTAAAAACGTTGAAAAACACGTCATTTATTTTATTTCAAAAAGAAAGTATATTGTGGCAATATTCAGTGTTTTTTGTTTATTATTTGATGAAAACAATGAAATAAGTAGAAAATCATCAAAAAATGAACTTTTTCGGTGAAAAGAAACTTTTTTCGTGAAATTGCATATATTCCTTTTTCTGAATTAAAATAAAGACTGTCTTTCTTAGATAAGATGTTAATTCTCCAGGAAACGCTGGAAACTTGATAATTTATGAAATTTTAAGAGAAAAAAATGAATTGCAATGAAAAGTTAATATATTTCTTGCTTTCTCCTTCATTTTCATTCAAAACATGGAAATGAAAGGAAAAGACACTGAAATTCCCTTTTCTTAAAGAAATATATATTTTTTAATTGAAATGGCTTGTATTACATTTTATGTAACATGAAAAAGAGATTTTCTTCAAAATGTTGTTAAAACAAATAAAGAGGTTTATGTAACTTTAAAGAGAAAAACAATACGCTATAGTGTATTGTTCATATTTTTAATTAAAACATGGAAATTCAAAGAAAATTACTGAAAAACTACCTTTTGGATGTAAAAACATACTTTTATTTTCTAAGGGAAGATGGATTTGACATAAAAATTTTGTAAAACCCTTAAAAACGTTGAAAAATTGATAATTCAAATCGCATATGTTATACGTGTAAAAAGGGGTTTTATGTAAAATGCCGTTAATACTCTTAAAAACTGAAAAAAACGTAATTTCTGGAATTTTACATAGAAAAAGTATATTGTAACATGAAAAAGTTGTTTTCTACAAAATGTGTTTAAACGTCCAAAAAGGTTAAAAAATGGATACTGTGTACAGTTTCAGAGAAAGAAAATGTATATAGTGTTTATTTTCTTGTTTTTAATCAAAACATTGAAATCAATAGAAAATTATTAAAAAAGTGACGCTTGGTGTAAAATCATATTTTTTTTCGAAAAAGAGATGGTTTTCCTTTAAAAGTAGTAAATCTCCGAAAAACATTGAAAAAAAGGTCATTTATGTGGTTTTAGAGAAAAATAAATATATTGTCGTAAAATAAGCATAAAAGCATAAAAATAGGTAATTTATGGAATTTTAGAGAAAAAAAATATTGTCGAGGTGAAGAATGTATTTTTTTGGTTTTCTTCCACCAACAAATGAAAATATGAAAAAAAACTTGAAAAAGTCCCTTTTTAGGCAGAATTTTCTTCTTTATTCAATTGCATATATTATACTTGTTAAAGAGGGTTTTGTTTAAAATGCCGTTAATACTCCTAAAAACGTTGAAAAACACGTCATTTATTATTTTTTTGAGAAAAAAGTATATTGTGGCAATATTTAGGGTTTTTTGTTTATTGTTTGATGAAAACAATGAAATAGCAGAAAATCATCAAAAAATGAACTTTTTCGGTGAAAAGAAACTTTTTTCGTGAAATTGCATTCATTCCTTTTTTCTGAACTAAAATAAAGATGGTCTTTCTTAGATAAGATGTTAATTCTCCAAGAAACGCTGGAAACGGGATAATTTATGCAATTTTGAGAGAAAAAAATGAATTGCCATGAAAAGTTAATATATTTCTTGCTTTTTCCTTCATTTTCATTCAAAACATGGAAATGAAAGGAAAAAACACTGAAAAATCCTTTTTCTTAAAGAAATATATATTTTTTTCATTGAAATGGCTTGTATTACATTTTATGTAACATGAAAAAGAGATTTTCTTCAAAATGTTGTTAAAACAAATAAAAAGGTTTAAATAGGGTAGTTTATGTAACTTTAAAGAGAAAAAAACAATACTCTATAGTGTATTGTTCATATTTTTAATTAAAACATGGAAATTCAAAGAAAATTACTGAAAACTCACTTTTGGATGTAAAAACATACTTTTATTTTCTAGAGGGAAGATGGATTTGACATAAAAATATTGTAAAACCCTTAAAAACGTTAAAAAATTGATAATTCAAATCGCATATGTTATACTTGTAAAAGGGGGTTTTATGTAAAATGCCGTTAATACTCTTAAAAACTGAAAAAAAAACGTAATTTATGGAATTTTACATAGAAAAAGTATATTGTAACATGAAAAAGTTGTTTTCTACAAAATGTGTTTAAACGTCCAAAAAGGTTAAAAATGGATACTTTGTACAGTTTCAGAGAAAGAAAATGTATATAGTGTTTATTTTTTTGTTTTAATCAAAACATTGAAATCAATAGAAAATTATTAAAAAAGTGACTTTTGGTGTAAAATCATATTTTTTTTCGTAAAAGAGATGGTTTTCCTTTAAAAGTAGTAAATCTCCGAAAAACATTGAAAAAAGGGTCATTTATGCGGTTTTAGAGAAAAATAAATATATTGTCGAAAAATAAGGATAAAAGCATAAAAATAGGTAATTTGTGCAATTTTAGAGAAAAAAAATATTATCGAGATAAAGAATTATTTTTTTGGTTTTCTTCCACCAACAAATGAAAATATGAAAAAACCTTGAAAAAGTCACTTTTTAGGCAGAATTTTCTTCTTTATTCAAATTGCATATATTATACTTGTAAAAGGAGGTTTTGTTTAAAATGCCGTTAATACTCCTAAAAACGTTGAAAAACACGTCATTTATTTATTTTTTTCAGAAAAAAAGTATATTGTGGCAATATTCAGTGTTTTTTGTTTATTGTTTGATGAAAACAATGAAATAAGCAGAAAATCATCAAAAAATTAACTTTTTCGGTGAAAAGAAACTTTTTTCGTGAAATTGCATATATTCCTTTTTTTCTGAACTAAAATAAAGATGGTCTTTCTTAGATAAGATGTTAATTCTCCAAGAAACGCTGGAAACGGGTAATTTATGCAATTTTGAGAGAAAAAAATGAAATACCATGAAAATTTAATATATTTCATGCTTTGTCCTTCATTTTCATTCAAAACATGGAAATGAAAGGAAAAATCACTGAAAAATCCTTTTTCTGAAATAAATATATTTTTCTTCGTTGAAATGGGTTGTATTACATTTTATGTAACATGATAAAGAGATTTTCTTCAAGATGTTGTTAAAACAAAAAAAAAGGTTTAAATAGGGTAGTTTATGTAACTTTAAAGAGAAAAACAATACGCTATAGTGTATTTTCATATTTTTAATTAAAACATGGAAATTCAAAGAAAATTACTGAAAAACTCACTTTTGGATGTAAAAACATACTTTTATTTTCTAAGGGAAGATGGATTTGACATAAAAATATTGTAAAACCCTTAAAAACGTTGAAAAATTGATCATTTAAATCGCATATGTTATACTTGTAAAAGGGGGTTTTATGTAAAATGCCGTTAATAATAGATAATAATAGATAAGTTGTTAATTCACCAAGAAACGGAGAAAGCGCGAGAATTTATGCAATTTTGAGAGAAAAAACAAATTGCCATAAAAAGATAATATATTTCATGCTTTTTCCTTCATTTTCATTCAAAACATGGAAATGAGAAGAAAAAAAAAACACTGAAAAATCCTTTTTCTTAAAGAAATATATATATTTTTTCATTGAAATGGCTTGTATTACATTTTATGTAAGATAAAAAAGAGATTTTCTTCAAAATGTTCATGTTTTTAATTAAAACAAAGGAAATTCAAAGAAAATTACTGAAAAATTCACTTTTGGATTTAAAAACATACCTTTTTTCTAAGGGAAGATAGATTTGATAATTCAAATCGTATAATGTTATAATTGTAAAATTAAATATAATTGTAAAAATAAAGAAAGTATTTTTTTGGTTTTCTTCCACCAACAAATGAAAATATAAAAAAAAGTTGAAAAAGTCAATTTTTAGGCAGAATTTTCTTCTTTATTCAAATTGCATATATTATACTTGTAAAAAGGGGTTTTGTTTAAAATGCCGTTAATACTCCTAAAGACGTTGAAAAACACGTCATTTATTATTTTTTTTCAGAAAAAAAGTATATTGTGGCAATATTCAGTGTTTTTTGTTTATTGTTTGATGAAAACAATGAAATAAGAAGAAAATCATCAAAAAATGAACTTTTTCGGTGAAAGGAAACTTTTTTCGTGAAATTACATATATTCCTTTTTCCTCAACTAAAATAAAGATGGTCTTTCTTAGATAAGATGATAATTCTCCAAGAAACGCTTTAAATGGGATATTATGCAATTTTGAGAGAAAAAAATTAATTGATATGAAAAGTTAATATATTTCTTTCTTTCTCCTTCATTTTCATTCAAAATATAGAAATGAAAGGAAAAAACAATGAAAAATCCTTTTTCTTAAAGAAATATATATTTTTTCATTGAAATGGCTTGTATTACATTAAATGTAATACAAGCCATTTCAATGAAAAAATATAACATTTTGAAGAATATCTCTTTTTCATGTTACATAAAATTTTTATGTAACATGAAAAAGAGATATTCTTCAAAATGTTGTTAAAACAAATAAAAATGTTTATGTAACTTTAAATAGAAAAACAATTCGCTATAGTGTATTGTTCATATTTTTAATTAAAACATGGAAATTCAAAGAAAATTACTGAAAAACTCACTTTTGGATGTATAAACATACTTTTATTTTCTAAGGGAAGATGGATTTGACATAAAAATATTGTAAAACCCTTAAAAACGTTGAAAAATTGATAATTCAAACCGCATATGCTATACTTGTGAAAAAGGGGTTTTATGTAAAATGCCGTTAATACTCTTAAAAACTGAAAAAAAATGTAATTTATTGAATTTTATATAGAAAAGTATAATGTAACATGTAAAAGTTGTTTTCTACAAAATGTGTTTAAACGTCCAAAAAGGTTAAATATGGATACTTTATACAGTTTCAGAGAAAGAAAA
>CM035220.1:12192816-12211646 GCA_020233015.1 Callinectes sapidus | reverse complement strand
AAACAATAAAGAAAAAACACTGAATATTGCCACAATATACTTTTTTCTGAAAAAAAATTAAATGACGTGTTTTTCAACGTTTTTAGGAGTATTAACGGCATTTAAAACAAAATCCCCTTTTACATGTATGATATATGCATTTTGAAAAAAGAAGAAAATTCTGCCTTAAAAGTGACTTTTCCAAGGTTTTTTCATTATTTCATTTGTTGGTGGAAGAAAACAAAAAATATACATTATTTATCTCGACAATATTTTTTTTCTGTAAAATGGCACAAATTACCTATTTTTATGCTTTTATCCTTATTTTACGACTATATATATTTTAATCTCTAAAACCGCATAAATGACCCTTTTTTCAAAGTTTTTCGGAGATTTACTACTTTTAATAGAAAACCATCTCTTTTACAAAGAAAAATATGATTTTACACCAAAAGTCACTTTTTTAATAGTTTTCTACTGTTTTCAATGTTTTGATTAAAAACAAGAAAATAAACACTATATACATTTTCTTTCTCTGAAACCGTACAAAGTATCCATTTTTAACCTTTTTGGACGTTTAAACACGTTTTATAAAAAAACAAATTTTTCATGTTACAATATACTTTTTCTATGTAAAATTCCATAAATTTCGTTTTCTTCAGTTTTTAAGAGTATTAACGGCATTTTAAATAAAGCCCCCTTATACAAGTATAACATATGCGATTTGAATTATCATTTTTTCTATGTTTTTAAGGATTTTACAATATTTTTATGTCAAATCCATCTTCCCTTAGAAAATAAATGTATGTTTTTACATCCAAAAGTTAGATTTCGAGATGGCTTGTATTACATTTTATGTAACATGAAAAAGAGATTTTCTTCAAAATGTTGTTAAAACAAATAAAAAAGTTTAAATAGGGTAGTTTATGTAACTTTAAAGAGAAAAAAAAATACGCTATAGTGTATTGTACATATTTTTAATTAAAACATGAAATTTCAAAGAAAATTACTGAAAAACTCACTTTTGGATGTAAAAACATACTTTTATTTTCTAAGGGAAGATGGATTTGACATAAAAATATTGTAAAACCCTTAAAAACGTTGAAAAATTGATAATTCAAATCGCATGTGTTATACTTGTATAATGGGGTTTTATGTAAAATGCCGTTAATACTCTTAAAAACTGAAAACAACGTAATTTATGGAATTTTACATAGAAAAAGTATATTGTAACATGAAAAAGTTGTTTTCTACAAAATGTGTTTAAACGTCCAAAAAGGTTAAAAATGGATACTTTGTACAGTTTCAGAGAAAGAAAATGTATTATAGTGTCTATTTTCTTGTGTTTAATCAAAACATTGAATCAATAGAAAATTATTAAAAAAGTGACTTTTGGTGTAAAATCATATATTTTTTTTCGTAAAAGAGATGGTTTTCCTTTAAAAGTAGTAAATCTCTGAAAAACATTGAGAAAAGGGTCATTTATGCGGTTTTAGAGAAAAATAAATATATTGTCGTAAAATAAGGATAAAAGCATAAAAATAGGTAATTTGTGCAATTTTAGAGAAAAAAAATATAGTAGAGATAAAGAATGTAGTTTTTTTGGTTTTCTTCCACCAACAAATGAAATATGAAAAAAAACCTTGAAAAAGTACTTTTTAGGCAGAATTTTCTTCTTTATTCAAATTGCATATATTAACTTGTAAAAGGGGGTTTTGTTTAAAATGCCGTTAATACTCCTAAAAACGTTGAAAAACACGTCATTTATTATTTTTTTCAGAAAAAAAGTATATTGTGGCAATATTCAGTGTTTTTTGTTTATTGTTTGATGAAAACAATGAAATAAGCAGAAAATCATCAAAAAATTAACTTTTTCGGTGAAAAGTCCTTTTTTCTGAACTAAAATAAAGATGGTCTTTCTTAGATAAGATGTTAATTCTCCAAGAAACGCTGGAAACGGGATAATTTATGCAATTTTGAGGAAAAAAAATTAATTGCCATGAAAAATTAATATATTTCTTGCTTTTTCCTTCATTTTCATTCAAAACATGGAAATGAAAGGAAAAAAAAACACTGAAAAATCTTTTTTTCTTAAAGAAATATATATTTTTTCATTGAAATGGCTTGTATTACATTTTATGTAACATGAAAAAGAGATTTTCTTGAAATGTTGTTAAAACAAATAAAAAGGTTTAAATAGGGTAGTTTATGTAACTTTAAAGAAAGAAACAATACACTATAGTGTATTGTTCATATTTTTAATTAAAACATGGAAATTCAAAGAAAATTACCGAAAAACTCACTTTTGGATGTAAAAACATACTTTTATATTCTAAGGGAAGATGGATTTGACATAAAAATATTGTAAAACCCTTAAAAACGTTGAAAAATTGATAATTCAAATCGCATATGTTGTACTTGTATAAGGGGTTTTATGTAAAGTTCCATTAATACTCTTAAAAATTGAAAAAAACGTAATTTATGGAATTTTACATAGAAAAAGTTTATTGTAAAATGAAAAAAGTTGTTTGCTACAAAATGTGTTTAAACATCCAAAAAGGTTAAAAATGGATACTTTGTACAGTTTCAGAGAAAGGTTATGTATATAGTGTTTATCTTCTTGTTTTTAATCAAAACACTGAAATCAATAGAAAATTATTAAAAAAGTGAGTTTTGGTGTAAAATCATATTTTTTTTACGTAAAAGAGATGGTTTTCCTTTAAAAGTATTAAATCTCCGAAAAACATTGAAAAAAGGGTCATTTATGCGGGTTTAGAGAAAAATTAATATGTTGTAGTTAAATAAGGATAAAAGCATAAAAATAGGTAATTTGTGCAATTTTAGAGAAAAAAAAATAGTGTCGAGATAAAGATTGTATTATTTTGGTTATGTTCCACCAACAAATGAAAATATGAAAAAAAACTTTAAAAACTTACTTTTTAGTCAGAAATTTCTTCTTTATTTATATTGAACAGGTTATACTTGTAAAAGGGGGTTTTGTTTAAAATGCCGTTAATACTCCTAAAAACGTTGAAAAACACGTCATTTATTATTTTTTTCAGAAAAAAAGTATATTGTGGCAATATTCAGTGTTTTTTGTTTATTGTTTGATGAAAACAATGAAATAAGCGGAAAATCATCAAAAAATTAACTTTTTCGGTGAAAAGAAACTTTTTTCGTTAAATTGCATATATTCCTTTTTTCTAACTAAAATAAAGATGGTCTTTCTTATATAAGATGTTAATTCTCCAAGAAACGCTGAAACGGGATAATTTATGCAATTTTGAGAGAAAAAAATGAATTGCCATGAAAAGTTAATATATTTCTTGCTTTTTCCTTCATTTTCATTCAAAACATGGAAATGAAAGGAAAAAACACTGAAAAATCTTTTTTCTTAAAGAAATATATATTTTTTTCATTGAAATGGCTTGTATTACATTTTTGTAACATGAAAAAGAGATTTTCTTCAAAATGTTGTTAAAACAAATAAAAAGTTTTAAATAGGGTAGTTTATGTAACTTTAAAGAGAAAAACAATACGCTATAGTGTATTGTTCATATTTTTAATTAAAACATGGAAATTCAAAGAAAATTACTGAAAAACTCACTTTTGGATGTAAAAACATACTTTTATTTTCTAAGGGAAGATGGATTTGACATAAAAATATTGTAAAACCCTTAAAAACGTTGAAAAATTGATAATTCAAATCGCATATGTTATACTTGTAAAAGGGTGTTTTATGTAAAATGCCGTTAATACTCTTAAAAACTGAAAAAAACGTAATTTATGGAATTTTACATAGAAAAAGTATATTGTAACATGAAAAAGTTGTTTTCTACAAAATGTGTTTAAACGTCCAAAAAGGTTAAAAATGGATACTTTGTACAGTTTCAGAGAAAGGAAATGTATATAGTGTTTATTTTCTTGTTTTTAATCAAAACATTGAAATCAATAGAAAATTATTAAAAAAAGTGACTTTTGGTGTAAAATCATATTTTTTTCGTAAAAGAGATGGTTTTCCTTTAAAAGTAGTAAATCTCCGAAAAACATTGAAAAAAGGGTCATTTATGCGGTTTTAGAGAAAAATAAATATATTGTCGTAAAATAAGATAAAAGCATAAAAATAGGTAATTTGTGCAATTTTAGAGAAAAAAATATTGTCGAGATAAGAATGTATTTTTTTGGTTTCTTCCACCAACAAATGAAAATATGAAAAAAAACCTTGAAAAAGTCACTTTTTAGGCAGAATTTTCTTCTTTATTCAAATTGCAAATATTGTACTTGTAAAAGGGGGTTTTGTTTAAAATGCCGTTAATACTCCTAAAAACGTTGAAAAACACGTCATTTATTATTTTTTTCAAAAAAAAGTATATTGTGGCAATATTCAGTGTTTTTTGTTTATTGTTTGATGAAAACAATGAAATAAGCAGAAAATCATCAAAAAATTAACTTTTTCGGTGAAAAGAAACTTTTTTCGTGAAATTGCATATATTCCTTTTTTCTGAACTAAAATAAAGATGGTCTTTCTTAGATAAGATGTTAATTCTCCAAGAAACGCTGGAAACGGGATAATTTATGCAATTTTGAGAGAAAAAAATGAATTGCCATGAAAAGTTAATATATTTCTTGCTTTTTCCTTCATTTTCATTCAAAACATGGAAATGAAAGGAAAAAAACACTGAAAAATCCTTTTTCTTAAAGAAATATATATTTTTTCATTGAAATGGCTTGTATTACATTTTATGTAACATGAAAAAGAGATTTTCTTCAAAATGTTAAAACAAATA
Source organism: Callinectes sapidus (assembly GCA_020233015.1). Lineage (NCBI taxonomy): Eukaryota > Metazoa > Arthropoda > Malacostraca > Decapoda > Portunidae > Callinectes > Callinectes sapidus. The sequence goes on along the minus strand of CM035220.1, from coordinate 12,206,880 downwards.
AAAAGGTTTAAATAGGGTAGTTTATGTAACTTTAAAGAGAAAAACAATACGCTATAGTGTATTGTTCATATTTTTAATTAAAACATGGAAATTCAAAGAAAATTACTGAAAAACTCACTTTTGGATGTAAAAACATACTTTTATTTTCTAAGGGAAGATGGATTTGACATAAAAATATTGTAAAACCCTTAAAAACGTTGAAAAATTGATAATTCAAATCGTATATGTTATACTTGTAAAAGGGGGTTTTATGTAAAATGCCGATAATACTCTAGAAATCTGAAAAAAAACGTAATTTATGTACTTTTACATAGAAAAAGTATATTGTAACATGAAAAAGTTGTTTCCTACAAAATGTATTTAAACGTCCAAAAAGGTTAAAAATGGATACTTTGTACAGTTTCAGAGAAAGAAAACGTATAAATTGTTTATGTTCTTTTTTTTAATCAAAACATTGAAATCAATAGAAAATTATTAAAAAAGTGACTTTTGGTGTAAAATCATATTTATTTTCGTAAAAGAGATGGTTTTCTTTTAAATGTAGTAAATCTCCGAAAAACATTGAAAAAAGGGTCATTTATGCGGTTTTAGAGAAAGAAAAATATATTGTCGTAGAATAAGGATAAAAGCATAAAAATAGGTAATTTGTGCAATTTTAGAGAAAAAAAATATTGTCGAGAAAAAGAATGTATTGTTTTGGTTTACTTCCACCAACAAATGAAAATATGAAAAAAAAACTAGAAAAAGTCATTTTTTACGCTGAATTTTCTTCTTTATTCTTATTGCATATATTATACGTGTGAAATGGGTTTTGTTTAAAATGCCGTTATTACTCCTAAAAACCTTGAAAAACACGTCATTTATGATTTATTTCAGAAAAAAAGTATATTGTGTCAATATTCAGAGTTTTTTGTTTATTTTTTTATGAAAACAATGAAATAAGCAGAAAATCATCGAAAAATTCACTTCTCACTGAAAAAAAAAAATCTTTTTCGTGAAATGTCATATATTCCTTTTTTCTGAACTAAAATAAAGATGGTCTTTTTTAGATAAGATGTTAATTCTCCAAGAAACACTGCAAACAAGATAATTTATGCAATTTTGAGAGAAAAAATTAATTGCCATGAAAAGTTAATATATTTCTTGCTTTTTCTTTCATTTTCATCAAAACATGGAAAGGAAAAGAAAAAACAATGAAAAATCCTTTTTCTTAAAGAAATATATATATTTTTTCATTTTTTTTTATTTTTCATTTTATGTATCATGAAAAAGGGATTTTCTTCAAAATGTTGTTAAAACCAATAAAAAGGTTTAAATAGGGTAGTTTATGTAACTTTAAAGAGAAAAGCAATGCGCTATAGCGTATTGTTCATGTTTTTAATTAAAACATGGAAATTCAAAGGAATTTACTGAAAAACTCACTTTTGGAGGTAAAAACATACTTTATTTTCTAAGGGATGATCGATTTTTCATAAAATTATTGTAAAACCTTTACAAACGTTGAAAAATGGATTATTCAAACCGCATATGTTATACTTGTAAAAGGGGGTTTTATGTAAAATGCCCTTAATACTCTTAAAAACTGAAAAAATCGAAATTTATTTAATTTTATATAGAAAAATTATATTGTTACATGAAAAAGTTTTCTTAAAAATGTGTTTAAACGTCGAAAAAGGTTAAATATGGATACTTTGTACATTTTCAGAGAAAGAAAATGTATATATTGTTTATTTTCTCGTTTTTAATCAAAACACTGAAATCAATAGAAAACATTTTTAAAAGAGAGTTTTGGTGTAAATCATATATATTTTTTCGTAAAAGAGATGGTTTTTCTTTAGAAGTAGTAAATCTCCGAAAATCATTGAAAAAAATGTCATTTATGCGGTTTTAGAGAAAGAAAAATATATTGTCGTAAAATAGGGATAAAAGCATAAAAATAGGTAATTTGTGCAATTTTAGAGAAAAAAATATTGTCGAGAAAAAGAATGAATTGTTTTGGTTTACTTCCACCAACAAATGGAAATATGAAAAAAACCTAGAAAAAGTCATTTTTTAGGCAGAATTTTCTTCTTTATTCAAATTGCATATATTATACGTGTAAAAATAGGTTTTGTTTAAAATGCCGTTAATACTCTTAAAAACGTTGAAAAACACGTCATTTATGATTTTTCAGAAAAAAAGTATATAGTGGCAATATTCAGTGTTTTTTGTTTATTTTTTTATGAAAACAATGAAACAAGCAGAAAATCATCGAAAAATTCACTTTTTCAGTGATAAGAAACTTTTTTCGTGAAATAGCATATATTCCTTTTTTCTTAACTAAAATAAAGATGGTCTTTCTTAGATGTTAATTTTGAATTTAGAATTTTGAACTTAGAATTTGTTAATTCTCCAAGAATTACTGGAAACGGGATAATTTATGCAATTATGAGAGAAAAAAATGAATTGCCATGAAAAGTTAATATATTTCTTGCTTTTTCCTTTATTTTCACTCAAAACATGGAAATGAAAAGAAAAAACTCTGAAAAATCCTTTTTCTTAAAGAAATATATATTTTTTCATTGAAATGGCTTGTATTACATTTTATGTAACATGAAAAAGGGATTTTCTTCAAAATGTTGTTAAAACCAATAAAAAGGTTTAAATAGGGTAGTTTATGTAACTTTAAAGAGAAAAACAATACGCTATAGCGTATTGTTCATGTTTTTAATTAAAACATGGAAATTCAAAGAAAATTGCTGAAAAACTCACTTTTGGAGGTAAAAACATACTTTTTGTCTAAGGGAAGATGGATTTGTCATAAAATTGTTGTAAAACCCTTAAAAACGTTGAAAAATGGATAATAAAAATCGCATATGTTATACTTGTAAAAGGGGTTTTATGTAAAATGCCGTTAATACTCTTAAAAACTGAAAAAAAGTAATTAATGAAATTTTAGATAGAAATATTGTAACATGAAAAAGTTGTTTCCTTCAAAATGTGTTTAAACGTCCAAAAAGGTTAAAAAGGGATACTTTGTACAGTTTCATAGAAAGAAAATGTATATAGTGTTTATTTTCCTCCTTTTTAATCATAACATTGAAATCAATAGGAAATTATTAAAAAGTGACTTTTGGTGTAAAATCATTTCATTTTCGTACAAGAGATGGTTTTCCTTTAAAAGTACTATATCTCCGAAAAACATTGAAAAAAGGGTCATTTATGCGGTTTTAAAGAAAAAAAAGAAAATATTGTCGTAAAATACGAATAAAAGCATAAAACAGGTAATTTGTGCAATTTTAGAGAAAAAAAGTATTGTAGAGAAAGGAATGTATTTTTTTGGTTTGCTTCCACCAACAAATGAAAATATGAAAAAAAACCTTGAAAAAGTCAATTTCTAGGCAGAATTTTCTTCTATATTCAAATTGCATACTGTATATTATACTTGTAAAAGGGGGTTTTGTTTAAAATGCCGTTAATACTCCTAAAAACGTTGAAAAACACGTCTTTTATGATTCTTTTCACTCAAAACATGGAAATGAAAAGAAATAACACTAAAAAATCCTTTTTCTTAAAGAAATATATATTTTTTCATTGAAATGGCTTGTATTACATTTTATGTAACATGAAAAAGGGATTTTCTTCAAAATGTTGTTAAAACCAATAAAAAGGTTTAAATAGGGTAGTTTATGTGACTTTAAATGAAAACAATAAAATAAGCAGAAAATCATCGAAAAATCTACTTTTCCGGTGAAAAGAAACTTTTTTCGTGAAATGGTATAATCTGTTTAACTAAAAAAAAAAAAAGATGGTGTTTTTTAGATGAGATGTTAATTCTCCTAAAAACGCTGAAAAGACGATAATTGTGCAATAATGAAGGAAAAAATTAATTGCAATAACAAATTAATATATTTCTTACTTTTTCCGTCATTTTCAATCAAAACATGGAAATGTAAAGAGAAAACACCGAAAACTTCTTTTTCTAAAGGAAATATATATTTTATTTATATAAATGCCTTGTATTACATTTTATGTAACATGAAAAGGGGATTTTCCTCAAAATGTTTTAAAAACCAATAAAAATATTTTAATGGGGTAGTTTATGTAACTTTAAAAAGAAAAAAATATTTAGTGTATTGCTCTTGTTTTTAATTAAAAAAAGAAAATTTAAAGAAAATTACTGAAAAACTCACTTTTGGATGTATAAACGTACTTTTTTTCTAAATCTCTGAAAAAACAATGAAAAAAGGGTCATTTATACAGTTTTAGGAAAAAAAATACAATCGTAAAATAAGGATAAAAATATAAAAATGGGTAGTTTGTGCAATTTTAGAGATAATTAATATTGTCGCAAAAAAGAATGTATTTTTTGGTTTTCTTTCACCAACAAATGAAAATAAGATAGAAACATTGAAAAAGTCACTTTTTAAGCAGAAGTTTTGCCTTTATACAAATTGCATATATTATGCTTGTAAAAAGGGGTTCTGTGTAAAATGCAGTTAATACTCTTAAAAACGTTGAAAAACATGCAATTTATGAAATTTTTGAGAAAAAAGTATATTGTCGCAATATTCATTATTTTTTGTTTAATTTTTATGAAAACAATGAAATAAGCAGAAAATCATCGTAAAATCTACTTTTTCGGTGAAAAGGAACTTTTTTCGTGAAATGGCATATATTCTTTTCTTCTTAACTAAAAAAAGATGGTCTTTCTTAGATGAGATGTTAATTCTCCTAAAAACGCTGAAAAGCGGATAATTTATGCAATTTTGAGAGAAAAGAATGAATTGCAATAAAAAGTTAATATGTTTCTTGCTTTTTCCTTCATTTTTTATCAAAACATGGAAATATAAAGAAAAAACACTGAAAAATCCTTTTTCTAAAAGAAATATATATTTTTTTCATTGAATTGGCTTGTATTACATTTTAAGTAACGTGAAAAAAGGATTTTCTTCAAAATGTTGTTAAAACCAATAAAAAGGTTTAAATAGGGTAGTTTATGTAACTTTAAAGAGAAAAAAAATATAGTAAAAAGTATATTGTCGCAATATTCAGTGTTTTTATAATATATGCAATTTGTATAAAGACAAAATTTCTGCCTAAAAAGTGACTCTTTCAATGTTTTTGTTTATTTTCAATTGTTTGTGGAAGAAAACCAAAAAATACATTTTTTTTCCGATAATATTTCTTTTCTCTAAAATTGCTCTATAAATTTTTATGTTTTTATCCTTATTTTATGATAATAATTTTTGTCTTTAAAAATGCATAAATGACCCTTATTTCAATGTTTTTCAGAGATTAAAAATAAAAAAAACAAGTATGTTTTTACCTCCAAAAGTGAGTTTTTCAGTAATTTTCTTTGAATTTTCATGTTTTAATTAAAAACATGAAAATTACGCTATAGAGTAATGTTTTTTTCTCTTTAAAGTTACATAAACACATTTTGAAGAAATATCTATTTCATGTTACATAAAGTGTAATTCAAGCTATTTCAATGAAAAAATATATATATTTCTTTTAGAAAAAAGATTTTTCAGTGTTTTTTCTTTTTATTTGCACGTTTTGAACGAAAATTAAGGAACAAGCAAGAAATATATTCACTTTTTATTGGAATTCATTATTTTCTCTCAAAATAGTATAAATTATCCTATTTCCTGCGTTTGCAGGAGAATTTTTATCTTAACTAAGAAAGACCATCTTTTTTTTAGTTCAGAAAAAAAAATATATGCCATTTCACGAAAAAAGTTCCTTTTCACCGAAAAAGTGAATTTTTCGATGATTTTCTGGATATTTCATTGTTTTCATCACAAAATAAACAAAAAACACTGAATATTTCGACAATATACTTTTTACTGAAAAAAAAATTATATATGACGTACTTTTCAACGTTTTTAGGAGTATTAACGGCATTTTAAAGAAAATCTCTTTTACAAGTATAATATATGGAATTTGAATAAAAACAAAATTCTGCCAAAAAAGTGACTTTTTCAATGTTTTTTTTTCTTATTTTCATTTGTTGGTGGAAGAAAACCAAAAAAAATCATTCTTTTTCTCGACAATAATTTTTTTTCTCTAAAATTGCACAAATTGCCAATTATCATGCTTTTATCCTTATTTTACAATAATATTTTTTTTTTCTCTAAAACTGCATAAATGACCCTTTTTACAATATTTTTTTTTCGGAGATTTATAACTTTTCAAGGAAGATCATCTCTTTTATGAAAAAAAATATGATTTAACTCCAAAAAAACATTTTTTAATCATTTTCTATTGATTTCAATGTTTTGATTAAAAACAAGAAAATAAAAACTATATACGTTTTCTTTCTCTGAAACTGTAGGAAGTACCTATTTTTAACCTTTTTGGACGTTTAAAAATATTTTGTAGAAAACAATTTTTTCATGTTACAATATAATTTTTTTATCTAAAATTTGGTAAATTAGTTTTTTTTTTCAGTTTTCAAGAGTATTAAAGGCATTTTACACAAAACCCCCTTTTACAAGAATAACATATGCGATTTGAATTATCCAATTTTCAACGTTTTTCACGGTTTTACAATATTTTTTTGACAAATCCATCTCCCCTTAAGAAAAAAAGTATATTTTTACCTTCAAAAGTGAGTTTTTCAGTAATATTCTTTGAATTTCCTTGTTTAAATTAAAAACATGAACAATACGCTATAGAGTATTGTTTTTTATCTTTAACGTTAAATAAATTACCCTATTTAAACCTTTTTATTGGTTTTAACAACATTTTTAGGAAAGTCCATTTTTCATGTTACATAAAATGTAATACAAGATATTTCAAGGAAAAAATATATATATTTCTTTAAGAAAAAGTATTTTTCAGTGTTTTTCTTCTTTTCCTTTGCGCGTTTTTGATGAAAATGAATTAAAAAGCAATAAATATATTAACTTTTTATTAGAATTCATTTTTTTCTCTCAAAATTCCATAAATTATACATTTTCCAGCATTTTTAAGAGAATTAGCATATTTTCTAAGAAAAATCATGTTTTTTTTTAGTTCACAAAAAAGGAATATATGCCATTTCACGAAAAAAGTTCCTTTTCCATGAAAAGTGAATTTTTCGATGATTTTCTGATTATTTCATTGTTTTCATAAAAAAATAAACAAAAATTACTGAATATTGCGACAATATACTTTTTACCGAAATAAAATCATAAATGACGTGTTTTTCAACGTTTTTGGAGTATAAACGGCATTTTAAACAAAACCTTCTTTTACATGTATAATATATCCATTTTGAATAAAGAAGAAAATTCTGCCTAAAAAGTGACTTTTTCTATGTTTTTTCTTATTTTCATTTCTTGGTGGAAGAAAACCAAATCAATGCATTCTTTTACTCGACAATATTTTTTTCTATAACATTGCATGAATTACTTATTTTTATGCTTTTATACTTATTTTACGATAATATATTTTTTCGGAGATTTAAAACATTTTAAGGAAAACAATCTCTTTTACGAAAAAAATATATGATTTTACACCAAAAGTTATTTTTTAATTATTTTCTATTGATTTCAATGTTTTGATTAGAAACAAGAAAATAAACACTATATACATTTTTTTCTCTGGATCTGTACAAAGTACCCATTTTTAACCTTTTTGGGCGTTTGAAAATATTTTGTAGAAAACAACTTTTTCATGTTACAATATACTTTTTTTTATCTAAAATTTCGTAAATTAGGTTTTTTTCAGTTTTCAAGAGTATTAACGGTATTTTACACAAAACGCTCTTTTACATGTATAACATATGCGATTAGAATTATCCTTTTTCAACGTTTTTTAGAGTTTTACAATATTTTTATGACAAATCCATCTTCCCTTAGAAAAAAAAAGTATGTTTTTACCTCGAAAAGTGAGTTATTCAGTAATTTTCTATGAATTTCCATGTTTAAATTAAAAACATGAACAGTACGCTATAGAGTTTTGTTTTTTCTCTTTAAAGTTACATAAACTACCCTATTTAAACCTTTTTATTGGTTTTAACAACATTTTGAGTAAAATCCTTTTTTCATGTTACATAAAATGTAATACAAGACATTTCAAGGAAAAAATATATATATTTCTTTAAGAAAAAGGATTTTTCAGTGTTTTTTTCTTTTACTTTGCACGTTTTGAATGATTGGAATTCATTTTTTTCTCTCAAAATTGCATAAATTATTCCGTTTCCAGCGTTTTTAGGAGAATTAACATCGTATCTAAGAAAAACATCTTTTTTTAGTTCACAAAAAAGGAATATATGCCATTTCACGAAATAGGTTCTTTTTCACCGAAAAATGGAATTTTTCGAGGATTTTCTGATTATTTCATTATTTTCATAAAAAAATAAACAAAAAACAGTGAATATTGGAACAATTTACTTGTTACTGAAAAAAAAATCATAAATGACGTGTTTTTCAACGTATTTAGGAGTATTAACGGCATTTAAAACAAAACCCCCTTTACAAGTATAATATATGCAATTTGAATGAAGAAGAAAATTCTGCCTAAAAAGTGACTTTTTCAATGTTTTTTTCTTCTTTTCATTTGTTGGTGGGAGAAAACCAAAAAAAAAAACATTCTTTTGCTCGACAATTTTTTTTTCTCTAAAATTGCACAAACTACCTATTTTTATGCTTTTATTCTTATTTTACGATAATATATTTTTTTTTTCTCTAAAACTGCATAAATGACCCTTTTTTTAATGTTTCTCGGAGAATTACAACTTTTCGGGGAAAATCATCTCTATTACGAAAAAAATATGATTTTACACACAGACGTCATTTTTTAATCATTTTCTTTTGATTTCAGGGTTTTCATTAAAAAATTGAAAATAAATACTATATACATTTTCTTTCTCTGAAACTTTACAAAGTACCCATTTTTAATCTTTTTTGACGTTTGAAAATATTTTGTAGAAAACAACTTTTTCATGTTACAATATACTTTTCTTTTTTTTTATCTAAAATTTCGTAACTTATGTTTTCTTCAGTTTTTAAGAGTATTAACGGCATTTCACACAAAACCCTTTTTACAAGTATAAGATATGCGATTTGAATTATGCATTTTTAACGTTTTTCAGGGTTTTACAATATTTTTTTGACAAATCCATCTACCATTAAAAAAAAAAAAATGTTTTTACCTCCAAAAGTGAGTTATTTAGTAATCCATGTTTTAATTAAAAACACGAATAGTACGCTGTTGAGTATTGTTTTTTCTCTTTAAAGTTACATAAACTACCATATTTAAACCTTTTTATTGATTTTAACAACATTTTGAAGAAAATCTTTATTTCATGTTACATAAAATGTAATACAAGCCATTTCAAGAAAAAATATATATATTTCTTTTTGAAAAAGGATTTTCAGTGTTTTTTTCTTTTCATTTGCACATTTTGAATGAAAATGAAGGAACAAGCAAGAAATATATTAACTTTTTTATTTGAATTCATTTTTTTTCTCTCAAAATTGCATAAATTATCCTATTTCCAGAGTTTTTAGGAGTATTTTTATTTTATCTAAAAAGACCATCTTTTTTTTTTAGTTCAGAAAAAAAGAATATATGCCATTTCACGAAAGAAGTTCCTTTTCACCGAAAAAGTAAATTTTTCGATGATTTATTGGATATTTCATTGTTTTCATCAAAAATAAACAAAAAACACTGAATTTTGCGCAATATACTTTTTACTGGAAAAAAAATCATAAATGACGTGTTTTTCAACGTTTTTAGGAGTATTAACCGCATTTTAAACAAAACCTGTTTTACAAGTATAATATATTTAATATGAATAAAAAAGAAAATTCTGCCTAAAAAGTGTTTTTTTCAATGTTTTTTCTTATTTTCATTTGTTGGTGGAAGAAAACCAAAAAAAAAAATTATTTTTCTCGACAATATTTTTTATTTCTATAAAATTGCAAAAATTACCAATTTTTATGCTTTTATCCTTATTTTACAATAATATATATTTTTTCTCTAAAACTGCATAAATGACCTTTTTTTCAATGTTTTTCGGAGATTTATATCTTTTCAGGGAAAACCATCTCTTTTACGAAAAAAATATGATTTTACACCACAAGTAATTTTTTTATCAATTTCTATTGATTTCAATATTTTGATTAAATACAAGAAAATAAACACTATATATAATTTCTTTCTCTGAAACTGTACAAAGTACCCATTTTTAACCTTTTTGGACGTTTGAAAATATTTTTTAGAAAAAACTTTTTCATGTTTTTTATCTAAAATTTCGTAAATTAGGTTTTTTCAGTTTTCAAGAGTATTAACGACATTTTACACAAAATCCTTTTTACAAGTATAACATATGCGATTTGAATTATCCATTTTTCAACGTTTTTCAGGTTTTTACAATATTTTTATGGCAAATCCATCTTCCCTTAGAAAAAAAAGTATGTTTTTACCTCCAAAAGTGAGTTTTTCAGTAATTTTCTTTGAATTTTATATGTTTAAATTTAAAAAAAATATGAACAGTACGCTATAGAGTATTGTTTTTTCTCTTTAAAGTTACATAAACTACCCTATTTAAACCTTTTTATTGGTTTTAACAACATTTTGTGGAAAATCTCTTTTTCATGTTTCATAAAATGTAATACAAGACATTTCAATTAAAAAAAATATATATATATTTCTTTAAAAAAAGGGATTTTTCAGTGTTTTTTTCTTTTCCTTTGCACGTTTTTAATAAAAATGAATTAAAAAGCAAGAAATATATTAACTTTTTATTGGAATTCCTTTATTTCTCTCAAAATTGAATAAATTATCCCCTTTCCAGCGTTTTTAGGAGAATTAATATCTTATCTAAGAAAAAACTTCTTTTTATTAGTTCAAAAAAAGGAATGTATACCCTTTCACGAAATAAGTTCTTTTTCACTGAAAAAGTGAATTTTTCAGTGATTTTCTGAATATTTTATTGTTTTCATCAAAAAATAAACTAAAAACACTGAATATTGCGACAATATACTTTTTACTGTAAAAAAATCATAAATGACGTGTTCTTCAACGGTTTCAGGAATGTTAACGGCATTTTAAACAAAACCCCTTATTACAAGTATAGTATATGCAAATTGAATAAAGAAGAAAATTCTGCCTAAAAAGTGACTTTTTCAATGTTTTTTTTTTCTTATTTTCATTTGTTGGTGTGAGAAAACAAAAAAAATACATTTTTTGCTCGACAATATTGTTTTTTCTCTAAAATTGCACAAACTACTTATTTTTATGCTTTTATCCTTATTTTACGATAATATATATTTTTTTCTCTAAACCTTCATAAATGACCCTTTTTAAAAAAAATTTCGGAGATCTATAACTTTTCAGGGAAAACCATCACTTTTACGAAAAAAAGATTATTTTACACCAAGTCATTTTTTAATCATTTTCTTTTGATTTCAATGTTTTGATTAAAAACAAGAAAATAAACTCTGTATACAATTTCTTCCCATGAAACTTTACAAAGTACCCATTTTTAACCTTTTTAGACGTTTGAAAATATTTTGTAGAAAACAATTTTTTTATATTACAATATACTTTTTTATCTAAAATTTCGTAAATTAGGTTTTCTTCAGTTTTTAAGAGTATTACCGGCATTTTCCACAAAACCCTTTTTACAAGTATAAGATATGTGATTTGAATGAACTGTTTTTACACGTTTTTCAGGTTTTACAATATTTTTTGACAAATCCATCTTCAATTCAAAAAAGAATGTTTTTACCTCCAAAAATGAGTTTTTCAGTAATTTTCTTTGAATTTCCATGTTTTAATTAAAAACATGAGCAGTACTCCATAAAGTATTGTTTTTTTCTCTTTAAAGTTACAAAAACAACCCTATTTAAACTTTTTTATTGGTTTTAACAACATTTTGAAGAAAATTCCTATTTCATGTTACATAAAATGTAATAAAAGACATTTCAAGGAAAAAATATATATACCTATTTGAAATATAAGATTTTTCAGTGTTTTTTTCTTTTCATTTGCACGTTTTGAATGAGAATGAAGGAAAAAGCAAGAAATTTAACTTTTTTATTGGAATTAATTTTTCTCTTGTTAAAACCAATAAAAGGTTTAAATAGGGTAGTTTATGTAACTTTAAAGAGAAAAACAATGCGCTATAGCGTATTGTTCATGTTTTTAATTAAAACACGGAAATTCAAAGGAAATTACAGATAAATTCACTTTTGGAGGTAAAAATATACTTTATTTTCTAAGGGAAGATCGATTTGTCATAAAATTATTGTAAAACCCTTAAAAACGTTGAAAAATGGATAATTCAAATCGCATATATTATACATGTAAAAGGGGGTTTTATGTAAAATGCCCTTAATACTCTTAAAAACTGAAAAAAACGTAATTTATGAAATTTTATATAAAAAAAGTATATTGTAACATGAAAAAGTTGTTTTCTACAAAATGTGTTTAAACGTCAAAAAAGGTTAAAAATTGATACTTTGTACATTTTCAGAGAAAGAAAATGTATATAGTGTTTATTTTCTTGTTTTTAATCAAAACATTAAAATCAATAGAATTATTTAAAAAAGTGACTTTTGATCTTGTAAACTCATATTTTTTTTTCGTTTCAACGAGATGGTTTTCCTTTAAAAGTAGTAAATCTCCGAAAAACATTTAAAAAAGGGTCATTTATGCGGTTTTAGAGAAAAAAATATATATTTTCGTAAAATAATTATAAAAGCATAAAAATAGGTAATTTGTGCAATTTTAGAGAAAAAAAGTATTGCCGAGAAAACAAATGTATCTTTTTGGTTTTCTTCCACCAACAAATGAAAATATAAAAAAACTAGAAAAGTCACTTTTTGGCAGAATTTTCTTCCTTATTCAAATTGCATATATTATACTTGTAAAAAGGGGTTTTGTTTAAAATGCCGTTAATACTCATAAAAAAGTTGAAAAACACGTCATTTATAATTTTTTTCAGAAAAAAGGTATATTGTAGTTATATTCGGTGTTTTATATTTATTTTTTGATGAAAACAATGAAATAAGCAGAAAATCATCGAAAAATTCACTTTTTCCGTAAAAAGAAACTTTTTTCATGAAATGGCATATATTTCTTTTTTCTGAACTAAAACAAAGATGGTCTTTCTTAGAAAAGATGTTAATTCTCGTAGAAACCCTGGAAAAGGGATAATTTATGCAATTTTGAGAGAAAAAAATGAATTCCTGTGAAAAGTTAATATATTTCTTGGTTTTTCCTTCATTTTCACTCAAAACATGGAAATGAAAAGAAATAACACTGAAAAATCCTTTTTCCTAAAGAAATATATATTTTTTTCATTGAAATGGCTTGTATTACATTTCATATAACATGAAAAAGATATTTTCTTCAAAATGTTGTTAAAACCAATAAAAAGGTTTAAATAAAGTAGTTTATGTAACTTTAAAGAGAAAAACAATACACTATAGCGTATTGTTCATGTTTTTAATTAAAACATGGAAATTCAAAGGAAATTACTGAAAAACTCACTTTTGGAGGTAAAAACATACTTTATTTTCTAAGGGAAGATCGATTTGTCATAAAATTATTGTAAAACCCTTAAAAACGTTGAAAAATGGATAATTCAAATCGCATGTTATACTTGTAAAAGGGGTTTTTTTATGCAAAATGCCGTTAATACTCTTAAAAACTAAAAAAAAACGTAATTTATGAAATTATATATAGAAAAAGTATGTTGTAACATAAAAAAGTTGTTTTTTACAAAATGTGTTTAAACGTCGAAAAAGGTTCAAAATGGATACTTTGTACAGTTTCAGAGAAAGAAAATGTATATAGTGTTTATTTTCTTGTTTTTAATCAAAACATTGAAATAAGTAGAAAATTTTTAAAAAGTTACTTTTGGTGTAAAATCATATTTTTTTGAAATTGAAAAAGGGATTTTCTTCAAAACGTTCTTAAAACCAATAAAAAGGTTTAAATAGGGTAGTTTATATAACTTTAAAGAGAAAAACAAAACGCTATAGCGTATTGTTCATGTTATTAATTAAAACATGGAAATTCAAAGGAAATTACTGAAAAACTCACTTTTGGAGGTAAAAATATACTTTATTTTCTAAGGGA
>CM035220.1:12116002-12128891 GCA_020233015.1 Callinectes sapidus | reverse complement strand
CACAGGTCTTGTGCTACAGACTCAGAGATATATGGTCTTTGGCTACCAGTATCTACTAGGCACCTAACTTGTCTCATCATTTTGCCATTCTTTAGGGTTAAGGTCATGGTTGGAAGCATATGGCATGAATCAAAACTTCTCTGAGCCAAACATAGGCTAACATTTGTCTGCATTTGATATTTAAATTTGTCTTCTTTAAGAGCAGATGGGCATAGAGGCGTTATGTGTTCTTTAACATGGCAGTTTCTGCACTCATATCTGAGTTTACCTTGCTTTCCGAAACCATTATGCTCATTGTGCCCAGAGCCAGCACATCTGGTACACAAGGAAAGCTCATTTAACCTGGCTATCTTAGCTTCATAATTAGTGAAGTTATTGCATTGGCCTAAGGAATGTCCATGCCCTCCACATAATTTGCAAGTGAATTTAGAGGAGGTATTCTTAAAGTTTTGAAGTGTTCCTTTAAACCCTTCAATTTCTCGAAAAGTTTTGGACGGTTTGAAATCAGTATGATGTGGCTTATAGCTGGCTTTACCAAAAGTCTTTGGTCTTACAGAAGAAGTTTTACTTAAGGTAGTGATGACTCTCTGGTAATTATCTAGTATTTCAGTTATGCTAGGGTAATTCTTGTCTAATACATGAATGAATTCCTTTTTCACTACCACAGGAAGTTTATTAAAAATGATATGGCTAATGAGGGAATGACCAGCAGTTCCTGATTCCAGAAAGTCAAATCCATGGGTTTTCAAATCTGACAAATAAGATCTCATTTCATTTAAATAGATTTTAACAGAAGAATATTCTGGATCAAAGGTGGTATTAGGGTAAGCCTTAAGGATATTCTTATAAGTTTCATCTACCATAAATTCTTTGTCCAGAAACTCATTCTTGAGCATCTGAATAGCAATATCATAGTTTGTGTCAGTGATAGACAGATGTTTAACTACAGAGAGGGCATAATCCCTCAGATAACCAACTAAATAGGCTAGTTTAGTTGCATCAGTTAGCTGCTTTCTAGATCCAATGACATTGTTAAATTGATTTAAAAAAGTATTGAATGCAAATTTGTCCTTTTCTTTGCCTGTAAATGTGCCACAATTTAAAGGAGGTGGTCTTCCTTCACCAACAGACATTTGTGACATTAGGTTTATTAAATCTTGAGAGGTTACATTACTTTGTGCAACTCCTGACAGTCCTGAAGCTTGATTTTGGTTTGTTACTGCATATAGATCTAATTCAATTTCTATGTCCACATCATATTTAATTTGGTCTTCAACTTCGGAAACATAGAAACTTTCATCCACACTCTCCAATTCACTCTGGACCATTACATCATTTATTTTTTCATTAAATTGTTGAACCTGATTCATCTCTTTTTCTATTTTACTTCTCAAATTATTAGTTAAAGAGTCTGACAAAGCATTTTTATTCTTCATTTCTTTTAATTGTTTCAGTAAGAGTGTAATTTTTCTTCTGTATACACTCCTACCTGTTCTCAGATTTTTTATAGTTTCCCTAGCTTCTCTGTCTTCCTTAGGAGGCATGGTTCTTTACGGTGTAACTAAAATAATTTAAAAAACTAAGGGCAATTAAATTTTTGTTCTCAATTTAGAATTATTTTCTATTAGTCAGCCCAATCGTTGTCACTGGCTATTCAATTGAATATGGCCACTGCCACAAAGGATTGACTACTAATTCCTGGCATTATTATGATTAGGAAGGCTTATTCCCGATGGTTGAGAGCATATTCAAGCCCTCCCAACAATGCCTCCTTGTACCGGGCCAACCCTAAATTATTGAGGTGGACACCGTCTCTATAGTACTGAGGATGGTTTAAGTAGTTGGCAGACCCCAGCTGGATAACCCGATCAATGTGACCCTGCTTTTTCAAGGTTTTGTTGAAGAAATTATTAATGACCTGCCGCCTCCTGTTAAATTCCTCGGCCTCAGGCACGCCGTGCCTGTTCCCACGTGCCACAAAGCGTGGCTCTACTTGCACTGCAAGTTTCAGGCAGCTGGGACGCACGGCTGCCTTCAACAGAAGATAGAAGGCGGCAGCCTTCTGCTTGATCTGAATATTAGTCAGGGACCCAACGATCGAGTTACCCCCCAGGACCACAATGACAACCTCAGGGTCTATTTCCCTGACCCTGTCCTGCCAGGCAGGGTGATCCAGAAAAAAATCAAAATCTTTACCAGGGTAGTCCAAAAAAGAAAAAGCCGGATTCACCCTCACACCGGTGGACAACGTCAGCTCCTGTTGCCACGGGCCATGAGTGGCCAGGTCACGCACATAACTATGGCCAACTACTAGTACTCGCATTGCCAAATGCTTGTGAATAAACCAAGAATATGGGATAATTATGAATAGAATCGTTGTTTATTTTTTGCCTTGAAAATATATTGTGAAAAGTAGATTTAGCAGTGACCCTTCACAATAGTTTAGACACCCAAGAGAATCATAAACGAGGAAACCACCCTCACCTGCACTAGACAGTGGTTACAGGGCTGCCATAACCAGCCAAGCAGCACTTATTTCAATCACACAGACATGCCTACGGCTCAAAGTTGTTGCAACAAAATTGCCTAGCACATCTATGATCTAAAATATAATACTACTTAGCTGAGGTAGCAGAAGTTGGCGGTTTCAAGGCAAAAAGTCCTCTTGAGTGGCCCGAATATAGTAAGTCGGAGCAGTAAGGTAGTGTAGTGGAGGTAGACTGACTGGTTACGGTCGTGAAACTGACGAGACTCTAACGTGAGGAACGCCGGTCGCGATTTATATACTGCGCCACCAACGCCCTCTGTCTTATATTCCCGTAAACCTCAACTACTTAATTAGCTACTTGATTTTACATGTCTCATTTATTAAGGAAACATTATTTATTTATTTATTATTAAATATATTTATTCATGTATTTTTATTTGTAAGCATTATTCTTGTTTTATTTACAAGCATTTTACTGGTTTTATTTTTTCCTAGTTAAATTCCTAACACTATTTCTGATATCAACGTACCCTTCTTCCTGTACGTCTTGTTGCCAATATAGTGCCTGCATGATGTTATCAGGTTATTTATTACCAATACATTATTCTCACAACATAAGGACGCTAAAAGGTCTGCATTGCTATTTGCTACATTTACAGGATCTTCTATTGAAGGGTAAGAGATTGACAGCAACGTGTAGACATATGGGTGAGTAAGTCTCTTACTGACTCACCGAACCGGGCATTCATGTCTTCCATCAAAATGCAACCATATTTACCCTGGCCCGCACACTGTGTTACTTGCCCCGTAAGATACACATATATTACCATGAAAAGAAAAAAAAAAAAAAGCATTTTCTCGGAAGTGTGTCTTGGGCAAGAGCAAAATTGTTTGCAATATTCAAGAAAGGGGATAGATCGAGTGCCCGAAATTCTCGAGGAATTAATATAAACTCCCTGGCGAGACTGTATAGTATGGCACTGTGCTCAAGATTAATGCTGTGGTTTATGCCGTACCGTGAGGAGGCAGGTGCGCAGGAGAAGACGGGTTGTCTTGAACATATAGTAGTGTCATTTCGGTTGTTACGTGATATGCCTCCGAGAAAGAAAGTAACTTGATATGTGACGTTTATGGATTTTTCACAAGCGTATGACATAGTCCCCAGGAGAATATTGTTTGAAATATTACGCAGAATGGGATGTGGATCAGTGATGTTCTGTGCCCTTTCTGCCATGTATCATTTAACAAAGTATGATCGGGACTGCAGTGGTAACCATTACTCTGAGTGTGCGACAGGGATCACTTACATCATGTTTATTATTTATCATGTTTGTAAATGACCTCATAAAAGGATGTGAAATAGACGGTTTCTTAGCATGGGTACATATTTTAGTCTTAATGGATGACACGGTGTTCCTTTCAAACTTTCGAGGAGATATGATTAAGAAGATAACACTGCTTCGGAACTATTGTAAAGAAAACGGGATGAAGATCAGTTAATCAAAGACTAAAAGTTTGTTATCAATGGTAGCGAGAGAGACAGGGAGTCGGTATTTGGAGATGGGTTGAAATGGAAATAGAAATTATTCCATTAGGCGCCGCAACATCTTAGGTCATACGGCACCACTAGGGTTAACGGGAAAGCGCTACATCTCCCACTGAACAACTAAGTTTGACAAAGATTCGAACCAGGGCCGCCACCACCGGAGGCCCGAGACCAACTATGCCAATCCCGTAGATTGGTTGAGGATGGAATGGTGCCACACCTACATATAATATCTAGGTTCACTCTTCACTAGTGACGGCTGTGTGTCATTAGCTATAAAAGAACACGCTATGACAAAAATGTGCCTTGTTCTGAAATTTGATTCTATTGTAAATAAGAATAACGATATCCCGTTTGTGGTGAAGCGGAGAGTGTTTAAAGCAGCACTGATATCATCACTATTGTATGGGTGTTATTCTTGGCTGAGCGGCGATCTTAAACCCATTGTTAAACTCTATAGCTGGTGTCTTATGCAATTACTTGGAGTGAGGAAAAATATGTGTAATGATGTTTGTTACGCTGAGTCAGGATTTCCTCCTGTTAATGACCTAGTTAAGCATAATCAGTATAGATTCTTTTATAGAATATGGAAGGAAAGATCTGAATGTAGAGACTATCCTTTAGTATTTGTTATAAACACAATAAAGAGTAGTAACACGGTGACAGGAAAGCTAATTACAGACTATGTTAGTAATCATGTTATAGAAATAAAGCAGGCTATGCAGAGTGTAATTAATAGCATTTATGAAAGTGACACGCAAAGGAGCTTGACATACAAGTATATAAACCCAAACCTCATAGTACATGATCTATATAAGGTAAAACATAATGTTAGTGAATGTCATGTCCTTTACTAGGTTTTGATGAGTGGTTAGCGTGTGAGACAGGACGATGGAACAGGAGGATTCGTGGCCGCTTACCTATGAACGAAAGGTTATGTGAATGTGGTAGTGTTCAAACAGAGAGACACGTCAAGCTGGACTGTCCACGAACTCAACACATTAGGGACCATCACCAGTTTGAGATAGTAGAACAAATGTTTTCTGATAAGGTTTCAATGGCTGTGACATGTAAGATAATACATGCTACTCTGTCTGTTTACTTGTAAACACATTACAAAATATTGTAAAATAGAGATATTTGCAGTAGGTTGGTGTAGAAGTTTACAAATGAAACACAAGTGTTGACAATATGCTGGACTACAATTTCTATTAAAATGAGCACCAAAAACTAATTTCATTTGTAATTAGGGAATATAAAATTATGCAATAATAAGTATGTAATCATTGTACTGCTGTGGTCAATAAAATGTCCATCTATCTATCTGTGTGTGTGTGTGTGTGTACGTGTGTGTGTGTGTGTGTGTGTGTGTGTGTGTGTGTGTGTGTGTGTGTGTGTGTGTGTGTGTGTGTCATCTCTTTGGCATCTAAATATAATGTGGGACAAAAGGAAAGATTGAACACTTGTCATTTTTTTATTTATTTATATTCCTTCTAACATCTTTCTTAGTAATTTGATCATTAAGCATTGGCGAAGGTTCATTATTAAAACCGTCCAAATCAATCACATTATCTACATCATCTTAATTATTGTCGTCACTTACTAGTTGTTTAAAATGATCGTAAAACTCATTCACCGTAAAAGGAATTTGGCATTTCCTTTTCTTACTGTTTAGAACTTTCCAATGTTCTTTAGGGTTGCCACTCGTTCTTTGTTTCTTACTCTTTTTAAATTTTCCTCATTTTTACTTTTTTTCAATCATAAAGCCAAAATTAGCAGTGTTTTTATGCTGACGGTATGTATGACTTGCTTTATGATATTCCTTTCTTGATCAACAACACTGGCTGTCGTAACCCACCATGGAAAGTTTATTTAATTTCTGGATAAAGATTTTTTTTCTTTCTTTGCGGAAAAACTTTAAATGAAGAATCAATAAAAATTTGTTTTAACTCCATGTCAATATCATCTACAGCTAACTAGATCTTGTACCTTTTGAATCAACTAAATAATGTTACCTATATTGATTTGACCAGCATTCTCACACTTTTTCTCAGTGTCCCATTTTCCTGGTTTCGCACATCCCAAAGCTACATGGGTATCTGATTTTGCAATAGTTCCTTTGCTTAGACATATAAATCAGAATTTTGCGTGTAACCCACAATGTACATCTGCTAACATAGGATCAAATTCAAGTACCTTCAATATTTCTAATAGCTGCATTATAGATTGTGAACCTAAAAAGCAGTCTACAGTTGTGTGATATGTAGTATTGGTTTTGTAAATACCACAATCCTCCCCTAGTCTACCATTGAACATAAACACTTCATTACTTTTACAAATTTCCACCATTTTCCACCAATTTGTATAAGTTAATAGAAAGTTATCCAAGTCATCAAAATGCTCTTCATTTTCAAATCTGGAGTGTGAATGAAGAATATAAACACAACTTAAAACCTGTTCCTTATCTAAACCAATACTCCTTTAATCTACCTTAACTGATGGTAATGAATCAAACTCAGATCTAATTATATTTGATATATATATATATATATATATATATATATATATATATATATATATATATATATATATATATATATATCTATATATATATATATCTATATATATATATATATATATATATATATATATATATATATATATATATATATAGTATATATATATATATATATATATATATATATATATATATATATATATATATATATATATATATATATATATATATATATATATATATAATTCATTGCTTTTGTTCCAAATTTGTCTACTACTTAAAGTGAAAATTTCAAACACAATACCAGTAATGTACTCTATATTACATGTACCGTAACATTGGTTGGAGAAGGAGGAGGAGGGAGCAGACAGATTTTGAAGGCTTATCATTTTCCTCACAAAGCTTCCACAACTGTACTTCAAAGTACCACCTCTCTCTCTCTCTCTCTCTCTCTCTCTCTCTCTCTCTCTCTCTCTCTCTCTCTCTCTCTCTCTCTCTCTCTCTCTCTCTCTCTCTCTCTCTCTCTCTCTCTCTCTCTCTCTCTCTCTCTCTCTCTCTCTCTCTCTCTTTTAATCCTGACTGGCATATTCATTATAAAACACACGTGCATGATACAGGAATATACGAAATTGATATTGATTTTGTTTGTGCAAAATAGGTAAACAGAAACACTGGGTAGCTTGTGGTGTGCAATAATTGTTGTTATCACTGATGACAAAAGTGGAAGCAGGCAGGCCCTCCTGAACTGACACAGAGAGAGAGAGAGAGAGAGAGAGAGAGAGAGAGAGAGAGAGAGAGAGAGAGAGAGAGAGAGAGAGAGAGAGAGAGAGAGAGAGAGAGAGAGAGAGAGAGAGAGAAAGAGAGAGGTGGTAGTTTGAAGTAGAGTTGAGGAATATTTACCTCATCTTTCTACCCACCCACGGCGACCTCACCTCATTGCGGGACACACACACACACACACACACACACACACACACACACGGTGGAGCAGAGCTAACATTCTTTTTAATTGCAATAAGAAGACTACCAGAATTAAATCTGTTTAATTTCCTCCTGTCCATGTAAACGATATCAAACGCATGATTTTCCATTCAATCTTTCTTGTTGGTCACCGTCATTCCGTCATCACATTTAGTTTCTGTAAAACAAATAATATTACAATCATTAATTAAACCAGGGGTCACCAAACTTTTTTCACAGAGGGCCGGATAACTGAAAGAATGACGAGTGAGGGCCGGATAATCATTCCGTTCAATACTTGCAAGCCAGAACGAAAGCTCTGGGAAAAAAAGACTACAAACTAAGTTTAGCATTCCATGTTAATTATGGGTGAGTGGCGTGCAATGCAGAAAAAACAAAGACAACCAACATATTTATTTACTAAAAAGTTATCAAAGAAGGCAACGTTAGCAAAAAGGTAGTTACATCAGACATAGTGTGCACATGTTCGAATCTCACAAACTAAGCAGCAAAAAAGGTTAGTGAGATTTGTGAAACTGATGTTTGGCTTTCAAGATATCAACAATGTTTGGTTTGGAATTGCTGCATCCAATCAAGAGAATTGCTTTCAAATGTTCATCAGTCAATCTCGTTCGATGTGTTGACTTCACATACTTCATTTTTGAAAATGTTTGCTCACAGACATAAGTTGTTCCAAACACTGATGCCATACCAGCGGCAAATTTCTTCAATTTCGGAAACTCAGCATCAGGTAAGCAGCGGTAAAATTCAACAAGTTTTCCTTCTCTGTGCTTCTCTTTCAACAAGTCATTTGCATGCAAATCAATGAGCTCCAACTGTAGTTCAACTGACACGTCGTCAAGGTTACAACCAAACGGATTCTGGAACATAAGAATGTCACTCTCAATTCTGTCGAGATCTGAAAATCTCTCCAAAAAATGCTTCTTCAAGTCACGAATAATCTTTTTCGGAAAGTCGAGGTTGACATCTTCAGCGACTGTAGCACAAAACTCTTTGAAACAGTGGAAATGAGAGAAGTTTTCTCCTTCCAGTTGTGCTTCAAACAATGACAGCTTTCTCCGAAATCCTTTGATGATTCTGTAGAGATCACAGACAAGGTTATCTTTTCCCTGAAGTTTCAGGTTCAGTTCATTCATGTGGGATGTGATGTCGACCAAAAATGACAACTTTGACAGCCAGGTAGGATCTGACAGTTGTGGATCAACTCTATCTTTTTCAGTGAGAAAAACATCTATTTCGTTTCGGAGCTTGAAAAAACGAAACAAGACTTTACCGCAGCTGAGCCACCTCACTGCTGTGTGATAAGGCAAGTCACAGAAATCAGAATCAATTTCTTCAAGAAAAGCCTGGAACTGACGGTGATTGAGTGCATGTCCCCGAATGAAGTTCACAGCAGAAACGACTGGTTTCAGTACACAAGAAATATCTAAGGCTTTCCCACAGAGTGCTTGCTGATGTATGATGCAGTGTATGAACAGAGCGCCCGGAATTTGCAAATCTTCCAAATGAGTCCTGATCTGCCCCACCAGACCCTTCCTCACTCCAGCCATGTTTTTTCCTCCATCAACTGTAACACCTCGAAGCTGATTCCACTGAAGGTTATAGTCTTGCAAAGTTTTCTGCACTTCCGTGAAAATGTCTTTTCCAGTTGTTGTTCCATGCATGCTACAAACGGATGCCAACTCTTCCGTTATCTGAAAGTCCAAATTGACACCACGAATGAACACGAGAAGTTGTGACGTACTCGATAGATCAGTAGACTCATCCAGCGCAAGAGAATACCACAAGAAGTTCCTAGCTTTCTCGCGTATCTGTAGCACTATGTTCTCTCCAAGTTCTTCTGTTCTCCGCACAACTGAACTTGCCGAAAGGCTGATACCTCCAAACAAATTGGCTTTCTCAGGACACAAGTCATTTGCTGCTTCCATCATGCACTCTTTGATGAAGTTGCCATCAGTAAACGGTTTTCCTCGCTCTGCCATCTTATGCACTATTTTGTAACTTGTATGAGTGACAGATTCATTCTCAGTAAACTTTCTCTTGAAGAGATTTCTTTGAGTTTCTAAACCACGTTTCATGGACTCATATTTCTCAGAGCGTAACTTTCCAGAAAACTTTGAATATGTTGAGAGATGTTTTGTTTCATAGTGACGCCGAAGATTGTACTCTTTCAGAACGGCAATACTTTCGCTGCATACCACGCAACTAGCTTTCTGGTCCTTCGTTTCCACAAAGAAGTACTTTACTCCCCATTCTTCATTGAAAGCACGACACTCGGCGTCCACTTTTCTTTTCTTAGTAGCCATAATGAAGGGTGAAGAGAACAGGATCTTCGCTGATTTTAGTTCTTTGATGGCGATTAGTGACGGCGCGGGGCTGCTGCCACTGTCCACGACTCCACTGTAAACACACGCGGACCACTGCCGGGGACTGGGACTCGGGCTACTACAAATGCCGACATTGTACCGAATTCAGTAAAAAACTCTATTTTTTATTTTGAGATTTAATACGAATACAAAGATCTCCTAGTATTCTAAATTTAATATTTAAATTTAAATTGTATCACAACATCTCGTGTTCCATACGTTTTATCAAGCAAATTCAAGTACCGTCGGCGGGCCTGATGATCTGACGTCGCGGGCCGGATCCGGCCCGCGGGCCGTAGTTTGGTGACCCCTGAATTAAACCAACAAAATCTGCTTTGACTTAATGCAACAAACATTGAGAGACAATACATAGAGAGGCATTTGGTGAGTGTGCGCTACAGGGGTAACAGTTGTAACAGAATTATGCTTAGGCATGTGCTCTGCCCCAGCACAATTTTAAAACCCAACCAACTCACACAAACTAGGGTGAGAGAGAGAGAGAGAGAGAGAGAGAGAGAGAGAGAGAGAGAGAGAGAGAGAGAGAGAGAGAGAGAGAGAGAGAGAGAGAGAGAGAGAGAGAGAGAGAGAGAGAGAGAGAGTGTTTGTGTGTGTGTGTTTCCAGCTGTAGCTCCGTGTTTACGTCTGTTAAGAGGGCTCCACTATTTTGCCTCAACACGGACTTCAGGGAATTCTAAACTACCTGAAAGGTCTGTGAACATGTGAAGAACGTTGGAGAGAGAGAGAGAGAGAGAGAGATGAATTTGATGAGGATATGGACTTAGACGTTATAGCCTAGATAAACATTGAACACCCAAGGCAAACCCCCTCTCGACCTTTGACTTCCTTGTTGGCGCATGCGCAGTAGATACTAGTGTCGTCAATATATCCTTCTTTGATTGAAGACTGCTGGTTACGCCGAATACCTTACCTGCCTACGCAAGATGGCTAAACAGATGTTTGCCCTCAGAGGCATGCAGGTGAATAATCTCTTCACGGTGTCCTAACGGATGAGGATAAAATTGGGAACGTGTGGGCAGCGATGGATGCTAGATGGCTACATGGAAGGTACGCACTGCAGTTTGGGACGGCGCGATGCAGCTAGCCACCGATGCCGACCCATACTGTTAACACTACCGGACAAGACATTACGCAACGGCCTCCTAGACCTTGCCAACCAACTTAAGGAAAAGAATGAACCATTCAAGAAAATATACATAAAGAAAGACGTTCATCCATCAGTACGGAGGGAATGGTGAAGGCTTCGAGAAGCAGAGAGGAGGAAAAGAACCGACCAGAGAATGGAGGATGTGTAATTCACGTCGACACGCGAGAAAGAAAACTCTACAGTGATAACTGTGTTATTGATAGTTGGAAGCCTCAGCCTTTTTTCTAAAGAGTACACGGCGAGTAAATGACATAAAAATTATATCATGGAATGCTGACGGAATTCATACGGAAGCGGAGAAAGAAAATATCTTGCAAGTCTTAATACAGTGTGAAATCCTTTGTCTCCTAGAAGTGAAAACAGCCTTACCAGTCATGATCCCTGGCTATGTAACGTATCGAAGTGCAGTAGTGGGTGCACATGATAGAGGTGGTGCTGTGGTGTGTGTTAAAGCCTGTATTACTCACTTAGTCCAAAGTGTTGACCTAAATATCAAGGATCAAGTGTGGCTTACCTTACAGAATTCTTTGTTTGGGTTTTGTTATATACCTCCGATTGATTCGTCATATTTCTCTAATGTATCATTTTCTTCTATTCAAGAAAGGTTGTGTGCGGGCCAGGGTAAATATGGTTGCATTTTGATGGAAGACATGAATGCCCGGTTCGGTGAGTCAGTAAGAGACTTACTCACCCATATGTCTACACGTTGCTGTAAATCTCTATCTTACCCTTCAATAGCAGATGCTGTAAATGTAGCAAATAGCAATGCAGACCTTTTAGCGTCCTTGTGTTGTGAGAATAATGTATTGGTGATAAATAACCTGAAAACATCATGCAGGCACTATATTGGCAACAAGACGTACAGGAAGAAGGGTACGTTGATATCAGAAATAGATACGTGTGTGGCATCATCGAATATGTCAAGATCTATTACTGACCTCCAAGTGTTACAAAAGAGTGGTCTTCCACCGGACCATTCCACAATTTCCCTTCCTGTATGTTGTACTGGTGTAAACCTCAATCATGTGCTTAGGAGGGCAGAAGATTTGTTAAACTGCTTTGTTTCCGATACGCACTGTAAGCAGTCGAGGAGACCTGTACGCTTTCAAAATATGAATAGACAGCTTTTCGAGACTGTTTTTGCTGATTAAAGCATAGATGTTGGAGAAGACGATGATGTACGTGGATTGGCGACTATAGTATCTAATGAGTTGCATTGTTGTGCTGTATTGAGTGGGTGTGATGAGAACGATAAAATTAGTAATAACTATTTAGGTAAATGGGAGAGACTGTTTCATGACAAGGATGATGCTCGGGTGTGGCGAGTCATCGACTGGCAAGCTAATTTTGATGTGTCCATACATGGAGAAGCGATGAAAAATTCAAGGCACATTTTGAAAGCGTACTTAATCCCCGTTCTGTTCCCCCTGACTGTGACGTCAGTACGGATTTCACCATACTGGTCCTGGATTGCCATATCTCAAACGCGGAGGTGTCTGACCAAGTCAAGAATTTAAGCCGGATAAAGCCTGCGGACCAAACGGCATTTCAGCTGGCATATTTTCGCTCTTACCAATGCACATCTCTTTTATGACAGTTAACCTTTTTAATTCGGTTTTTACGAGTGGTCAGTACCCCATGCTGTGGTCAGGATAAAAAATATTTAATATTTTTAAAAAAGGGGATAGAAAAAATCCGGACAATTATAGAGGTATTAGTGTAGCAAACGCCATAGTAAAACTGTACGACATGGTCTTGTGTAACAGGTTAAGTCTTTGGTTTCAGCCGAGTCGTGAGCAGGCTGGAGAACAAAAAACACGAGGGT
>CM035220.1:12072613-12081792 GCA_020233015.1 Callinectes sapidus | reverse complement strand
TCTCTCGTGCTCTCGTCTCTCTCTCTCTCTCTCTCTCTCTCTCTCTCTCTCTCTCTCTCTCTCTCTCTCTCTCTCTCTCTCTCTCTCTCTCTCTCTCTCTCTCTCTCTCTCTCTCTCTCTCTTTCACCCTAGTTTGTGTGAGTTGGTTGGGTTTTAAAATTGTGCTGGGGCAGAGCACATGCCTAAGCATAATTCTGTTACAACTGTTACCCCTGTAGCGCACACTCAACAAATGCCTCTCTATGTATTGTCTCTCAATGTTTGTTGCATTAAGTCAAAGCAGATTTTGTTGGTTTAATTAATGATTGTAATATTATTTGTTTTACAGAAACTAAATGTGATGACGTTGACATGACCAACATGAAAGATGGAATGGAAAATCATGCGTTTGATATCGTTTACATGGACAGGAGGAGATTAAACAGATTTAATTCTGGTAGTCTTCTTATTGCAATTAAAAAGAATGTTAGCTCAAAGTGGAAACTAATCAGATCTGAGTTTGATTCATTACCATCAGTTAAGGTAGATTAAAGGATTATTGGTTTAGATAAGGAACAGGTTTCAAGTTGTGTTTATATTTCTCATTCACACTACAGATTTGAAAATGAAATTTGTAAAAATAATGAAGTGTTTATATTCAATGGTAGACTAGGGGAGGATTGTGGTATTTACACACCCAATACTACATATCACACAACTGTAGATTGCTTTTTAGGTTCACAATCTATAATGTAGCTAGTAGAAATATTGAAGGTACTTGAATTTGATCCTATGTTGGCAGATGTACATTGTGGGTTACACGCAAAATTCTGATTTATATGTCTAAGCAAAAGAACTATTGCAAAATCAGATACCCATGTAGCTTTGGGATGTGCGAAACCAGGAAAATGGGACACTGAGAAAAAGTGTAAGAATGCTGGTCAAATCAATGTAGGTAACATTATTGAGTGGAGTGAAAAGGTACAAGATCTAGTTAGCTGTAGATGATATTGACATGGAGTTAAAACAAATTTTTATTGATTCTTCATTTAAAGTTTTTCCGCATAGAAAGAAAAAAAATCTTTATCCAGAAATTAAATAAACTTTCCATGGTAGTTTACGACAGCCAGTGTTGTTGATCAAGAAAGGAATATCATAAAGCAAGTCATACATACCGTCAGCATAAAAACACTGCTAATTTTAGCTTTATGATTGAAAAAAAGTAAAAAATGAGGGAAATTTAAAAAGAGTAAGAAACAAAGAGCAAGTGGCAACCCTAAAGAACATTGGAAAGATCTAAACAGTAAGAAAGGAAAATGCCAAATTCCTTTTACCGTGAATGAGTTTTACGATAATTTTAAACAACTAGTCAGTGAGGACAATAATTAAGATGATGTAGATAATGTGATTGATTTGGACGGTTTTAATAATGAACCTTCCCCAATGGTTAATGATCAAATTACTAAGAAAGATGTTAGAAGGAATATAAATAAATATAAAAATGGCAAGTGTTCAATCTTTCCTTTTCTCCCACATTATTTTTAGATGCCAAAGAGATGACTAGTTTGATTTATATGTATGTTTTCTAGGTGTCGAATCAAAATCCCTGGTTAGAATATCACAAAGATCAAGAACACTGCCTTGGAAATTACCCTGTGTGGCCATTAACCTTCCTACTCCTCCTCTCTCCCTCTCTCTCTCACTCCCTCTCTCTTCTTTTTCTTGCTTGGAGTTTGGATTAGCTTTCTCTCTCTCTCTCTCTCTCTCTCTCTCTCTCTCTCTCTCTCTCTCTCTCTCTCCACTCTCTCTCTCTCTCTCTCTCTCTCTCTCTCTCTCTCTCTCTCTCTCTCTCTCTCTCTCTCTCTCTCTCTCTCTCTCTCTCTCTCTCTCTCTGCAAAATTAATTTTTCTTTTTCATTGATATTTTTTTACTTTTAAAGAGGTAAGGCATGCGAGATTGTTGGTGGATATGGCCAACAGACGAAGGATATTGAGGTCTCTCTTTAACTTGTTAGGACACTTGTTTGTTGTTCGTGAGGACATGAAGGTGAAGTTTTGTTTGTGAGGAAACACAGGTCAAGTTTTGTTTGTGAGGACACTGAGGTCAAGTTTTGTTTGTGAGGACACTGAGGTCAAGTTTTGTTTGTGAGGATATGGAGGTCACATTTTGTTTCTTAGGATATGGAGGTTAAGTTTATTTGTGAGGATATGGAGGTCAAGTTTTGTTTCGCTTTACTCTCAACAACAATGTATACACAATCAACCAATATTGAAGTATTTGTTCATACATAAGGAGCGAAGGTTTTCTTTCCTTCATCCACAACTTCTGGTCTTCGTGACGCTCTTCACATTTTCCTATTTCGTAATAAAGCGAAGTAGGAAAGGCAAGTTTTAGCTCGCCACTTTGACGTTTGACTCTGTAACAGACAGTAATTAATATTTCATCTCAGTGCGTCCTTTCCATCTCATTGTGTTATTTTAAATTTTACAGCCACCATTAAGAATGAAAAAAAAAAATTACGGATGCTGTTTGGCGACTTCTCTCTCTCTCTCTCTCTCTCTCTCTCTCTCTCTCTCTCTCTCTCTCTCTCTCTCTCTCTCTCTCTCTCTCTCTCTCTCTCTCTCTCTCTCTCTATCATTGCCGCATTCCAGCACTCTCTTTCCCTCGGGCACTTTCACTTACTCATCTATTTTGTCTAATCTTCACGCTAAGTCATTTCCAGCACACTCTTTCCCTGCTCAGTGTTTGTGATTACTGGTTGCTCCGAGACAGGCACGCTACATTTTAGTACAACATGCCTCGTATTCTCAAACACGTCTGTGCTTCATCTCCACTATTTCAGATGGCATCATTTACATATGCACAAATGGTGCTTTCTTTCTTTTTTCTTTTCTTTTTTTTTCTAGAGGAGTTTACTGTTCAAATGGCAAGTTTTATAGATTTTTAACTAAAGGAGGAAGGATTCGTATCAGTGTCGTGCCTGACCGGTCATGAATCAGCAGTCACCAGGAACAGTAAGCGAAGGAAAACGAGAATAAACAGGAATACAAATGAATACAAAGGAAAAAACAGACAGCAACAGCCGTCACAGACCTAACGAGGCTGTCTGTGTGACTATAGTATCCCTACAGATTCTAAGAACAATGGAACTCATGGAAGGAAGAGAAAAAGGGAAACACGGATAGAGTAAGTAAGAAAAGTGATAGGAAAGGTTGAAGGAGAAACTCTACTATCTAATACACTAGAAAAATCATTGCACACCCAAAATGGGTAATTTGAGGAGTTGATGCGACGTACTTGTGCAACATGTGTTTAAAAGTGTCTATTGTGTTGCTGTTGAAGAAAGAGGAAGAGGAAGAAAAGGAGGAAGATGAGCAGAAAAGACGCTTGGAAGTGAAGACAGTAATAGTAGTGATTACAATGCTTATGATGGTAGTGCAAGAACAGCTTCCTGCCCACGGAACAACCACACGCGCTTTGCTTCCTCCTGTAATGGGCTCTTTGCAGTGAAGCCTCCACTGTGGTAAGAATAGTTGCTACTGTTGGAGTTCAGTAAAAGTGGAGGGTCACTCAAGAACACCACACAACACACAATATATGATGGAGGAGGAGGAGGAGGAGGAGGAATACATACATAGGACTACATAGTGTTACGAATTAAAAGAAGTGAACAAAATTAACAACAATAGAAATTTAAGTTTAACAAGATAACCGTGAGTAATCCGTCCCAGATCAAAAGAGAATAGAACTTTAGAGGATGTGAGGGTAAGTAAATAAGTGGTGATAAATTATAAACTTTAGTAAGATCAAAGTTTTACCCTTATAACATTGTTGAAATTATCCATACACCATTACAACAAGCCCGAAAATACTAATTATACATATATACAATAAGACCTTCCAAAATCTTAAACCTAGAGCACATACACACCATGTATAAAAAAAGTGAAGTGACTGTGAGGGAAAGTGACTGCAAAATGGAGTACTAGACAGCTAAAGCTGATTGTGTGAGATCCAGTAGTGATCTGCCGTGGACACCAAACCAGGCTGTATTTATAACCTCGGAGCGAGTGGAGCTCTGACGTCAACTAGTTCAATGTGGAGTGTGGTTGACTGAAACGAGGCAAGGAGACCAGGGCGTCCGGTAGTTGAAGCAGTGAAGCAGTGTGGCGGTGGTAGGTTTGTTAAGCGTGACATCCCCACGGCGAAGACCTCCGTAGAAGTAGACGAAGGAGGTGACCCTCTAAGTAGGAGCACGGGAAAGGGTATCCGCCAAGATATTATCCACTCCTCTTATATGCCGGATCTGGAGATTGTATGGTTGAAGGAGGAGAGCCCAACGAAGCATCCGTTGATTCTTGTTCTTCATATTGTGGATAAAAACCAGGGGGTTGTGATCCGAGAAAACTTGGACAGGATGAGGATGACCCTGTAGGTAACACTGGAACCTGTTGACTGCCATGACTAGTGCCAAACCTTCCTTTTCTATGGTAGAATAGTGGACCTGGTGTGGTTTCAGCTTCGCTGAGTGGTAAGCTACAGGATGGAGAATGTATGAGTCCAAGTCCTCTTGAAGCAACACAGCGCCGACTCCCATACCACTAGCATCAATCTGAAGATGAAAGGGTCGGGAAAAATCAGGTGCTCGAAGAACTGGAGAGGATGACAACAGGGTTTTTAGCGTGTTGAAAGCTTGTTCAGTGTCATGGGTCCACTTGAAAGGAATCTTGGAACTGGTGAGGTTTGTCAGAGGGGCAGCAAGCGATGAAAAATTTGGGCAAAACCTCCTATAAAACCCACACATGCCTAAAAAGCGCATGAGGGATTTTCTGTTGTGAGGTGTAGGGTGACAACGTATGGTATCAATGTTTGCTGACTTGGGTCGTACTATACCTTGTCCCACCTGATGACCCAAGTAGGTTACCGTGGCTTGAGCAAACTTCGACTTCGCCAGGTTGATTGTCAGTCCGGCATCTTGTAGGCGTCCCAGAAGATGATGAAGGCTCTCCCGGTGTTCCTCCCAGGTGTCAGACCACACAACCACATCATCCAAGTAGGCTGCTGTATTTGGTAGATCTTGAATTATCCCATTCATGAGGCGTTGAAAAGTGGCTGGGGCATTCATAAGTCCAAAACTTAATACAGTATATTGATATAGCCCGAATGGTGTCACAAAGGCAGAGATCTCTTGAGCACGGTCGGTGAGGCCGACCTGCCAGTAACCTTTCATTAAGTCGAGAGTTGTAATATAACTAGACTTTCCTATGTTATCAATAAGATCATCAATGTGGGGAAGGGGGTACGAGTCTGGGACAGTGACAGAGTTTACCTTACGATAGTCTGTACAAAGGCGAGAGGTACCATCTGGTTTTGGAACTAATATGCAGGGTGAAGCCCAAGGAGACAAACTTGGTTCTGCTAAGTTATGTTCAAGTAGGAAATCAATTTCTTTCTTCATTATGTCTCTCTTACTAGGATGGATTCTGTATGGAGCTTGTTTTATTGGAGTTAACTCATCACTGATAAGCTTGATATCATGTTTGACAAGATTACAGAAACCAGGGACATCTGAAGTAAGAGTGGGAAACTGGTGCAAGAGCTGAATCATGCTATCCTTCTGAAATGAATCCAAACCAGAGAAATACTCATCTAAGTTATGCAGAATGGTGCTATTTAAGGGGTTTGGACGTGGTTCGTCTACATCGACCACGTCGTCCTCTGAAAACTTTGTCACTGTCTCATCCTGTAATGATATGGGTAACATTGGGTGATTTGGTTGATCCATTTCTGAATTTCTGGAAACATAGCGTTTTAGCAAATTAATGTGAACAAGTTGAGTGTCTTTTCGACGATCTGGAGTCTGAATTATATAATTTACAGGTGACACCTTTTTCAGTACTGTGTAAGGACCAGAAAATTTACTTTTGAGTGGAGAGCCTGGGATCGGTATGAAAACTAGAACAGAGTCCCCAGGGTTAAAACTTCTCTTACTGGTCTTCACTTGATATTTTTTCATAATCTCTTGACTTCTACACAAATTCTTTTTGGCTAACTCCCGAACTTCTGACATTTTTGTTCTTAGATTATCTAGATATTTGGCTACTGTGATGTTAGGAACTGATGTTTTGAACCACTGATCTTTTACTACTTTAAGGGGTCCCCTGATTTCTCTTCCATAGACTAATTCAAAAGGAGAGTATCCTAGTGATTCTTGAGGACATTCTCTGATGGCAAATAGAAGTTTATCAATATCCTCATCCCAGTCTCTGTTATGCTCAAGACAGTACTTTTTTAGCATTGACTTAAGAGTTTGGTGGAAACGCTCCAGACAACCTTGCGACTGAGGATGGTAGGCCGAAGAAGTTACATGGTACACACTCAAGTCTTCCATCACCTGTCTGAAAAGGTGGCTGGTAAAATTACTACCTTGGTCAGTTTGAATCTCAGAAGGGACACCAAAAGTGGTAAAAAAGTGTAAAAGATTTTCCACAACGGTTTTGGCAGTGATGTTTTTAACAGGGAAAACTGCTGGGTATCTAGTGGTTAAATCCATTAAGGTTATCAAGTATTCATTTCCTCTTTTTGTTTTTGGAAGAGGGCCAACACAATCCAGTACCACCTTATCAAATGGCTCAGAAGGAACAACAATAGGTTGCAGAGGGGCTACAGGAATTGTTTCATTTGGTTTACCTGCTAATTGACAAACATGACAAGACTGAAGATATTTTGTGACAGCAATTTTCATCTGAGGCCAGAAAAAATGTTTCCTGAGGTTTTTATAAGTTTTTGTGATGCCTAGATGGCCAGCAAAGCCAATGTGAGCTAGTTCAATGAGTGATTCTCTGGTATGAACCTCTGACCATGAGTCTAAAGTAGATAATTCAGGTGGGCGATAAGCACGCATCAGGACTCCATCATGATAATAATAACAAGGAAGTACGCTAAAATCATGACCTTCTATAGCAGCATGTCTGATTTTTGCCAATGAAGGATCACTTTCTTGAGCTTTAATCAGTTCTGACTTAGATATTACTTTACTGTAAAGGTCTTCACTAGGTAAGGTAGCACTGACTGGAGGTGAGGATCTATTCCTACTTTGTGAACGGGTTACAGCACAAGATGGAAATAAATGAGGTTGTACTTTGTCAATGTCTTCCGTAGGGTTAACTAACAAGGGGTTATCCACAACTTTAAGATTAGGTACTACTAGTTCTCCTGCAAGATCATTACCGAGGAGGAGATGTACACCAGCAACAGGTAAAGGATCAGACTTAACTGCGAGCTCGACATAGCCGGTGGTGACTGGTGAACGAAGGAATAGCCGGGCCAAGGGATATGTGGTGTGTGAAGAAAGATCATTCAATACCACCTTGTTTCCTGTGAAAGCTGTCGAAACATTTGGAAGAACATCAGCATGCAGTATGGATTGTGCTGCCCCAGTGTCTCTGAGGATAGTAATAGGGTATGAATGGTCATCTTCAGCCAGAGATATACATCCTAGTGATTTAAATGGAGCAAAAGAGTCCTGATGTGGCTTATTTACATTACTGGAAGCCACTGGTTTGGGTTTTGAGCTCTGGAATCGTGGTTTGAGAGTAGTGGTTTGAGGTTTTGATTTAACATCCTGAGCTACTTTACAACTTGGGTGTCTACACTCTTGAATAGTATGGCCAGGTTTTTTACAGTAGGAACATATAACATAAGATGGAGAGTGTGTGACAAAGTTCGGTCTACCAACTGCAGTCCCAGGGTTAAATTCAGAAGTGGGTTTTCCCTCTCGTGGACGAGTGGACTTAAGAGATAACAATAGTAAACTGTAAGCATCAGCAGACTTTGCTACTTTGTCCACTTCTGTCTCTCCCTTTTCTTCGATATATCTCAGTAATTCAAATGGTAGAGTCTTCTTAAACTGTTCCGATACAATGAGGTTTAACAATTGGTCAAAAGTGGTCACCTTAGTAGCCTTTAACCACTTATTACACAGTCTGGTGATCTCATGTGCAAATTCTACATATGTCTCTGTGTGGCTTTTTGTACGGTGTCGGAACTTTTGCCTGTACCCATCTGGAGTTATCTGGTATGCATTGAGAATGTTTTCTTTCACCGTAAAGTAATCATCAGGTTGATCTAAGGAGTTGAAAACTTTTAAAGCTTTTCCTGATAGTTTAGGTATTAACACCGTGAGCCAATCTTCTTCTGGCCAATGATGTTTATCAGCTAGACGCTCAAATGTTTGGAAGTACCCATCTAGATCACTTTCATCAAATGAGGGAAGTAGTTTAGTGGCTTTAACTGGGTCAAATCTTATTTGAAACTTACTTTCTTGCTCCTTCAAGTTTAAGTTAGCTTTTATTTCAAGTTCCCTGACTTCAAGTTGTCTGATTTTCTGCTCATGTTGGAGTTGTAATTGCAATTTCTCTAGTTGTAACCTTTCCCATTCTAAGTTTTCATGTGCAGTCTTAGAATCACCACAACCCTTTCCTGAACTTTGATCAGAGTTCAAACCGATTGGTGTCATCACTTCCTCGGCTTCTCTAGGCAAAACTTCACACTCAACTAATTTCTCCACAATTACATTTTTCAAAACTTCTTTGGTACACTGAACATTAACTGGTATGTGATAATGACCGGCAATTGATATCCAGTCATCTTTACTTATATTCAAGAGTTGCTGGTAGCTGGGATGAACAACAAAATCATCCAATTGAAATGTAGAAGACATAACGTCTGGTGTGAGAAGGAGTAATCTCAATAAAAGAATCAAAGAGCAGAATGATAACATGTAACAAATCCCCAACTTACACGTTATGTCAAGATTATCACAACTCACGAGTGTCGTTGAAATATGAGAGGAATTATACGACTTAAAACCCGTATGATTCCCAGAAAGATGAGTCAGAACTAGTGGGGCTTGACTGATGAATATAATTCATGGGACTTGATACAGAGTCTGAACTCATAGGAATTTAGCAATGAACGACACTGAGGGACAAAATTTAATGCCATTGAGGAAACCTTAAAGGTTAAAGGATGTTACGTTACTTTGCTTAACAGTAACACGAACCACATAAGGCATAAGCAAAGTTGATACAAGCTAAAGCTGATTGTGTGAGATCCAGTAGTGATCTGCCGTGGACACCAAACCAGGCTGTATTTATAACCTCGGAGCGAGTGGAGCTCTGACGTCAACTAGTTCAATG
>CM035220.1:11862963-11864253 GCA_020233015.1 Callinectes sapidus | reverse complement strand
AGGCTTTGGAAGGGGAATTTAAAAGATACTTCCAAGATTTCCTAAGCCTAACTTCTTGGCTAGTAAGGGCCCCCTTCACTGCTCCAGTGACATGCATTCCTGATGACAATGATGATGGCCAGACTGAGCTGTTGACACTTCAAGAGGATTCAGGAGCTAAGATGAAGTTTGAAACTGAATCTCTAACAGTATTTTGGTCATCAATGGCAGCTTCATACCCAAACTTATGTGACTTAGCTTTTCGCCACCTCCTACCATTTTCATCAACTTATTCCTGTGAGGCTGCATTCTCTCAACTACTCCACCTTAAAATGAAATATTGCAACAGACTTGAAGTGAAGCATGACCTACGGTGTTCTTTAAGTGAAACAAAACCAAGAATCAAGAAGCTTGTTGATATAATCTGCAACATCACCCTTCAAACTGAGTAGAATGGGGATTCAAAACTGAAGGAAACATGAACCTGGCATGAACGTTCAGAAGCAAAGTTTAATGGTCTGGGAGGAAGTGGGTGTGTGGCCACTGAAGGCCATGGTTGTGTCAGTTAATTATGACTCCCTATGATAGCATTTCATTTCAGAATTACAAAGCTATCAGATTTGTAAGATTCAAAGATCAGATCACATTCCGTGGGATTAATACACTTTTTCAATCCAGTGGATTTTTTTTTTTTTTTTTTTTTTTTTGCTTATTGCTGAAACAGCTTTTCACAATAATGCAACTTTTAATTACTCTACGTATGAGTTTTTTTTAATATGCATTATATTACTGGTTTAGTACCATTTCAATAATTACAGCAAAGGCAAAATACAAATTTCTTTATTGATAATTAACAAAAGAAAAAATAACAAATGGAATCAATAAAATTACAGGATTTGCTAGAGTGTTTTTTTTATGGGCCTGTGGAGGGGCTGGGGAGTTTTTGTTTGCTAGGGGACTTACTTAATTTATATTTTTCCCCGGGAACAAAGAAAGAACGTGGTCAATGTTTTTAACAGAGTATATTATCAAAGATAACATACAGTCAAGCACTTCGGGCTGCAAAAGAAAAGGCGTAGAGACATGTGACACCAAGTTACACCCGTGAGCAATAACACCATCACCTGAGGACGCGGACAATAACCCGTATACTCCCCAATCTTACTCACACCAGGCTCCCAACGCGTGACACATCTCTGGGCGACACAACACACCCCGTGTCTTACCTCAAACCCGCCGTATACTCACAAAAGACAATCTCCCACGTGTGACACGGCGCCCACGCCCGCGTCCGTCCTCCCGAAACACCGC
>CM035220.1:11850463-11857963 GCA_020233015.1 Callinectes sapidus | reverse complement strand
AATACTGAGACTGATCACTCATATATACTCAATGATCCCATAACAGAGCAGGAAGTATTGAAAAGCATTAAAAAACTTAAAAACAACAAAGCACCAGGAACTGACATGATAATAAATGAATACATAAAAACAACTAAAAACATTTTGCTACCTTTCTATGTGATGTTTTTCAATAAGATCCTTGATAATGGTGTGATGCCATCTGAATGGTTGGTTGGCATGATTGTTCCTATATACAAGGGCAAAGG
Source organism: Callinectes sapidus (assembly GCA_020233015.1). Lineage (NCBI taxonomy): Eukaryota > Metazoa > Arthropoda > Malacostraca > Decapoda > Portunidae > Callinectes > Callinectes sapidus. The sequence continues at coordinate 11,857,715 of CM035220.1, read as the reverse complement.
TGACACCAGTGATGTCAATAACTACAGAGGCATCACACTACTTAGCTGCCTGGGTAAACTCTTCACTTCAATTCTTAATGAAAGACTCACTAAGTATTCTAACACCATGAACATTATAAATGAAACTCAAGCTGGTTTTAGACATGATTATTCAACCTTAGATCATATTTTTCTTCTCAAATGTGTAATTGACTTGTTTAAATGGAGGAAAAAGAAATTATTTTGTTTATTCATAGATTATAAGAAAGCTTTTGACTTGGTATGTCGTGATGGTCTATGGTTCAAACTGGTAAAGGAGAAAGTAAATGGGAAAATACTGAATGTAATTAGAAACATGTATGATAACATCAGATCTTGTGTAATGTTAAACCAAGAAATATCCGAAAATTTTGTATGTAATATGGGGGTAAGACAAGGAGAAAATCTTTCACCACTATTGTTTGCATTTTATGTTAACGACATTGAAAGTAAATTACTTGAACATAACTGTAATTTCTGGATTTCGGTCACGATTTGATTAATTCTTACCTTAAACTTTTAGTTCTTATGTATGCTGATGATACTATTGTGTTATGTGACAGTGAGGGAGGAATGAGACAGGCTCTGATGGCATTAAACACCTATTGCAATGAATGGAAATTAAAACTTAATTGTAATAAAAGCAAAATTGTAATATTTAGTAGAGGTAAAGTTGACTTGAGCAAATATGAATTTAAATTTGAATGTGAAAAAATTGAGGTAGTGGAAGATTATAAATATCTTGGCTTAACATTCAATTATAATGGCAGATTTCGCAAGGGAGAGCTTGAACTGAAAGAACAAGCTACAAGAGCAATGTACTCCTTAGTTGGAAAATGTCGAAAGTTTGACTTGCCAGTTGACATGCAGATAGAGCTTTTTAATACCATGGTACAACCTGTATTAACTTATGGATCTGAAGTTTGGGGACATTATATCATAAGGGAGATTGAATTGTTGCATTTAAAATTTTTAAAGCATATGTTATTTGTGCATAAAAACACAAGTAACGTAATGGTATATGGGGAACTGGGAGTATATCCATTAGATATTCATATCAAGTGTAAGATGCTATGCTTTTGGTCTCGGTTGACTACAGGTAAACAATCAAAATTATCTTATGTAATGTATCAGTGTATGTTGCATCTGGATAGGCTAGGATTATTTACATCACCTTGGATAGCTTCTGTCAAACAACTGTTGAATGAGTGTGGTATGTCAGGATTTTGGTTAACACAAAATGTACCCAACACAGAGTGGTTCAAGAAGGCAGTGGAAAGAAAATTAATGGATCAATGGATAACTGTTTGGTATAACAACTTGTCAACAAATGCAATATGTAGAAATTACAATATATTCAAGGGTGTATATGAACTAGAAACTTACCTAACTAAATTACCAAAAAATAGTCGTATCCTGTTAACTAGATTTAGAATATGCAATAATAGATTACCAGTAAATGTCGGCAGATACACGGGGGTAAGCAGAGAAGAGAGGGTGTGTAATCTGTGTAATGATAATACAATAGCGGATGAATTTCATGTATTACTCAAATGTTCCAATGAAGATCTTGTCAGGTGGAGAGATATGTATGTACCAAGTTACTATACAAATAGACCAACAATTTTCAAGTTTACTGAATTGTTACAAAATACAAATATAAATGTTCTCACAAATTTATCAAAGTTTTCAAAGTTGATAATGATAAAGTTTAGATAAACTATCAGTATAGGGAATAGCTAGTGTTCTTATGTTCTGTTACTTGTTTTTATAATGTTTCTTGTTTTGAAACAGTCTATTTCTTTATATATATTATTATGTTATTATTATCATCATTATTGTACTCTATCTGTAGTTTAAATTTCGGAGCTGTGCTCCATACTTTACTTTGTAAAGTCTGAGCGTATTAATAAATTCAATTCAATTCAATTCACACACACACTTTCAAAACTATAAGAGTGCTTGAGAGATTATAATAAATCTTGTTTCCCTATCTACCTATCTATATATTTATCAAAACTATCTATCTATCTAAAGTACTTTCTACATATACACGACCAACACAATCTTAACCAAACCAACTGAACATCCTTTCCCACTTAAGCATAACATTCTTACCTCCTCAAAATCAGTACCCTCCTGTAGTATGTCACTAACTGTACTTATCTACACACTGTTCTTCCTTATTTCCACAGCAGTTTTTCGTATGCCCCTTCATGTGCCTATCTAGATACGGACCCTCCATATGTCCATTACTGTTCTTTTCAAGAAACCGTATGTATTCATCTAAAAACCGTATAAACTTATCTGAAAAACATATGTACTGACCTGAAAACCGTGTGTACTTATTTGGAAACCGTATGTACTTATCTGAAAACCGTATATACTTAAGCTAGCCCTGTAGGCCCGGGTAACCTCAAGACTGGCGGGAAGCCCAGCTGATGCGCAGAGATAACGCGCATAACAAACGACTAACTGCATGCGTGGCTCACAACTGACTACTTAAACCAATATTAAATGCTCATATTTACATTAAAAAATAATAACAATATAATAATAATCATAATCACAATTTGCATAAATATAATATTGAGATCGTGGATCACAATACAATATATATATATATATATATATATATATATATATATATATATATATATATATATATATATATATATATATATATATATATATATATGTAGCGGGTATGGCGAATAAACGCTAACAAGTGGTAATGCCGTTTACTTGGTAAGGAGTAAAGCAGTACAATAAGAGGTGTGGTCGTGTTGGCTGTGAGGTGTAGACTGCCCTCCTCCGCTGGCTCGCCTCACCGCCTCACCTCCGTCAGCTCCTGATTGGTTGGCTCAATCAGGAGTCGGGAGCGTTCGAGCAAGTGGTTGGAGCTTCGGTGGCACGACGCGCCTACTGGACGATGGTTCGATATTCCAGCAGTGGTTCGCGTCGCCACATGGCCCCCCACCAGAACCGGAGTACAGGAGGTTAACAGGAGGCCGGGAAGTACGCCCGGATCGTGTGACGCGAGCGGAAGGGGCTGGCAGGTTCCGTCGCAAAGCTGGACGGCCTCTGGGGCGGGGCGCCGCCACCTGCACCGGCTTAGCAAAGTCCAAGTGAGCCGGCTTCAGGCGATCAATGGAGACTGTCTCGCGGCGGCCGCCGTAGTCGATGACGTAAGCTTTAGGACGACGCTGCAATACCTTGAAGGGCCCCTCGTACGGCTTCGCGAGTGGAGAACGAAGCGCATCTCTGCGTAAGAAAACAAAATCACTGGTATGAAGGACAGGCGGGACGTACCTGGGCATTAGACCGTGATGAGATGTAGGAACCGGGGCGAGCGTCCCAACCCTCTCCCGAAGACGTGAGAGGACGGTTGCGGGAGGGTCATCACGGCCACTTGGAGCTGCAATGAAATCCCCTGGTACCGTGAGCGGGGCACCATACACCAGCTCAGCTGAGGAGGATGTCAAGTCTTCCTTTGGAGCGGTGCGTATACCCAGCAAAACCCACGGCAGCTCGTCCATCCAGTCCGGTCCACCCAGCCGTGCCTTGAGAGCAGTCTTCATGTGCCGGTGGAAACGTTCCACCAGCCCGTTTGCCTGAGGGTGATAAGCAGTCGTGACGTGTAAACTTACCCCAAGCAAACGCGCCATGGCAGACCACAACCCAGAAGTGAACTGTGCACCTCTGTCAGAGGAGATGTGACCTGGCACACCGAAACGGGCGATCCAGTTGGTGACTAAGGCGCGCGCACAGGCGGCGGTGGAGGTATCCGAGAGTGGAATAGCCTCGGGCCATCTTGTAAACCGGTCCACAATGGTAAGAAGGTGAGTTACTCCTCTGGACTGGGGAAGAGGCCCGACGATGTCCACGTGGATGTGATCGAAACGCCGATCCGGAAGGGTGAAGCTTTCCAGGGGAGCTCTGGTGTGGCGATGAATTTTCGAGGTCTGGCAAGGGATGCACGCTCTTGCCCAGTCGCCGACGTCCCTACGCAGCCCGTGCCACACGAACTTTGCCGCCATCAGCGCTTTAGTCGCTCTGATGGAGGGATGAGCAAGGCCATGGACAGTGTCGAAAACACGGCGACGCCAGTCAGCAGGAATGATAGGCCTTGGCTGTCCGGTGGAGATGTCACAGAGGAGAGTAGAGCGTCCAGGTCCGAAAGGAACATCATCCAACACCAAACCCGAGATGGCAGTACGATAAGCGGCCATTTCTGCATCCACTTGCTGGGCGTCTGCCAAGGCCTTGTAGTCTATGCCCGGCTCCAAAGAGTTGATGGTGGCACGTGAGAGCGCGTCAGCAACCTTGTTACGCTTCCCAGATAGATGTTGTATGTGTGTGGTGTACTCAGAGATGTAGGCAAGATGTCGCTGCTGTCTGGCTGACCAAGGGTCGGACACTTTGGCAAAGGCAAATATAAGTGGCCTATGGTCGGTAAAAGCAGTGAAATCCCTGCCCTTGAGGAAGTAACGAAAGTGCCGGATCGCCAGGTAAAGTGCGAGGAGCTCTCTGTCGAACGCGCTGTACTTCAGTTCCGGGGCTCGCAGGCGGCGACTGAAGAAAGCAATAGGTCGCCATTCACTATCGATCAGTTGTTCCAGCACTCCCCCTACTGCCGTGTCCGATGCGTCGACCGTGAGAGCCGTAGGAGCGTCGCGTTTTGGGTGTACTAACATCGTCGCCCTGGCCAGCGCCTCCTTGGCGTTCACAAAAGCGAAAGACGCAGCACTGTCCCATGAGAGTTCCTTGCTGTCGCTAGCGAGGAGCTTGAAAAGCGGCGCCATGATCCCGGCGGCTGCTGGCACGAAACGGTGATAGAATGTGATCATGCCAACAAACTCCTGCAGCCCTCTCACCGTAGTCGGCTTCTGGAAGTTGCGAATGGCATCGACTTTGGCAGGTAATGGTATGGCTCCGCGGTGATCGACGTGATGTCCAAGAAAATCGATGCAGCTAAGGCCAAATTTACACTTCACCAGATTGATGGCCAGACCATGTTCACTCAACTTCTGGAACAGCTGCCTGAGATGAGCGCGGTGTTCTTGTCTGGAACGGCTGGCGATGAGGATGTCGTCCAAGTAGACAAAGGCAAAGTGCAGGTCCCGGCACACCTTGTCCATAAGACGCTGGAAAGCTTGAGCGGCATTTTTCAGTCCAAATGGCATGCGAAGGAACTCAAACAGCCCAAACGGGGTGATAATAGCAGTCTTGGGGACGTCGTCAGGATGAACGGGAATCTGGTGGTATCCTCGCACCAAATCGACCTTCGAAAAAATCCTGGCGCCATCGAGATTAGCTGTAAAATCTTGGATGTGGGGCACTGGATACCGGTCCGCAGTCGTGACATCGTTGAGGCGGCGGTAGTCCCCACAAGGCCTCCAGTCCCCGGTCGACTTTTGAACCATATGTAGCGGGGAAGCCCACGGGCTGTCTGACCGACGCACAATCCCCATTTCTTCCATCCTCCGAAACTCCTCCTTAGCCTGCGAGAGCTTGTCGGGAGGAAGCCTGCGTGCCCGTGCATGTATAGGGGGCCCTGTTGTGGGGATGTGGTGCATCACACCATGCTTCGGCATGGTAGAGTGGAAATGTGGCTGGACGACTTCTGGGAAGGCAGCTAATATCTTGGCAAACTCGTTGTTAGAGGTAGCCACAGAGCCCAGTTGGGGAGCCGGCAGGAGGGCGCAGTGCAGCTCCAATGATTCAAACGTCTTCGAATCAATGAGGCGACGCCCCTTCATATCGATAAGTAAGGAGTGTGCACGAAGAAAATCGGCCCCAAGCAGAGGCTGGGAGACGTCGGCGATGGTAAACGTCCACTTGAAGCGGCGGGCGTTGACGTGTAGGTGTAGCGTGCGTGTGCCGTAAGTTGTTATGTTGCTACCGTTGGCTGCCGTTAAGGATTCACCTCTCTTCCCTGCGCGAGTGTCTTTGCTAGAAGGAGGCACAACACTAACTTCTGCACCCGAGTCGACCAGGAACCGGCGTCCAGAAGGGCGATCACTAATGTAGAGGAGTAGATGTTTACGGCCGGCGGCAGTAGCCACTACCGACGACCGGGCACACCGTTTCCCGGATGAGTGCAAGGAGGGCGGCACTTGCGGGCATCTTTCCCCCACCGTTGATGGTAGTAGCACCATTTATGACTAACGTTGGTCGGTGACTTCACTGTTGTTGCATCAAAACGAGCACTGGCACTTTGCGCTGAGCCTCTGGTCACAGCTGTCACGTTGTTGATGGCGGTGTCGTCGCACTGTTTGCTGTGCCACAGTACGTCAGCACGTGCAGCCAACTGACGAGGGTCTGTGAAGCTCTCGCCCGCCAGCATCAGACGGATGTCGTCAGGCATCTGTTCTAGGAAAAGTTGTTCAAACAGAAAACAGGGTGTGTGTCCGTCCATCAAAGCGAGCATTTCATTCATGAGCATGGAAGGCTTACGGTCCCCGAGGCCATCCATATGTAGAAGTCTCGCAGCCCTTGCACGTTTGCTCGCGCCGAACGTGTCGAGGAGGATCTTCTTGAGCCCTGCATACTTGTCGTCGGCCGGAGGATGACGAAGGAAGTCGATGACGTGCCCGGCCGTGTCCTGATCCAGAGCGCTAACAACGTAGTAGTATTTGGTGGCGTCAACAGTGATGTTCCGTATGTGGAATTGAGCTTCAGTTTGTTCGAACCACACCAGGGGTTGAGAAGTCCAGAAGGTCGGTAGCTTGAGCGAAACTGCATGCTGTTGGTCCTTGCTGTCTTCGGTAGGCATGGCGAAATCCAAAAATGGCCGTTTTGGACAACTCCGGGGTCACCACTGTAGCGGGTATGGCGAATAAACGCTAACAAGTGGTAATGCCGTTTACTTGGTAAGGAGTAAAGCAGTACAATAAGAGGTGTGGTCGTGTTGGCTGTGAGGTGTAGACTGCCCTCCTCCGCTGGCTCGCCTCACCGCCTCACCTCCGTCAGCTCCTGATTGGTTGGCTCAATCAGGAGTCGGGAGCGTTCGAGCAAGTGGTTGGAGCTTCGGTGGCACGACGCGCCTACTGGACGATGGTTCGATATTCCAGCAGTGGTTCGCGTCGCCACATATATATATATATATATATATATATATATATATATATATATATATATATATATATATATATATATATATATATATATATAGATATAGATATAGATATATAGATATATATAGATATATATAGATATATAGATATATATA
>CM035220.1:11779039-11790425 GCA_020233015.1 Callinectes sapidus | reverse complement strand
GTGAGAATGGACAAAGTATGTGAGAAGGAGTTAAAGGCCAAAAACAAACAGAGTTAAAGAGATAGATAGGGAGGACTACCAGGCCGGGACGTTTTAAAAATGGCGTGCAGAAACTTTAAATCGCCTGTCCTGAAAATTTCAAGTTTTTGTAATATTTGTGTGAACTACTTCTTTATTTATGGACCGTTTTTGTTAATTTTGGTCTTGTTTAAAAGATTAAAAGTTACTCTTTAATACTACAAGAGAATTTTTTATTTTGCTTATTAAAAGATTAATTGCAAATTTTTTATTACAACTTGCCAAATTTTTGTTGTTTGCATAAATAATTGATAAGAAATTTTATATAAAATCGAAGGATCATTTCTTTGCAAATCTCGCTTGTAATTTTGTTTCCCAGACTTTAAACTTTCATTTGCTGTACAAAAAAGCCTTAAAAATTAACTTCCCATACAGAAGTGTATTTTTAAAATTATATCAATTTAGTAACTACAAAAATACACTACGATTATACGTACCTAGGAAAAATTAGATGGCTTCTGGAATTAAAGTATTATGTAATGGTTAATAATCCATGAAATTACCAACGGGATTGGAAAAGTTTCAAAAACCTACACTCTTGTAAACCTCCTACTCCCCCTTAAATAGGGTAGTTTATGTAACTCTAAAGAGAAAAACAATACGCTATAGCGTATTGTTCATGTTTTTAATTAAAACATGAAAATTCAAACAAAATTACTGAAAAACTCACTTTTGGAGGTAATTTTTTTTTTTTCTAAGGGAAGAGGATTTGTCGTTGAAATCAATAGAAAATTATTAAAAAAATGACTTATGGTGTAAAATTATATATTTTTTCGTAAAAGAGATTGTTTTCCTTTAAAAGTAGTAAATCTCCGAAAAACATTGAAAAAAGGGACATTTATGCGGTTTTAAAAAAATATATATATTGTCGTAAAATAAGGATAAAAGCATAAAAATAGATAATTTGTGCATTTTTAGAGAAAAAAAAGTATTGTCGAGAAAAGAATATATTTTTTTGGTTTTCTTCCACCAACAAATGAAAATATGAAAAAAGCCTTGAAAAAGTCACTTTTTAGGCAGAATTTTCTTTTTTTTTCAAATTGCATTTATTATACTTGTAAAAGGGGGTTTCGTTTAAAATGCCGTTAATACTCCTAAAAACGTTGAAAAACACGTCATTTATGATAATGGATACTTTGTACAGTTTCAGAGAAAAAAAATGTATATAGGGTTTATTTTCTTGTTTTTAATCAACACAATGAAATCATTAGAAAGTTATTAAAAAAGTGACTTTTGGTGTAAAATCATATTTTTTTTCGTAAAAGACATAGTTTTCCTTTAAAAGTATTAAAATTCCGAAAAAACATTGAAAAAAGGGTCATTTATGCGGTTTTAGAGAAAAATAAATATATTGTCGTGAAATAAGGATAAAAGCATAAAAATAGGTAATTTGTGTAATTTTAGAGAAAAAAAAAATATTGTCAAGAAAAATAATGTATTTTTTTTGGTTTTCTTCCTCCAACAAATGAAAATATGAAAAAAAACTTGAAAAAGTTACTTTTTAAGAAGAATTTTCTTCTTTATTCAAATTGCATATATTATACTTGTAAAAGGGAGTTTTGTTTGAAATGCCGTTAATACTCCTAAAAATTTTGAAAAACACGTCATTTATTATTGTTTTCAGAAAAAAAGTATATTGTGGCATTATTCAATGTTTTTTGTTTATTGTTTGATGAAAACAATGAAATAAGCAGAAAATCGTCAAAAAATTAACTTTTCGGTGAAAAGAAACTTTTTTCGTGAAATTGCATATATTCCTTTTTTCTGAACTAAAATGGTCTTTCTAAGATAAGATGCTAATTCTCCAAGAAACGCTGGAAACGGAATAATTTATGCAATTTTGAGAGAAAAAAATGAATTGCCTTGAAAAGTTAATATATTTATTGCTTTTTTCTTCATTTTCATTCAAAACATGAAAAATAAAAAAAAACACTGAAAAATCCTTTTTCTTAAAGAAATATATATATTTTCATTGAAATAGATTGTATTACATTTTATGTAACATGGAAAAGAGATTTACTTCAAAATGTTGTTAAAACAAATAAAAAGGTTTAAATAGGGTAGTTTATGTAACTTTAAAGAGAAAAATAATAAGCTATAGTGTATTGTTCATATTTTTAATTGAAACATGAAAAATTCAAAGAAAATTACTGAAAAACTCACTTTTGGATGTAAAAACATACTTTTATTCTCTAAGGAAAGATGGATTTGACATAAAAATATTGTAAAACCCTTAAAAAACGTTGGAAAATTGATAATTCTAATCGCATATGTTATACTTGTAAAAGGAGGTTTTATGTAAAATACCGTTAATACTCTTAAAACCTGAAAAAAACGTAATTTATATAATTTTACATAGAAAAAGTATATTGTAACAGGAAAAAGTGGTTTTCTACAAAATGTGTTTAAACGTCCAAAAAGGTTGAAAATGGATACTTTGTAGAGTTTCAGAGAAAGAAAAAGTATATAGTGTTTATTTTCTTGTTTTTCATCAAAACATTGAAATCAATTGAAAATTATTAAAAAAGTGACTTTTGGTGTAAAATCATATTTTTTTCGTAAAAGAGATGGTTTTTCTTCAAAACTAGTAAAACTCCGAAAAACATTGAAAAAGGGTTCATTTATAGGGTTTAAGAGAAAAATAAATATATTGTCGTAAAATAAGGATAAAAGCATAAAAATAGGTAATTTGTGCAGTTTTAGAGAAAAAACTATTGTCGAGATAAAAAATGTATTTTTTTGGTTTTCTTCCACCAACAAATGAAAATATGAAAAAAACCTTGAAAAAGTCACTTTTTAGGCAGAATTTTCTTCTTTATTCAAATTGCATATATTATACTTGTAAAAGGGGGTTTTGTTTAAAATGCCGTTAATACTCCTAAAAACGTTGAAAAACACGTCATTTATTATTTTTTTTCAGAAAAAAGTATATTGTGGCAATATTCCGTGTTTTTTGTATATTGTTTGATGAAAACAATGAAATAAGCAGAAAATCACCAAAAAAAATAACTTTTTCGGTGAAAAGAAACTTTTTTTCGTGAAATTGCATATATTTCTTTTTTCTGAACTAAAATAAAGATGGTCTTCCTTAGATAAGATGTTAATTCTCCAAGTAACGCAGGAAACGGGATAATTTATGCAATTTTGAGAGAAAAAATGAATTGCCATGAAAAGTTAATATATTTCTTGCTTTTTCCTTCATTTTCATTCAAAACATGGAAATGAAAGGAAAAAACACTGAAAAATCCTTTTTCTCAATTAAATATATATTCTTTCATTGAAAAGGCTTGTATTACATTTTATGTAACATAGAAAAAAGATTTTCTTGAAAATGTTGTTAAAACAAATAAAAAGTTTTAAATAGGGTAGTTTATGTAACTTTAAAGAGAAAAACAATACTCTATAGTATATTGTTCATATTTTTAGATAAAACATGGAAATTCAAAGAAAATTACTCAAAAACCTACATTTGGATGTAAGAAATTATTTTTAAAAATTTTTTAAGGGAAAATGGATTTGACATAAAAATATTGTAAATCCTTTAAAAACGTTGGAAAATTATTAATTCAACCGCATATGTTATACTTGTAATAGAGGATTTTATGTAAAATGCCGTTAATACTCTTAAAAACTTAAAAAAACGTAATTTATGGAATTTTACATAGAAAAAGTTTATTGTAACATGAAAAAGTTGGTTACTACTAAATGTGTTTAAACGTCCATAAAGGTTAAAAATGGATACTTTGTACAGTTTCAGAGAAAAAAAATTTATATAGTGTTTATTTTCTCTTTTTTAATCAAAACATTGAAATCAATAGAAAATTATTAAAAAAGTGACTTTTGGTGTAAAAATTTTTTTTGTAATAGAGATGGTTTTCCTTTAAAAGTAGTAAATCTCCGAAAAACATTGAAAAAAAGGACATTTATGCGGTTTTAGAGAAAAATAAATATATTGTCGTAAAAAAAGGATAAAAGCATAAAAATAGGTAATTTTTGCAATTTTATAGAAAAAAAAATATTGTCGAGATAAATAATGTATTTTTTTGGTTTTCTTCCGCCAACAAATAAAAATATGAAAAAAAAATCTTGAAAAAGTCACTTTTTTGGCAGAATTTTGTTCTTTATTCAAATTGCATATATTATGCTTGTAACAGGGTGTTTTGTTTAAAATACCGTTAATACTCCTAAAAACGTTGAAAAACACGTCATTTATTATTTTCTCAGAAAAAAAGTATATTTGGCAATATTCAGTGTTTTTTTTTATTGTTTGATGAAAACAATGAAATAAGCAGAAAATCATCAAAAAATTACTTTTTCGGTGAAAAGAAACTTTTTTTCGTGAAATTGCATATATTCCTTTTTTCTGAACTAAAATAAAGATGGTCTTTCTTAGATAAGATGTTAATTCTCCAAGAAACGCTGGAAACGGGATAATTTATGCAATTTTGAGAGAAAAAAATGAATTGCCATGAAAAGGTTAATATATTTCTTGCTTTTTCTTCATTTTCATTCAAAACATGGAAATGAAAGGAAAAAACCTGAAAAATCTTTTTTCTTAAAGAAATATATATTTTTTCATTGAAATGGCTTGTATTACATTTTATGTAACATGAAAAAGAGATTTTCTTCAAAATGTTGTTAAAACAAATAAAAAGGTTTAAATAGGGTAGTTTATGTAACTTTAAAGAGAAAAACAATACGCTATAGTGTATTGTTCATATTTTTAATTAAAACATGGAAATTCAAAGAAAATTACTGAAAAACTCACTTTTGGATGTAAAAACATACTTTTATTTTCTAAGGGAAGATGGATTTGACATAAAAATATTGTAAAACCCTTAAAAACGTTGAAAAATTGATAATTCAAATCGCATATGTTATACTTGTAAAAGGGGGTTTTATGTAAAATGCCGTTAATACTCTTAAAAACTGAAAAAAACGTAATTTATGGAATTTTACATAGAAAAAGTATATTGTAACATGAAAAAGTTGTTTTCTACAAAATGTGTTTAAACGTCCAAAAAGGTTAAAAATGGATACTTTGTACAGTTTCAGAGAAAGAAAATGTATATAGTGTTTATTTTCTTGTTTTTAATCAAAACATTGAAATCAATAGAAAATTATTAAAAAAAAGTGACTTTTGGTGTAAAATCATATATTTTTTTCGTAAAAGAGATGGTTTTCCTTTAAAAGTAGTAAATCTCCGAAAAACATTGAAAAAAGGGTCATTTATGCGGTTTTAGAGAAAAATAAATATATTGTCGTAAAATAAGGATAAAAGCATAAAAATAGGTAATTTGTGCAATTTTAGAGAAAAAAAATATTGTCGAGATATAGAATGTATTTTTTTGGTTTTCTTCCACCAACAAATGAAAATATGAAAAAAACCTTGAAAAAGTCACTTTTTAGGCAGAATTTACTTTTTTATTCAAATTGCATATACTATACTTGTAAAAGGGTTTTTTTTTAATGCCTTTAATACTCCTAAAAACGTTGAAAAACACCATTTTTTTCAGAAAAAAAATTATATTGTGGCAATATTCAGTATTCTTTGTTTATTGTTTGATGAAAACAATGAAATAAGCAGAAAATCATCAAAAACTTAACTTTTTCGGTGAATAAAGATGGTCTTTCTAAGATAAGATGTTAATTCTCCAAGTAACGCTGGAACGGGATAATTTTTGCCATTTTGAGAGAAAAAAATGAATTGCCTTGAAAAGTTAATATATTTCTTGCTTTTTCCTTCATTTTCATTCAAAACATGGAAATGAAAGGAAAAAACACTGAAAAATCCTTTTTCTTAAAGAAATATATTTTTTGATTGAAATGGCTTCTATTACATTTTATGTAACAAGGAAAAGAGATTTTTTCAAAATGTTGTTAAAACAAATAAAAAGGTTTAAATAGGGTAGTTTATTTATTTTTAAAGAGAAAACAATACGTATTGTTCATATTTTTAATTAAAACATGGAAATTCAAAGAAAATTACTGAAAAACTCACTTTTGGATGTGAAAACATACTTTTATTTTCTAAGGGAAGATGGATTTGACATAAAAATATTGTAAAACCCTTAAAAACGTTGGAAAATTGATAATTCATATCGCATATGTTATACTTGTAAAAATGTAAAAATTATGTAAAATGCCGTTAATTCTCTTAAAAACTGAAAAAAACGTAATTTATGGAATTTTACATAGAAAAAGTATATTGTAACACGAAATAGTTGTTTGCTACAAAATTTGTTTAAACGTCCAAAAAGATTAAAAATGGATACTTTGTAGAGTTTCAGAGAAAGAAAATGTATATAGTGTTTATTTTCTTGTTTTTAATCAAAACATAGAACTCAATTGAAAATTATAAAAAAAGTGACTTTTGGTGTAAAATCTTTTTTTTTTCGTAAAAGAGATGGTTTTCCTTTAAAAGTAGTAAATCGAAAAACATTGAAAAAATGGTCATTTATGCGGTTTTAGAGAAAAATGAATATATTGTCGTAAAATAAGGATAAAAGCATAAAAATAGGTAATTTGTGCAACTTTAGAGAAAAAAAAATATTATCGAGAAAAAGAATGTATTTTTTTTTGGTTTTCTTCCACCAACAAATAAAAATATTTAAAAAAAACTTGAAAAAGTCAATTTTAAGGCAGAATTTCTAACTTCTTTATTCAAATTGTATATATTATACTTGTAAAAAAGGGTTTTGTTTGAAATGCCGTTAATACTCCTAAAAACGTTGAAAAACACGTAATTTATTATTTTTTTTTAAGAAAAAAGTATATTGTGGCAATATTCAGTGTTTTTTGTTTATTGTTTGATGAAAACAATGAAATAAGCAGAAAATCATCAAAAAATTAACTTTTTCGGTGAAAAGAAACTTTTTTCGTGAAATTGCATATAGTCCTTTTTTCTGAACTAAAATAAAGATGGTCTTTCTTAGATAAGATGTTAATTCTCCAAGAAACGCTGGAAACGGGATAATTTATGCAATTTTGAGAGAAAAAAATGAATTGCCATGAAAAGTTATTATATTTCTTGCTTTTTCCATAATTTTCATTCAAAACATGGAAATGAAAGGAAAAAACACTGAAAAATCCTTTTTCTTAAAGAAATATATATATTTTTTTATCAAAATGGCTTGTATTACATTTTATGTAACATGGAAAAGAGATTTCCTTCAAAATGTTGTTATAACAAAAAAAAAAGTTAAAATAGGATAATTTATGTAACTTTAAAGAGAAAAACAATACGCTATAGTGTATTGTTCATATTTTTAATTAAAACATGGAAATCCAAAGAAAATTACTGGAAAACTCACTTTTGGATGTAAAGACATACATTTATTTTGTAAGAGAAGATGGATTTGACATAAAAATATTGTAAAACCGAAAAAACGTTGTAAAATTGATACTTCAAATCGCATGTTATATTTGTAAAAGGTGGTTTTATGTAAAATGCCGTTAATACTCTTAAAACCTGAAAAAAACGTAATATATGGAATTTTTAATAGAAAAAGTATTTTGTAACTTGAAAAAGGTATTTTCTACAAAATGTGTTTAAGCGTCCAAAAAGGTTAAAAATGGATACTTTGTACAGATTCAGAGAAAGAAAATGTATATAGTTTTTATTTTCTTGTTTTTAATCAAAACATTGAAATCAATAGAAAATTATTAAAAAAGTGACTTTCGGTGTAAAATCATATATTTTTTTCGTAAAAGAGATCGTTTTCCTCTAAAAGTAGTAAATCTCCGAAAAAAATTGAAAAAAGGGTCATTTATGCAGTTTTAGAGGAAAATAAATATATTGTCGCAAAATAAGGATAAAAGTAAAAAAAATGGGTAATTTGTGCAATTTTAGAGAAAAAAAAAATTGTTTAGATAAAGAATGTATTTTTTTGTTTTTTTCCTCCAACAAATGAATATATGAAAAAACCTTGAAAAAGTCATTTTTTTGGCAGAATTTTCTTCTTTATTCAAATTGCATATATTATACGTGTAAAAAGGGGTTTTGTTTAAAATGCCGTTAATACTCCTAAAAACGATGAAAAACACGTCATTTATTTATATTTTTTCAGAAAAAAAAGTATATTGTGGCAATATTCAGTGATTTTTGTTTATTGTTTGATGAAAACAAAGAAATAAGCAGAAAATCATCAAAAAAATTAACTTTTTTCGGTGAAAAGAAACTTTTTTCGTGAAATTGCATACATTCCTTTTTTCTGAACTAAAATAAAGATGGTCTTTCTTAGATAAGATGTTAATTCTCCAAGAAACGCAGGAAACGGGATAATTTATGAAATTTTTAAGACAAAAAATTAATTGCCATGAAAATTTAATATATTTCTTGCTTTTTCCTTCATTTTCATTCAAAACATGGAAATGAAATAAAAAAACACAGAAAAATCATTTTTTTTAAAGAAATATACAGTTTTTTCATTCAAATAGCTTGTATTCCATTTTATGTAACATGAAAAAGAGATTTTCTTCAAAATGTTGTTAAAACAAATAAAAAGGTTTAAATAGGTTAGTTTATGTAACTTTAAAGAGAAAAACAATACGCTATAGTGTATTGTTCATATTTTTAATTAAAACATGGAAATTCAATGAAAAATACTGAAAAACTCACTTTTGGATGTAAAAACATACTTTTAATTTCTAAGGGAAGATATATTTGACATAAACGTCCAAAAAGGTTAAAAATGGATACTTTGTACAGTTTCAAAGAAAGAAAATGTATATAGTGTTTATTTTCTTCTTTTTAATCAAAACATTGAAATCAATAGAAAATTATTAAAAAAGTGACTTTTGGTGTAAAATCATATTTTATTCGTAAAAGAGATGGTTTTCCTTTAAAAGTAGTAAATCTCTGAAAAACATTGAAAAAAGGTTAATTTATGCGGTTTTAGAGCAAAAAAAATATATTGTCGTAAAATAAGGATAAAAGCATAAAAATAGGTAATTTGTGCAATCTTAGAGAAAAAAACATTCTCGAGATAAGGAATGTATTTTTTTGGTTTTCTTCCACCAACAAATGAAAATATGAAAAAACCCTTGAAAAAGTCACTTTTTAGGCAGAATTTACTTCTTTATTCAAATTGAATATATTATAATTGTAAAAAAGGGTTTGGTTTAAAATGCCGATAATACTCCTAAAAACGTTGAAAAACACGTCATTTACTTTTTTTTTCAGGAAGAAATTATATTATGGCAATATTCAGTGTTTTTTGTCTATTGTTTGATGAAAACAATGAAATAAGCAGAAAATCATCAAAAAACTAACTTTTTCGGTGAAAAGAAACTTTTTTCGTGAAATTGAATATATTCCTTTTTTTCTGAACTAAAATAAAGATTGTGTTTCTTAGATAAGATGTTAATTCTCCAAAAAACCCTGGAAACGGGATAATTTATGCAATTTTGAGAGAAAAAAATTAATTGCCATTAAAAGTTAATATATTACTTGCTTTTTCCTTCATTTTCATTCAAAACATGGAAATTAAAGAAAAAAACACTGAAAAATCCTTTTTCTTAAAGTAATATATATTTTTTTATTGAAATGGCTTGTATTACATTTTATGTAACATGGAAAAGAGATTTTCTTCAAAATGTTGTTAAAACAAATAAAAAGGTTTAAATAGGGTAGTTTATGTAACTTTAAAGAGAAAAACGCTATAGTGTATTGTTATATTTTTAATTAAAACATGGAAATTCAAAGAAAATTACTGAAAAACTCACTTTTGGATGTAAAAATATAATTTTATTTTCTAAGGGAAGATGGATTTGATATAAAAGAATTGTAAAACCCTTAAAAACGTTGAAAAATTGATAATTCAAATCGCATATGTTATACTTGTAAAAGGGGTTTCATGTAAAATGCCGTTAATACTCTTAAAAACTGAAAAAAACGTAATTTATGGAATTTTACATAGAAAAAGTATATTGTAACATGAAAAAGTTGTTTCTACAAAATGTGTTTAAACGTCCAAAAAGGTTAAAAATGGATACTTTGTACAGTTTCAGAGAAAGAAAATGTATATAGTGTTTATTTTCTTGTTTTTAATCAAAACATTGATATCAATAGAAAATTATTAAAAAAGTGACTTTCTGTGTAAAATCATATTTTTTTTCGTAAAAGACATGGTTTTCCTTTGAAAGTAGTAAATCTCCGAAAAACATTGGAAAAAGGGTCATTTATGCGGTTTTAGAGAAAAATAAATATATTTTCGTAAAATAAGGGAAAAAGTATAAAAATAGGTAATTTGTGCAATTTTAGAGAAAAAAAATATTGTCGAGATAAAGAATGTATTTTTTTGGTTTTCTTCCACCAACAAATGAAAATATGAAAAAAAACTTGAAAAAGTCACTTTTTAGGCCGAATTTTCTTCTTTATTCAAATTGCATATATTATACTTGTAAAAGGGGGTTTTGTTTAAAGTGCCGTTAATACTAATAAAAACGTTGAAAAAACCGTTATTTTTTTATTTTTTCAGAAAAAAAAGTGTATTGTGGCAATGTTTAGTGTTTTTTGTTTATTATTTGATGAAAACAATGAAATAAGCAGAAAATCATCAAAAAATTAACTTTTTCGGTGAAAAGAAACTTTTTTCGTGAAATTGCATCTATTCTTTTTTTCTGAACTAAAATAAAGATGGTCTTTCTTAGATAAGATGTTAATTCTCCAAGAAACGCTGGAAACGGGATAATTTATGCAATTTTGAGAGAAAAAAATGAATTGCCATGAAAAATTAATATATTTCTTGCTTTTTCATTCCTTTTCATTCAAAACATGGAAATAAACGGAAAAAGCACTGAAAAATCCTTTTTCTTAAAGAATATATATATTTTTTTTATTGACATGGCTTGTATTACATTTTATGTAACATGGAAAAGAGATTTCCTTCAAAATGTTGTTAAAACAAATAAAAATCCTTTTTCTTAAAGAAATATATATTTTTTCATTGAAATGGCTTGTATTACATTTTATGTAACATGGAAAAAAAAATTTCCTCAAAATGTTGTTAAAACAAATAAAAAGGTAGTTTATATAACTTTAAAGAGAAAAACAATACGTATTGTTCATATTATTAATTAAAACATGGAAATTCAAAGAAAATTACTGAAAAACTCAATTTTGAATGTAAAAACATACTACTATTTTCTAAGGGAAGATGGATTTGACATAAAATTTTGTAAAACCCTTAAAAACGTTGGAAAATTGATAATTCAAATCGCATATGTTATACTTGTAAAAGAGGTTTTTATGTAAAATACCGTTAATACTCTTACAAACTGAAAAAAACGTAATTTATGGAATTTT
>CM035220.1:11717331-11729636 GCA_020233015.1 Callinectes sapidus | reverse complement strand
TTTTCATTAAAAATATGAACAATACACTATAGCGTGTTGTTTTTCTCTTAAAATTTACATAATCTACCCTATTTAAACCTTTTTATTTGTTTTAACAACATTTTGAAGAAAATCTCTTTTTCATGTTACATAAAATGTAATACAAGCCATTTCAATGAAAAATATATATAGTTCTTTAAGAAAAAGGATTTTTCAGTGTTTTTTCCTTTCATTTCCATGTTTTGAATAAAATGAAGGAAAAAGCAAGAAATATATTAACTTTTCATGGCAATTCAGTTTTTCTCTCAAAATTGCATAAATTATCCCGTTTCCAGCGTTTCTTGGAGAATTAACATCTTATCTAATAAAACCATCTTTATTTTAGTTCAGAAAAAAGGAATATATGCAATTTCACGAAAAAAAGTTTCTTTTCACCGAAAAAGTTAATTTTTTGATGATTTTCTGCTTATTTCATTGATTTCATCAAAGATTAAACAAAAAACACTGAATATTGCCACAATATACTTTTTTCTGAAAAAAATATATAAATGACGTGTTTTTCAACGTTTTTAGGAGTATTAACGGCATTTTAAATAAAACCCCATTTTACAAGTAAGCCATTTCAATGAAAAAATATATATTTCTGGAAGAAAAGGATTTTTCGGTGTTTTTTCCTTTCATTTCCATGTTTTGAATTAAAATGAAGAAAAAAGCAAGAAATATATTAACTTTTCATGGTAAATAATTTTTTTCTCTCAAAATTGCATAAATTATCCCGTTTCCATCCTTTCTTGGAGAATTAACATCTTATCTAAGAAAGAACATCTTTATTTTAGTTCAGAAAAAAAGATTATTTGCAATTTCACGAAAAAAGTTTCTTTTCACCGGGAAAGTTAAATTTTTGATGACTTTCTGCTTATTTCATTGTTTTCATCAAACAATAAACATTTTTTTCTGAAAAAAATAATAAATGACGTGTTTTTCAACGTTTTTAGGAGTATTAACGGCATTTTAAACAAAAACCCCCTTTTACAAGTATAATATATGCAATTTGAATAAAGAAGAAAATTCTGCCTAAAAAGTGACTTTTTCAAGGTTTTTTTCATATTTTCATTTGTTGGTGGAAGAAAACTAAAAATATACATTCTTTATCTCGACAATATTTTTTTTCTCTAAAATTGCACAAATTACCTATTTTTATGCTTTTATGCTTAATTTACGACAATATATTTATTTTTCTCTAAACCCGCATAAATGACCCTATTTCATTGTTTTTCGGAGATTTACTACTTTTAAAGGAAAACCATCTCTTTTGTGAAAAAAGTTATGATTTTACACCTTAAGTCACTTTTTTTTAATAATTTTCTATTGATTTCAATGTTTTGATTAAAAAACAAGAAAATAAACACTATATACATTTTCTTTCTCTGAAACTGTACAAAGTATCCATTTTTCACCTTTTTGGACGTTTAAACACATTTTGTAGAAAACAACTTTTTCATGTTATACTATACTTTTTCTATGTAAAATTCCATAAATTACGTTTTTTTCAGTTTTTAAGAGTATTAACGGCATTTAACATAAAACCACCTTTTACAAGTATAACATATGCAATTTGAATTATGAATTTTTCAACTTTTTTAAGGGTTTTACAATATTTTTATGTCAAAAAGCATATATTATACTTGTAAAACGGGGTTTTGTTTAAAATGTCGTTAATACTCCTAAAAACGTTGAAAAACACGTCATTTATGATTTTTTTCAGAAAAAAAGTATATTGTCGCAATATTGAGTTTTTTTTATGAAAACATTGAAATAAGCACCGAAGATGTAGATTTTTCGATGATTTTATGCTTATTTCATTGTTTTCATAAGAAATAAACAAAAAACATTGAATATTGCGACAATATACTTTTTTCTCAAAAATATCATAATTGACGTGTTTTTCAACGTTTTTAGGAGTATTAAGGGCATTTTACACAAAACCCCCTTTCACAAGTATAATATATGCAATTTGTATAAAGACAAAATTTCTGCCTAAAAAGTGACTTTTTCAATGTTTTTATCTTATTTTTATTTGTTGGTGGAAGAAAACCAAAAAATTCATTCTTTTTTTGGATAATATATCTTTTTTTTTAAAACTGCACAAAGTACCCATTTTTATGTTTTTATCATTATATTACGCAAATACTTTTTTTCTCTAAAACTGCATAAATGACCCTTACTACAATGTTTTTGAGAGATTTAACAAAAAAGTATGTTTTTACATCCAAAAGTGAGTTTTTCAGTAATTTTCTTTTAATTTTCATGTTTTAATTAAAAACAAGACCAATGCACTATATATTTTTTTTCTCTTTAAAGTTACATAAACTACCTTATTTAAACCTTTTTATTGGTTTTAACAACATTTTGAGGAAAATCCCTTTTTCATGTTACATAAATTGTAATACAAGCCATTTCAATGAAAAAAAATATATATTTAATTTAGAAGAAGGATTTTTCAGTGTTTTTTCTTTACATTACCATGTTTTGATTGAAAATGACGGAAAAAGCAAGAAATATATTAACTTTTTATTGCAATTCACTTTTTTTCTCTCAAAATGGCATGAATTATCCCCTTTTCAGCGTTTTTAAGAGAATTAACATCTCATCTATGAAACCCTATCTTTTTTTAGTTCAGAAGAAAGAAATATATGCCATTACACGAAAAAAGTTCCTTTTCACCGAAAAAGCAGATTTTTCGAAGGTATTCTGCTTACTTCATTGTTTTCATAAAAAAATAAAGAAAAAACAATGAATATTGCGGCAATGTAATTTTTTCTCAAAAATTTTATAAATGACGTCTTTTTCAACGTTATTAGGAATATTAACGGCATTTTACACAAAACCCCCTTTTACAAGTATAATATATGAAATTTGTATAAAGACAACATTTTTGCCTAAAAAGTGACTTTTTCAATGTTTTTATCTTATTTTCATTTGTTGGTGGAAGAATACCAAAAGGGGGTTTTGTGTAAAATGCCGTTAATACTCCTAAAAACGTTGAAAAACACGTCATTTATGAAATTTTTGAGAAAAAAGTATATTATCGCAATATTCATTGTTTTTTTGTTTATTTCTTATGAAAACAATGAAATAAGCAGAAAATCATCAAAAAATCTACATCTTCGGTGCTTAATTCAATGTTTTCATAAAAAAACACTGAATGTTGCGACAATATACTTTTTCTGAAAAAAATCATAAATGACGTGTTTTTCAACGTTTTTAGGAGTATTAACAATTTTTTAAACAAAACCCCCTTTTACATGTATAATATATGCAATTTGAATAAACAAGAAAATTCTGCCTAAAAAGTGACTTTTTCAATGTTTTTTTCTTAAATTTATTTTTTGGTGGAAAAAACCACAAATATACATTCTTTTTCTCGACAATATTTTTTTTCTCTAAAATTGCACAAATTACCTACTTTTATGCTTTTATCCTTATTTTACGATAATATATTTTTTTTCTCTAAAACTGCATAAATGACCCTTATTTTACTGTTTTTCGGAGATTTACAACTTTTTAAGGAAAACCATCTGTTTTACGAAAAAAAATATAATTTTGCAACAAAAGTCATTTTTTTAGTAATTTTCTATTGATTTCAATGTTTTGACTAAACACAAGAAAATAAACACTATATACATTTTCTTTTTCTGAAAAAGTACAAAGTACCCATTTTTAACCTTTTAGAACGTTTGAAAATATTTTGTAGAAAAGAACTTTTTCATGTTACAATATATTATTTTAACTAAAATTTCGAAAATTAGGTTTTTTTCAGTTTTAGGAGTATTAATGGCATTTTACACAAAACCTCCTTTTACAAGTAGAACTTATGCGATTTGAATTATCCATTTTTTAACGTTTTTAAGGGTTTTACAATATTTTTATGACAAATCCATCTTCCCTTAGAAAATAAAGTATGTTTTTACCTCCAAAAGTGAGTTTTTCAATAATTTTCTTTGAATATCCATGTTTTACTTAAAAACATGAACAATACGCCATAGCGTATTGTTTTTCCATTTAAAGTTATATAAACTACCCTATTTAAAACTTTTTATTGGTTTTAACAACATTTTCAAGAAAATCCCTTTTTAGTGTTACATTAAAAGTAATAAAAGCCATTTCAAGGAAAAAAAATATATATATATTTTTAGAAAAAGGATTTCTGTGTTTTTTTTTTTTTCATTTCCATGTTTTGATTCAAAATGAAGGAAAAAGCAAGAAATATATAGACTTTTTATTGCAAATCATTTTTTTCTCTCAAAATTGCATAAATTATCCCTTTTCCAGCGTTTTTAGGAGAATTAACATATTATCATAGAAAGACAGTATTTTATTTAATTCAGAAAAAAAAGAATATATGCTCTTTAACGAAAAAAAACTCATTTGCACCGAAAAAGTGAATTTTTCGATTATTTTCTGCTAATTTCATTGTTTCCATGAAAAAATTACCAAAAAACACCAAATGTGGCGACCATATACTTTTTCTGAAAAAATAAAAAAAAGACGGGTTTTTCAACGTTTTTAGGAGTATTAACGCTATTTTAAATAAAACCCTTTTTTACAAGTATAATATATGCAATTTAAAAAAAGAAGAAAATTCTACCTATAAATTGACTTTTTCAATGTTTTTTTCTAATTTTTATTTATTTGTGGAAGAAAACCAAAAAAATACATTCTTTTTCTCCACAATACTTTTTTTCTCTAAAATTGCACAAATTACCCATTTTTATGCTTTTATCCTTGTTTTACGATAATATATATTTTTTTCTCTAAAACTGGATAAATGACCCTTTTTTCAATTTGTTTCAGAGATTTACAACTTTTTCAAAGAAAACCATCTCTTTTACGAAAAAATATGATTACACCAAAAGTCATTTTTTAATAATTTTCTATTGATTTAAATGTTTTGATTAAAAACAAAAAAAATAAACACTATATACAATTTCTTTCTCTGAAACCGTACCAAGTACCCATTTTCAACCTTTTTGGACGTTTAAAAATATTTTGTAGAAAACAACTTTTTCGTATTACAATATAATTTTTTTTATGTAAAAATTAATAAATTAGTTTTTTTTTCAGTTTTTAATAGTATTAAGGGCATTTTACACAAAACCCCTTTTTACAAGTTTAACATATGCGATTTGAGCTATCCATTTTTCAACGTTTTTAAAGGTTTTATAATATTTTTTATGACAAATCCATCTTCCCTTAGTAAAAAAAAAAAAAAGTTTTTACCTCCAGAAGTGAATTTTCAGTAATTTTCCTTGAATTTCCATGCTTTAATTAAAAACACTAACAATACGCTATAGCGTATTGTTTTTCTCTTAAAAAATACACAAACTACCCTATTTAAACCTTTTTATTGGTTTTAACAACATTTTGAAGAAAATCCCTTTTTAATGTTACATTAAAAGAAATACAAGCCATTTCAAGGAAAAAAATATATATTTCTTTTAGAAAAAGGATTTTTCAGTGTTTTTTCTTTTATTTCCATGTTTTGATTGAAAATGAAGAAAAATGCAAGAAATATATTAACTTTTTATGGCAATTCATTTTTTTTTCTCAAAATTGCATAAATTATCCCCTTTCCAGCGTTTTTAGAAGAATTAATATCTTGTCTTAGAAATACCATCTTTTATTTAGTTCAGAAAAAAGAAATATATGCCATTTCAAGAAAAAAGTTCCTTTTTACCTAAAAAGTGAATTTTGCAATGATTTTCTGCTCATTTCATTGTTTATATAAAAAAAAAAAAAAAACTGAATATTGCGACATTATACTTTTTTCTGAAAAAAGTCATAAATGACGTGTTTTTCAAAGTTTTTAGGAGTATTAACGCCATTTTAAACAAAACCCACTTTACAAGTATGCAATTTCACGAAAAAAGTTTCTTTTCACCGAAAAATTAATTTTTTTGATGATTTTCTGCTTATTTCATTGTTTTCATCAAACAATAAACAAAAAACAATGAATTTTGCCACAATATAATTTTTATTCAGAAAAAATCATAAATGACGTGTTTTTCAACGTTTTTAGGAGTATTAACGGCATTTTAAACAAAAACCCCTTTTACAAGTATAATTTATGCAATTTGAATAAAGAAGAAAATTCTGCCTAAAAAGTGACTTTTTCAATGTTTTTTTCATATTTTCATTTGTTGGTGGAAGAAAACCAAAAAAATACATTCTTTATCTCGACATATTTTTTTTCTCTAAAATTGCACAAATTACCTATTTTTATCCTTTTATCCTTATTTTACGACAATATATTTATTTTTCTCTAAAACCGCATAAATGACCCTATTTTCAATGTTTTTCGGAGATTTACTACTTTTAAAGGAAAACCATCTCTTTTGTGAAAAAAAGTTATGATTTTACACCTTAAGTCACTTTTTTTTAATAATTTTCTATTGATTTCAATGTTTTGATTAAAAAACAAGAAAATAAACACTATATACATTTTCTTTCTCTGAAACTGTACAAAGTATCCATTTTTCACCTTTTTGGACGTTTAAACACATTTTGTAGCAAACAACTTTTTCATGTTATACTATACTTTTTCTATGTAAAATTCCATAAATTACGTTTTTTTCAGTTTTTAAGAGTATTAACGGCATTTAACATAAAACCCCCTTTTACAAGTATAACATATGCAATTTGAATTATGAATTTTTCAACTTTTTTAAGGGTTTTACACTATTTTTATGTCAAAAAGCATATATTATACTTGTAAAACGGGGTTTTGTTTAAAATGTCGTTAATACTCCTAAAAACGTTGAAAAACACGTCATTTATGATTTTTTTCAGAAAAAAAGTATACTGTCGCAATATTGAGTTTTTTTTATGAAAACATTGAAATAAGCACCGAAGATGTAGATTTTTCGATGATTTTATGCTTATTTTATTGTTTTCATAAGAAATAAACAAAAAACATTGAATATTGCGACAATATACTTTTTTCTCAAAAATATCATAATTGACGTGTTTTTCAACGTTTTTAGGAGTATTAAGGGCATTTTACACAAAATCCCCTTTCACAAGTATAATATATGCAATTTGTATAA
This sequence comes from Callinectes sapidus, assembly GCA_020233015.1. NCBI lineage: Eukaryota > Metazoa > Arthropoda > Malacostraca > Decapoda > Portunidae > Callinectes > Callinectes sapidus. The sequence continues at coordinate 11,722,551 of CM035220.1, read as the reverse complement.
AGACAAAATTTCTGCCTAAAAAGTGACTTTTTCAATGTTTTTATCTTATTTTTATTTGTTGGTGGAAGAAAACCAAAAAATTCATTCTTTTTTTGGATAATATATCTTTTCTTTAAAACTGCACAAAGTACCCATTTTTATGTTTTTATCATTATATTACGGAAATACTTTTTTTCTCTAAAACTGCATAAATGACCCTTACTACAATGTTTTTGAGAGATTTAACAAAAAAGTATGTTTTTACATCCAAAAGTGAGTTTTTCAGTAATTTTCTTTTAATTTTCATGATTTAATTAAAAACAAGACCAATGCACTATATATTTTTTTTCTCTTTAAAGTTACATAAACTACCTTATTTAAACCTTTTTATTGGTTTTAACAACATTTTGAGGAAAATCCCTTTTTCATGTTACATAAATTGTAATACAAGCCATTTCAATGAAAAAAATATATATATTTAATTTAGAAGAAGGATTTTTCAGTGCTTTTTCTTTACATTACCATGTTTTCATTGAAAATGACGGAAAAAGCAAGAAATATATTAACTTTTTATTGCAATTCACTTTTTTTCTCTCAAAATGGCATGAATTATCACCTTTTCAGCGTTTTCAAGAGAATTAACATCTCATCTATGAAACCCTATCTTTTTTTAGTTCAGAAGAAAGAAATATATGCCATTACACGAAAAAAGTTCCTTTTCACCGAAAAAGTAGATTTGTAGACTTGTAGACGTGTTTTTCAACGTTTTTAGGAGTATTAACAATTTTTTAAACAAAACCCCCTTTTACATGTATAATATATGCAATTTGAATAAACAAGAAAATTCTGCCTAAAAAGTGACTTTTTCAATGTTTTTTTCTTAAATTTATTTTTTGGTGGAAAAAACCACAAATATACATTCTTTTTCTCGACAATATTTTTTTTCTCTAAAATTGCACAAATTACCTACTTTTATGCTTTTATCCTTATTTTACGATAATATATATTTTTTCTCTAAATCTGCATAAATGACCCTTATTTCAATGTTTTTCGGAGATTTACAACTTTTCAAGGAAAACCATCTCTTTTACGAAAAAAAAATATGATTTTGCAACAAAAGTCATTTTTTTAGTAATTTTCTATTGATTTCAATGTTTTGACTAAACACAAGAAAATAAACACTATATACATTTTCTTTTTCTGAAAAAGTACAAAGTACCCATTTTTAACCTTTTAGAACGTTTGAAAATATTTTGTAGAAAAGAACTTTTTCATGTTACAATATATTATTTTAACTAAAATTTCGAAAATTAGGTTTTTTTCAGTTTTAGGAGTATTAATGGCATTTTACACAAAACCTCCTTTTACAAGTAGAACTTATGCGATTTGAATTATCCATTTTTTAACGTTTTTAAGGGTTTTACAATATTTTTATGACAAATCCATCTTCCCTTAGAAAAAAAGTATGTTTTTACCTCCAAAAGTGAGTTTTTCAGTAATTTTCTTTGAATTTCCATGTTTTAATTAAAAACATGAACAATACGCTATAGCGTATTTTTTTCCATTTAAAGTTATATAAACTACCCTATTTAAAACTTTTTATTGGTTTTAACAACATTTTCAAGAAAATCCCTTTTTAGTGTTACATTAAAAGTAATACAAGCCATTTCAAGGAAAAAAAAAATATATATATTTTTAGAAAAAGGATTTCTGTGTTTTTTTTCATTTCCATGTTTTGATTCAAAATGAAGGAAAAAGCAAGAAATATATAGACTTTTTATTGCAAATCATTTTTTTCTCTCAAAATTGCATAAATTATCCCTTTTCCAGCGTTTTTAGGAGAATTAACATATTATCATAGAAAGACCATATTTTATTTAATTCAGAAAAAAAGAATATATGCTCTTTAACGAAAAAAAACTCATTTGCACCGAAAAAGTGAATTTTTCGATTATTTTCTGCTAATTTCATTGTTTCCATGAAAAAATTACCAAAAAACACCAAATGTGGCGACCATATACTTTTTCTGAAAAAATAAAAAAAAGACGGGTTTTTCAACGTTTTTAGGAGTATTAACGCTATTTTAAATAAAACCCTTTTTTACAAGTATAATATATGCAATTTAAAAAAAGAAGAAAATTCTACCTATAAATTGACTTTTTCAATGTTTTTTTCTAATTTTTATTTATTGGTGGAAGAAAACCAAAAAAATACATTCTTTTTCTCCACAATACTTTTTTTCTCTAAAATTGCACAAATTACCCATTTTTATGCTTTTATCCTTGTTTTACGATAATATATATTTTTTCTCTAAAACTGGATAAATGACCCTTTTTTCAATGTGTTTCAGAGATTTACAACTTTTTCAAAGAAAACCATCTCTTTTACGAAAAAATATGATTACACCAAAAGTCATTTTTTAATAATTTTCTATTGATTTAAATGTTTTGATTAAAAACAAAAAAAATAAACACTATATACAATTTCTTTCTCTGAAACCGTACCAAGTACCCATTTTCAACCTTTTTGGACGTTTAAAAATATTTTGTAGAAAACAACTTTTTCGTATTACAATATAATTTTTTTTATGTAAAAATTAATAAATTAGTTTTTTTTCAGTTTTTAATAGTATTAAGGGCATTTTACACAAAACCCCTTTTTACAAGTTTAACATATGCGATTTGAGCTATCCATTTTTCAACGTTTTTAAAGGTTTTATAATATTTTTTATGACAAATCCATCTTCCCTTAGTAAAAAAAAAAAAAAGTTTTTACCTCCAGAAGTGAATTTTCAGTAATTTTCCTTGAATTTCCATGCTTTAATTAAAAACACTAACAATACGCTATAGCGTATTGTTTTTCTCTTAAAAAATACACAAACTACCTGTCACGTCCAACGTACACACCGTAAGTGAGGGGCAAGTAGCAGGTGAACAGCAGGTGATGTGTTCAAAGGAAACGACCATGGCCATTTAACAAAGGTCTAATTATGAGTACCACAACAGCAACAATAACACAACACAAGAACACAACACTTAGCACGACAGAAACACACCCACACCCACACACACTCACACATTCACGCACTCACACGGTCGCAGCCCTAACACACTGAAGCGAGGAGCGAGCGAGCGGCAGGGCGAGGTGGAAGAGCAAGCATCTACCCAGCCGCGCTCCGCGCTTATATACCCGTGAAGGCACCTCCTGGTGACCACCACCAACCTCTACTTAACTACTAGTTCACGTGGCGCGATGAGCAACAGCCAAACATCCAATCATACAAGTAGTTATACAAACAATAAATGTGCGACCACGTGACACCTCCCCCCAAAGAAAAACTTTTGTACCAGGGAAAAAAGTTAACATGTATACAAAATATCAAAGGCGCACAAGCCCCCCATAAAAATTATCAGCACAAAATACAATATATGACGGCTGAACAACAAAAGAAAAAGATAACAAATGAAATGCGAGATAACACAAATGAAATGTTATACAAAAGAGAATCTAAACCTAGTTACACTCTAGATAATGCATCCGCAATAGTATTGTCCTTGCCACGGATGTGTTGCACTTTTATGTTATATGGTTGCAAAGCTAGAGCCCATCTCAGCACCCTGGCGTTTTTAAACTTTACCTTTTCAATAAACACAAGGGGGTTGTGATCTGTGAACACCGTGATGGGATAAGCACTACCAGACAAAAATACTTCAAAATTTTCTATTGCCATCACAATACCAAGCGCCTCCTTTTCGACAGTGGCATAAGATTTTTGATAACTCTTAAACTTTTGTGAAAAATAACATGTGGGATGTAACACTTCACAATATTCTTGTAAGAGCACTGCCCCCCCCCCTGCATCACTCGCATCGACCCGAATGACGAAAGGGCGATGAGGATCTGGAGTTCGGAGCACAGGAGCACTAGCCAGCAGTGCTTTAAGCCCCTCAAACGCCCGCTGACAGGCATCCGTCCAACAGAATTCCCTCTTGCAGCTAAGTTGATCCGTAAGGGGAACAGCGACCTGGGCAAAGTTCCTGCAGAAACGCCGATAGTAGCCCACCATGCCCAGGAACCTCATGAGGGACTTGCGGTCTGCAGGAGTTGGATACTGCAGAATGGCATCCACTTTAGCAGCAACAGGTGCCAGCTGGCCCTGCCCGACCACATGTCCCAGATACACGACGTGGGCGTGTCCAAACTCACTCTTGGCGAGGTTCACGGTGAGTTTGGCCTCCTCCAAAACTCTGAAGAGCTTCCGCAGTCTCTCGAGATGCTCCTCCCAGGTGTCACTCCATACCACCAGGTCGTCGAGGTACACACGAACTCCGGGCAACTCTGCAATCAGATGGTTCATTAGTCTCTGGAAAGTCCCCGGCGCATTTCGCATCCCCGGCGCATTTCGCATACCGAACGGGAGTACCACAAACTCCCAGAGACCAAATGGAGTGACGAATGCAGAGATCGGCTTCGCACGCTCTGTCAGGGGGACTTGGTAGTATCCCTGGAGAAGATCCAGCTTCGAGACGTAGCGGGCTGTCCCAAGGTTGTCAATGATGTCGTCCATCCTGGGAAGTGGATAAGAATCAGGCAGGGTTACTTCATTTACCTTCCTGTAGTCCACACAAAGGCGGTAACTGCCTCCAGCCTTGGGGACTAATACCACATGTGAGGCCCAGGGGCTAATGCTGGGACGGATCAAACCTTGGTCCTTTAACCTCTGTACTTCTGACTGCAGGAATCTCCTCTTCTCGGCACTGAGTCTGTAGGGAGCGTGCCGGATCGGAGGGGCTCCTTGGACATCCACATCATGGGGCAGCAGTGTACAGAGCCGAGGGGTGTCACCAAAGAGTCCTGGATACTCCTGTAGAAGATCTTCAATATCTCCTGTTTGGGCAGGGGGCCGATGCTCTAATTTACTCACAATATTTGCCAAAATTTCCTGATTTGACAACTTAGTACCTACAAATGGTGTCTGGTCACTTTCCTCTGATTTCTCTAATGATTTACTCCCAGTTAGAATCACTTTCTCGACTCCCCCTTGTGATTGGGCACGAGAATAATACAACTTCAGTAAATTGACATGAACACATCGTTTTTTCTTTCTTCTCTCTGGTGTAGCAATTACATAATTAAGGTCTCCAACCCGTTCCAAAACATCATATGGCCCAGAGTACCGAGCCTGAAGAGGCTGCTTGGGGATTGGTAGTAGAGCTAAAACTTTATCACCAACCTGAAAGG
>CM035220.1:11457518-11465018 GCA_020233015.1 Callinectes sapidus | reverse complement strand
CTTGTTTAGGAGGAGGAGGAGGAAGAGGAGCAGTCTCCTCTCTTCTTTCTTCAGTCTTGTGGAGGAGGAGAAGGAGCAGTCTTCTCCCTTGACTTTGATGCTACAGGTGGCTCATGATCGACAATTCCTGTAGAAGACAAAAAACAAGCAGAAAAAAAAGCAGTATATTGCACACTAATTTTCCCTACATCTAGCACACCACATTTTCTCTAGAAACTCCTTCACCGCTTCAATCATGCTTTCATTCGTCTCTCTGCACAGTCCGAGCAGCAACACCATTCATTACCTTCCTGTCTTTTCCACTCTTTCATGGCAACTATGCCCTAATTGAGTCAGAATCACTTGCATCATCTCCATCCTATCTCTTTCATACTTTTCACACTCTAGTACCACATGCTTCCCTCCCATGTCACACATCTGGCACACTTTGTTGTGGGACTCAGACCATCTGTAATTTCTCTCATTCACATCCATACACTGTGCCCTAGCTCAGAAGAGAAGGTCACCACCCAGGCTACCATCATACCACCTGTTATATATTGGCGCTTCTTTCTCTTTGTATACTCTTTCGTTCCATACCGTTCTTCCACATATTCAGTCCCACACACTTCACTTCTCTGTCTATCTCACTCTTCAATTTCCTCACATCCCATTCAGATCCCACTCTACCTCCACTTGTCGCAATTCATTCACGTTCATCTTGGTTTCTCCCAGCCATCCTCATCCCCCACCCCACTTGCAATGCGTTCCTCTCTGTAATTCTCATCCATCTCTTCCTACACTTACTTCCACTTTCATTCTTTCATCATCCATTCTTTCAATCCTAATCTTATACCTGAGTGTTGATTTTATTAACCTTTCCCTAAAAGTACTCCAATCCATGTCACCTCTCAAAGCTTCTACTGCTGTGTACCTTGGTGCATTCAATCCTAATCTTCCAACCCATTGGTTAGCCAAGCTTAACTTCTCATTCTTTGCCTTTTCACACCCATTTTGACTCATCTCCATCCCCAGGTACTTATATTCTATCACCTAATCCAGCTCATTTTCTCCTATTATCCATACTGCAATGCTTTCATCTTCTGACCTATTCACAATCATTCTTATATTTTTCTCACTACTAAACCTAACTAAACCTAACTCCCTAGCTATCCACTAAAGTAAACTTTGCAACTCATCTGCTGATTCACTCATAACCACTACATCATCCACATACAGTAGCACACCTATCCTGTCATTCCCCACTCTTACACCTGCATTCATTCTTCTCATTCTCGCTACTAACTCCTCTGTATACGAGCTGAAAAGGGTTGGAGCAATATGCATCCTTGTGTAATTCCTCTTTCACCCAGTCTGTTTCAATATCTCCTAATCTGTATTTAGCCCGTGTCAACATACATGCTTCGCACTATATTGGTTATCATCGCACTCAACCCACTCTTTCCTAAGACTTTACCTAGCATTTCCCTGTCCACCCTATCATGTGCTTTCTCTAAATCTAGAAAGCCTAAATATAGTTTACCTCCATCCTTCCTTTTTTTAACAATCATTTCATTCACCACAAACATATTATCCTCAGCTCTCCTGTCCACACGGAAACCATTCTGCTCCTCACCTAACACTCCGCTCGTCCAATCCATTTACACAGCACTGCATTGAACACTTTACCTACTGTATTCACTAATGCAATCGGCCTGTAGTTCTTCAACTCATTCATACTCTTATATCCTCCCTTGTGCAACAGTCACCCTACATTCATTCAACATTCTTGGCACTCTCTCCTCCTCCCATACCTGGTTACATAGCTCAGTCATCCTATCAATCACAACCTCTTCATGGTCCGAGACAATGTCAATCGTTCCATCCTCATCAATCCACATGCAGTCAACAATCTCACGCATTCTCCCATTCACTAGAGCATAGTCAATCGCTGACTTCTCTGGTTCCTAGCACACCACGTTACATGTCCTTCTGCCAGGGCCTCATTTACATTCTTCAAGTCCATCTCATTAACAACCTCATCAATCATGTCACCATTCCTATTCATTTGTTCACCTAAAATACTTACATGAGCATTCATGCAGGCCCAAGTAAGTCTTGTTCTTGATGCTACAGGTGGCTCAGCATCGCTCCAGTAGAGACAACAGGCTTTTGGATTGGTATTCACTCATGCACAGGACAAACAAAAGAAAAACAATAAAAAAAATGCCATATCTTATACATCCAATAGTTTCTCTCATTCACATTTGCACACTGTGCCCTAGCTCAGAAGAGAAGATACCACCCAGCAGGCTACCATCATACCACCTCTCATACAGCGAGGCTTCTTTCTCCTTGTACTATCATTCCATTCTATACCATTCTTCCATATATTCAGTCCCACACACTTCACCTCTCTGTTTATCTCACTCTTCTATTTCCTCACATCCCATTCAGCTCCCACTCTGCCTTCTCTTACACAATCCACTCACACTTGTTTTAACTCCTTGGTGTCTGCCCATCTCGTCATCCACACCACTTGGAAATCACTCCTCTCTGTCATTCTCATGTATCTTTTCCTCAATTTGCTTCCACTCTTATTCCACAGATACAAACTTTCTCGCTATTCATTTATCATTCATTCTTTCCAACTTGACCTTGTAACAAAGTGTAGCTTTTATTAGTCTTTCCCTAGAAATTATCCATCCCATATCCCCTCTCGGAGCTTCTACTGCTGTAGGCTATACATTGGTGCATTCAGTGCCACCCTAACTACTCTATTGTGCCACACATGCATCTTGTCAATCTCATTTTCGTTCCAAGCAATCACATCCATACCATACTAACTAATTACAGCCTACTACAGTACAGCATACTAAGTACACTAAGTACAGCCGCTTTCTTCCACAGTTCTCTCAGCACCTCATACTTACTTGCTCTCATCATTGCTGCATTCTCCAATCGAATTACCCACTGGTTTACCAAGCTTATCTTTACTTTTTCACACCCATTACGACTCACCCACATCTCCAAATACTTATATTCTTGCACCTGCTTCAATTCATTCTCTCCAATTCTCCATACTGCATTACTTTTGTCATCAGACCTATTCACAATCATTACCTTCCTTTTCTCATTACTAGACCTACTTCCAAAGTCTCTTCCACAACAACCAAAACATCTTTTAACTCGTCTGCTGATTCAATCATGACCACTACATCATCTGCATAAAGTATACATATCTTACCATTCCCCACTCTTACTCCTGCTTTCATTCTTCTCATTCCGGCTGCTAACTCCTCTGTATACAAGCTGAAACTTGTTGATGACAACATACATCCTTGCCCAGCTCCTCTCTCACTCTTCACCCAGTCTATTTCTATATCTCTTAGTCTGTATTTCGTTATCATGTCAACATACATGCTACAACCTATGTTGATTGTCTTTGCACTCAATCCAATCTTTCCTTAGCCTCTACCAAGCAATTCTCTATACAACCTGGTGTATGCCTTCTTTATATGTAGAAAACCTATGTATCATTTACCTTCATCCTTTCTTTTCTTCTCGATCACTTCATTCATAACAAACATCACATTATCCTCAGCTCTACTATCTACACGGATTCTGTTCTACACCTAACACTCCACATTCTTGGCAATCTCTCCTCCTCCCACACCTGGTTACTTATCTCAGCCATCCTGTCAATCATGACCTCCCACTATTTTTGTACAATTCATATGCTATCCCATCTCGACCTGCTGACTTCTGGCTTTTCACAGTGACATTTTCTCCACCTCTTCTCAGCTAATTTTCTCATTCAGTCTATCTACATCCTTCTCTCCCACCAAGCACCTCACCTACACCACCCACTTCTTCCCAGAACTGTCTGATTCCTTCCTTCTCTGTTATAAATTCATTAAACACTTTTGGACTCTCCACACACTTACAAACTTGCAAGTAACAAAACATTGGATATCCCTTTTGATATTAGTCATGGGAAGGAAAAACAAGCAATCGCTACTATATACATTGTATAATGATGATGCCACCCAAGTGTACTACCACTTAAAATTAAAGGTGGTAGCTTTCAGGTACTACTATTTCGTAAACTTCTTTCCACATTCAAGACATTCATAATTTCTATCACCACTGTGTCAGAGTGTGTGGTGAGACTACTCTTTGTGGTAAATTTGTGGTGAGATCACACTTAGGGGTAAAAATTTCCACATTTAATACAGTCATCATATATAACACCACAGTTTGTCAGGGTGTGTTCGGTGAGATCAGACTCTGTGGTGAATTTCATTCCACATGTCAGACACTCATAATTTCGGACACCATTGTGTCAGTGTGTGTTGTGTAAACTCTTGTCTGGAGGTAAAATTATTATCACACAGCTGACACCTAAACTTTCTCTCTCCTTAGTGGTCAGAGCTGTCTCACGGTCATTCTTGCCACCTGGCCAGGACCCCCCAACACCTGAGGTAGACTGCAGCTGCTGTTGCTGCTGCTCACTCATGCTGCTGGCCAGCCTCACCCCTTCACTGCAGCACTGCTGTCAGTAGCACACGTTACCGCCAGTCCAACAGGAACCCTCGGGGAAGCTGGTCAGGGGGAGTCACATCAGAGCCCAGCGGGACACCCGGCCTGGACACCTGCAACAATAGTGGTGGTGAGGACATAGAGAGCCACTTGCCACAGGCCAGGACCAACAATAGTTCTCAGGAAGAAAGAACCACTTGACTGCCAGACCCCTCAGTGAATGCAAAGGAGAGAAATCAAACTTAAGAGAATAAAAATGCTTTCACAATGTGATACAAGTTTTCATGGCAAAAAAAAAAAAAAAAAAAAAAAAAAGGAGAAATAAAAGCTATGCCAAGTAGTAGTAGCATACCTGGAGCCAGGCCGTTAATTCAGTTTTTGCCAGCAACACGAAGCTAAAACCCGACTTTGTGACTGGGATGGTGGCTACTGTAGATTTCACAATACAATACAGATGACTCTCACATAACGGGATTTAGAGTAACGCTTTTTTTTCTTATTTAATGCTGCGTAATACCTATATAAGGGGATATGATTAAACAATGCTCCTTTTTAGATTTAACGCAGCCACGCTCACCTGCTCACTTACACCGCGTAGTGTAGTGGTTAGCCCGCTTGGCTCACAACCGAGAGGGCCCGGTTGCGAATACCGGCGAGGCAAATGTGCAAGCCTCTTAATGTGTATCTAGCCCCTGTTCACCCACCCAGCAACAAGTAGGTACGGGACGTAACTAGAGGGGTTGCGGCCTTGCAGTCCCGGTGTGTAAGGTGTAAAGTGGTTTCAGCCCTACCCGAAGATGCTATGAGCTCTGAGCTCGCTCCATAGGGAAAAGGCTGGCTGGGTGACCAGCAGGCGACAGCAACAGTGAATTAGTAAATTTAATAACACAGTGAATTAGTGAATTAAATAACACAATTTTTAATAACGCTAAGTCTATAGTAACGTAACTATTGCGTTATTCCAGTGACAACTGCATGTCAAGTGATTTACACCTTTTTCTCCCCGTGTACCCCTTCTTGTAGTTTTAACCTAAAAACACTATTTGATCGGTTAAAACACCATATAACACTCTCTAACCCTTCTAACAACCTTAATTTAACCTCTCTAACACATCCTTCATAACACCCCTAACTTAACCTTCGATTAAAAGATCCTAACACACTTCAAACACTTCTCCCTCGGTTTGCTTTGTCTTCCATATTAACAATGCACTCCAAATACCTTTTGTCTTAACTCGGGCATCTCAAAGCATTCTATCATCTAAAAACTGTTCAATATACTCTTCTTAATTATCTTTTCTATCTTTATGGTTGATATTTGTCAAGATTTTGTTGTTTTAAGACTATGTTGTGGTGTACATCGCCGTGAAAGAGTTAAAACACCCCTTCACCAAGAAGACACACAGATATACGGACAATCATACCTTCCCTCTCTAACAACATGAGTCATAGTTCTAGTTCTCTGCTGGCCAATAATCTTCTGACCTCTATATACTTCCTAATGTCAATAAAAGCGTCTCATCACACAACAACTTATGGTAAGAATGAAAATACATCCCAGCATATGTTTTCAATGCAAAATAAAGAAACTGTCACCAACTTCCTAGAAGGTACTATAATATCACTTACAGATTTATTTTCTGACTTGCTTTTATGCTACAATATTATATAGATATATGTCGTTTAGGTAAAAATAAACTTATAGATTTATTTTCAGACAAAAGAGAAGGTTAATCTGCAATGATATGGTGGTGGTGATGGTATGGTAGACTTCACTATTTCCTCATTATTTACCCCTTACAGCAGTGTCATGGCGTGTACAGTTGCACAGTGTAGCACTATAAAGGCTCAGGCACTGGTTGGCGCTAGCCACACCACTCTCCGATACTTCCATTACTAATCAAGAATAATATTATAACACGGAATACATTTAGACCCATTGAACATAATATACTAGTCATCATCTTACCTAGATACCTGCCTTTACCTCATCTCTCACACGTCCTATCACCTCCTTCTTGCTGTAATATATTGTCAAGTCATACTACATTAATATTCTACCATTAACTTACCTGATAATGGCGTGCTGGCGGAGCTGAACACAGAATCAATCGTACGGCGCGGCGGTTCCCCTCTCTGGGCGAAGCAAACGGCGTCCCTTTGTCCTGCAGGAGCAGGGCCGCTGCAGCTCCTAGCCGCGCTGCCGCGTTGCAGTGAGGGGCTTTGATGCCAAAACGCATCAGATTTTGTAATTCTTGTTGAAAAATAAGTACTTTTGGGGGCAAGGTTTACAAGCTTACAAAGGTATGTCATTGCACTTTAATGCTTCTGAGATCTAAATCAATTAATTTCATGATAACGGATGGCTTCTATTCATACTGATATTCATAAAACCACCTATAATTGTATCAAGGCAAGTAATTTGTCATTTTTGACTGACTTCAATGGACGTACACTAATATACATATAATTTCATTTGAATCCATCAAACAATAGGCAAATGCATGTACTGTATTGGAAATATAATGCTGTATCGAAGACTTAACGTTTTCGGTACGACAACTATCCTCGACTGGCGGCAACGAACAAGCCAAAACAACATTTCTTCCTTCTATTTGCCTCCGTTTTTCCGCTCGGAAATCTTGCATATCCTTTGACCTTTTCAGTTACTTGTAAAATTTGGCCTATTTATCTCAGCAGATCTGAGAGTTTTGTTTACCTTTGCTTACCTTACATCCTCGTACGTCCGCCAGCGGTGCTGTTCTGTTTTTATTTCACTGATTAGCTTCATATATAGAAGGTGGCAGTGTTATCTGTTATTTTTAACAATCCCAGATAAAATGCATAAACCAAAATCAGCATCATAAATAGTCCATCGGCCCGCCGGCGCCGTATGCCAGGACAGGGAGCGCAGTTGTTTTTGGTTGGTACGCATCGCTACGCTGGCTGAGTCTCACAACATTTGTTTGTTTACTACAA
>CM035220.1:11453589-11457418 GCA_020233015.1 Callinectes sapidus | reverse complement strand
CATAGTGAAGTGATCCATCCGGGTTAATGTCCGTATATGTTCTTCGTCTTGAAGATCGACTGTTTCTGATGTCACTTAATACATTGTTCCTTATTTCACTGATATCTGTTACATCACTGTCGAGAAAGTGTCGAATTGATTGTCCTGTCACAGTATTCATATCCATTACCATCCTGATTACAAAACTCAATGGGTCATCATCATAATTAGATCTCTCTTGCAACATAGACCGAAAACATATATGTTGTCTATTTTGTACAAGGTCTTCTAAAGGTGGATAGCCTGAGTCAGCATAGCAAACATCCTTACATGTCGACCTTTTTACGCCCAGCAGCTGTTTCAGGCACCAGTTGTACAGTTTTGACATGGGTTTTATATCTGCGCCGACCCATGATTCGCATCCATATATCAGCGATGACAAGAGAGCTGCGTCGAAGACTCGCTTTTTAACTACAAATGGTTCATCGTTATTCTTTTTGATACATGAAACAAACTTTAATACATGTGGCATTTTTAAGGCAGCCTGGGTCTTGACAGCGGATGAGACAGATCCACTGCTGGTGAAGGGGGAACCCAAATAGACATATTCATCACATTTCTCTATTATTAAGTCATTCACCTTCAGCGGCTCTGAGTCTGTTTTTGTGCCATTGGTAACGAAAAATTTGGTCTTGGATTGATTAACTACCATGCCCTATTCTGTACAGTACTGGTGAAGTAGAGATATTTTACTTAGCATGCCTCGTCTTGTAGTTGCTAATAGTACTGTATCGTCCATAAGGACCAAGACGTGTAGCCACTCTAGAAAACCATCATATCCACATCCTTCTTTAATCATACAGATGAGATCATTGACAAAGATAATGAAAAGGAGGCACGATGTTGGTGACCCTTGTCTTACTCCTTTAGAAATGAGGCCTAGCGATGTTCCGACCCAGCACTCCGTCACACAGTACAGAGCAGCCAGAGCGCACAGCATTACACTCCCACATCCTAGCCGCAGTAAAACTCAAAATAGCATGCTTCTAGGAACTCTGTCGTAAGCCTGGGAAAAGTCTATGACGGTAACAAATAACTTGAACTTTTTCCTTTTTGCTGTGTCACATAACAGGCGTAAGGATACTATGTGTTCCAGGCATCCTCTCTTTTCTTGGGCACCGGCCTGTTCTCTGAAAGGCTTAAACCAAAGTTTTAACTGTGAACACATTACCATATCATAAAGTTTTTCTAAACTGTTGATCACATTAATTGCTCTATAGTTTTTTACGTCTCTTCTATTGCCTTTCTTAAAAATTGTAAACAACTTTGCCTTGGACCAAGCAGGAGGGTACGTTTGGGAATGAAATACAGCATTAAAGATATTGGTAAAAAGCAAAATCCACTCGGCAGGTACGATTTTGAGGATGCCTGGCGACACACCATCTGGTTCACTAACTTTGTCTGATTTAAGCGTATCAATTTGTTGTTTGACCTCTAATGGAGTGATGTTATCGTCTAGTATGGGAATATTTACATTTGTGGCGTAAACATCGAGACGAAGCGTCTGACTGATCGGAGGATTGAAGCATCTCTCATAGTGTTCTTTAGATTCGGCATCACTTGGGCATAATTCATCCTGCTTTGAATGTTCAAATTCTCCTTTCCAGTTTATTGCCTTCCAAATATTGCGGTCATCATTATTTTCCAATAGTCTTTCCCATCTACCCAGTGTACTGTTCATATCTCGTGTGAGAGCCTTCCTTTTACTACTCTTTGCATTCTGGTATAGGACCTCGGTTACGCGTTTTATGACATCATCAGTATTTTGTCCTAATATAGGGATATCAGTGTTGTCCAAATGGTGTCAAAACAATGTCTCATCAATCATATTCACTCTAATAGGTTTAACACATTATCTGTTAGTAAGTGACATTCCAAGGTTAACTGCTCGTTCTCCCAGGTGAGAGGCACGATCGAGGAGATCCTCCACATCCACATATGGCAATGACATTTTAACCCTCACCGGTGCGTGATCCGATGGAAGAGATTCATCATGAAGCACTGAGAACTCCTCCACCATGCCCACCGCCGCTGAACTCACTACACATACATCTAACTCAGATATCCATACTCCATGCTTCCTAAATGATTTGCTTCCACACACACACACACACACACACACACACACACACATTCATAATTTTTCTCTCGATGGTGGTGTGTGTGTGTATGTTACGGGGGAAGTAACACACACACACACACACACACACACACACACACACACACACACACACACACACGCACACACACACACACACACAGACACACACACACATATATTTTTTTTTTCGGTGGTGGTGTGTGTGTATGTTACGGGGGCAAGTAACACACACACACACACACACACACACACACACACACACACACACACACACACACACGTAGTTTTTTATTTTTTTTTTTACTTTTTTATAATTTTTATTAATTTTTTTTTTTGGATGGTGGTGTGTGTGTATGTTACGGGGGCAATTAAGACACACACACACATACACACACACACACACACATACACACACACAGACACACACACACACACACACACACACACACACACACACACACACACACACACACACACACACACACACACACACACAAACCATTTTTTTTTTTTTTTACTTTCGATGGTGGTGGTGTGTGTATGTTACGAGGGAAGTAACACACACACACACACACACACACACACACACACACACACACACACAGTTTTTTTTTTTCTTTCGATGGTGGTGTGTGTGTGTATGTGTGACATAGACTCAAACATCACCAACTCCACTATCACTTCCTTCGCTGAAGACACGCGCAGTACTAAAATGATTAACACTGATGAAGATGTTGGCCTTCTGCAAAATGACCTCAAGAGAATATATGAATGGGCAGACACCAACAACATGAACTTCAATAATAACAAATTCGACCATCTTAGATATACAACAACACCAACCCAACTAACAAATGCATCCTACAGGGCACCTGATGGCTCCATCATAGCTACACCGACTAACGTCAGAGACCTCGGTGTATGCCTCTCAAATGATGCTACATTTTCGCTGCACATTACCAATACAGTTAAAAAAGCGCGTGGTCAACTGGGCTGGATACTCCGCACATTTAAAACGAGACACCCCATTCCGATGCTGACCTTGTACAAATCTCTGGTTGTCCCGCTGTTGGAATATTGCTGCCAACTGTGGTCCCCTTGGAAACCTGGAGATATCCAAGCACTTGAATCGGTACAGAGATCATTCACCTACCGCCTATCTACTGTAAGACACCTAAACGACTGGGGGCGAATCAATACCCTCAAACTCTACTCTCTGGAGCGGCGTAGAGAGCGATACATGATTATCTACGTCTGGAAGATAATGCGGGGCCTATGTTCAAATGATATAGACATACGCTTCCACGACCACCAACGACTAGGCCGACTCTGTAACATAAGTAGAGTTCACCCACGGGCCATTACCAGAGTCAAGACTCTAAAGAGCAATTCCTTTGCTATACGTGGCCCAATGCTCTTTAACTCACTACCACCATACTTACGAGCCCTCACCAACGTCACCCTAGAACAATTCAAAGCAAAACTTGACCTGTTTCTACAAGAAGTACCGGATGAGCCGCACCTACCGCACTACTACTCCCGCACCCCAACAAACTCAATACTGGACTGGTTGGCTCTTCGACGGGCGGACGGCGACTTCACCAATCCAGGGGAGGCGACCCATCGCGACCCCGAAGTAGAGCACCGCATCTAGCGGCGCTGACTGCTTCCAACTACTTCACAGGCTTC
>CM035220.1:11446089-11451089 GCA_020233015.1 Callinectes sapidus | reverse complement strand
CACACACACACACACACACACACACAGAAACACACATTTTTTTCTTTATTTTTTACTTTCGATGGTGGTGGTGTGTGTATGTTTGTGTGTG
Source organism: Callinectes sapidus (assembly GCA_020233015.1). Lineage (NCBI taxonomy): Eukaryota > Metazoa > Arthropoda > Malacostraca > Decapoda > Portunidae > Callinectes > Callinectes sapidus. Next base: position 11,450,998 of record CM035220.1, on the reverse strand, counting down.
TGTGTGTTTGACCGGGACCGGACGTGCCGTCGTGTGCTCCTGTTAAACCCTACCTTTCGTTTAGAAAACAGTGAATTACTCAAATTATATTATTGCCTTCATGTCAATAAAGATCTGCTGACTAAATAGGTGAAAATTAGTGCGCGTAAACTGTACAGACAAGCGTCTAAATTGTGTTGATTAATGTGAAGCGTCAATCAATCAACCGTTAACCCTTCACATTCGAATTGACACCACCACCACACTCCCACCCACCCACCCACTTGCGGCGGCTCAGACACCGCGCCACCCCACGCAGCGACTTTCTCCAACCCCGCTACAGAGGCCACCAGTGCCCATCACCCCTCCTGTCACCACCGCACCACCAACCCCGCTACAGTGACATCCCCGTCCAGCCCCCATCTCCCTTCTCCCCATCTTATGGAAGAAGTAAATGGTGGCTATTGGCTAGACACATAGTGAGTACAAAGTGCATAATAAGAGTGTTGATTACTGTGAAACACTTGATTTAAACCAACGCTATACCCTTCATTAGACAATATGCTTGAAACTCGCGCATGCGCATAGAGGCTGTGACGTCAACTGAAACAGCTGATCACTTCAAGGCCACTCCCCTGCCCTCCCACCCTGGCCACCAGAACAGCTGATAAACAGCTGACTAAATACAACCCAACCCAAATATTACAATGTCACATACTACAATGGCACGTATAAACTTACCTCCTCCAGAGCAATCATGTGATATATGCTCAAAACTCTGTGTTCTGGAAAGCATTAAATGCGATACATGTAACAAATATATCCACCCTAACTGCTCTAAATTACCTGCATATGCGCTAGTTAACTGGTTCACGACTCGATATAAATACAAGTGTGAACCTTGCGTTCGTATCTCAATGGATGACGAGGAATATGATCAAAAATATGCTTTCGTCTCTAATCTTCTCATCAATGATTCAGGGAATGAAAGTAATGGAGATCATGAGGATAGTGTGTGTGAGCAGTCGTCACAAGCAAAATCCACTGCGACCTCAGATAACCTACAAAAGGATATTGTTATAGAGAATGACATTATTAGGGAACAGGAGCGTGGTGACTACGAACAGCCACGAAAACTGACCTCACCTGGTCCCAACAAACCCAACTCCCGGGACTCCCCAGCCCTGCTTCCTACCACAACCACCTCTAACACTAATAACACAGAAAGTAGTGTTAGAAATAGTAATAAGAAGACCCAAATCTGTAGATTCTATAAGACTCACTCATGCAAATACGGGCGTTCAGGAAATAAGTGCAACTATGCACACCCGAAAGTCTGCTACAAGTACAGGACTTATGGTCGAGACACAAAAAGAGGTTGCACATCTCAAACATGTACCCACTATCATCCTACTATATGCAAAAATTCAGAAAAAGACAGACTTTGCCTACACCTCGAATGCCCCTATCTTCACCTAAAAGGCACTCAACGCTACCAGCCAGAATCACCCACCTCACCCACATCATACACTAGCACCAGTAAACCAAGTCGACCTTACCCCCACACAAATCATCATCAGCCTACCAACCAATATCACCGCAATGATGACCTACAGCAGAAAAACCTTCATTTTTTATACACAGACATCCAAGAGATGAAGTACCAACTAGCACAAGTAATGAGACTTTTGCCAATACAAAGGGACCAGAATCACCAACATCACCCAGTCCCCCTACCCAACATGACCCACCCTCCGCCGTTTCTCCACTAAGCAACATTATAACAGCGAATATAGAGGGTCTGATTCCTTATAGATTCAAAGAAAAGTTACCCCTAATTAAGGAATTAATGACAGACTCACATGCCCTAATTGCATCCTTCACTGAATCCCACCTTAACCATAACATCAAAGATGCGGAGGTTCATATCAATAACTACAATATCATACGCACCGACCGCATTAACAGAAAGAAAGGTGGTATCATTACATACATAAGAGAAGAACTCACACCTGATACCCAAGTTCTCCTCTCAACCTCCAACTCATATACCGAGGCCCAAGTAATCTATATAAAGAAGCTAGACCTCATCTTCGCCGTCATTTATCGTCCACCAGACTGCCCCATCCAAGCTTTTCTCGAAGTCATCAATAATATCCGCAGTCTACTAGATAAATTTACTCCCGAACCAAAGCTCATCATTACAGGAGACTTTAATCTACCAATTATAGATTGGTCCACGGACTCCATCAATGGAGGCTCACACAGTGACCGGTCTCAGGCACTCCATCTTCAATCCTTTGTCCAAGATTTCTTCCTAACTCAGATCATTACAACTCCAACCCGTCAAAAGAACATCCTTGACTTGGTTTTGATCAACGATGATGACCTAATACACAACCATGATGTACTAATAACCAACCTAAGTGATCATAACCTAATCAATATCACCACCAACATTAACTTATCAGTGACCCAACCAAACTATAGTAAAGTACCTGAGTTACCTACCAACTTCTCAGATCTCAACTTTTTTAGTCAAGACGTTTCATGGGATGGTATATGTGAACTCCTACATTCAACTGACTGGTCCACCTCCCTAGACCATCTCACCCCTAACGAACAACTAGACTTAATACTCGGCACTCTTCTAAAAGCATCAATACATAATGTACCATTGAAGTCAAGTAGAAATGACAAGACATCAATAATACCAAAAGACAGAAGGCTTCTCATGAGAAAAAGAGGCAAATTAAGAAGGAAACTGAAGAACACTATTAATAATGACAAGTTTGCACAATTAACCCAGCAAATTTCAAGCATTGATGCAGCCCTAGTCAACTCCACCTCATGCGAGCTTGCTCACAAAGAAGCAATGGCCGTGAAAAGTATCAAAGAAAACCCAAAATATTTTTATACATACGCTTTCAAGAAGTCAAAAATAAAGACCCCTGTTGGTCCACTCAAGGACGGTGATAAGATAATCACTGACTCGCATGAAATTAGTAATATACTAAAAAAACAATACGAATCAGTCTTTAGCACACCACTTCAAGAAAAAAACATCAATTGTGCAGTAGATCTCTTCATGTCCCCGGAACAGGCGAACCAAGACCAACAACTCCACAACATCACCATTAGCATCACTGATATAACTGAAGCTATAGTAACACTAAGCAACAACTCAGCGGCTGGCCCTGACGAAATACCAGCAATCTTTCTTAAAAAATGTGCAGGTGTGCTGGCAAAGCCACTCCTCACATTCTACCAAAATTCTCTTGCAACAGGTATCGTGCCACATCTCCTCAAATCGGCAAAGATCACCCCAGTTTTCAAAGGGGGTTCACGAGGTGAGGCCAAGAACTATAGACCAATAGCTCTCACTTCGCACATAATCAAAGTCCTTGAAAAAATAATTACCAAGAAAATCACTACGTATCTTGAAGATTCAAACAAAATGAACGACGGACAGCATGGTTTCAGGAGAGGTCGATCGTGTCTATCCCAACTTCTTGCACATCACGATCGGATCATCACCTCCTTAGAATCAAATACTATGATTGACGTGGTTTACTTAGACTTCTCAAAGGCATTCGACAAGGTTGACCACGGGGTTCTGCTCCATAAACTGCACAACTTGGGAATCTCAGGTCAACTGGGTCTTTGGGTCTCTGCTTTTTTAACCAATAGGACCCAATATGTTGCTGTCAATGGAGCCTTGTCATCAGTGTCGTCTGTCATGAGTGGAGTTCCTCAAGGCTCTGTCCTGGGACCATTACTGTTTCTTATCCACATCCATGACATAGACTCAAACATCACCAACTCCACTATCACTTCCTTCGCTGATGACACGCGCATTACTAAAATGATTAATACTGATGAAGATGTTGCCCTTCTACAAAATGACCTCAAGAGAATATATGAATGGGCAGACACCAACAACATGAAATTCAATAATAACAAATTCGACCATCTTAGATATACAACAACACCAACCCAACTAACAAATGCATCCTACAAGGCACCTGATGGCTCCATCTTAGCTACCCAGACTAACGTCAGAGACCTCGGTGTATGCCTCTCAAATGATGCTACATTTTCGCTGCACATTACCAATACAGTTAAAAAAGCGCGTGGTCAACTGGGCTGGATACTCCGCACATTTAAAACGAGAGACCCCATTCCGATGCTGACCTTGTACAAATCTCTGGTTGTCCCCCTGTTGGAATATTGCTGCCAGCTGTGGTCCCCTTGGAAACCTGGAGATATCCAAGCACTTGAATCGGTACAGAGATCATTCACCTACCGCCTATCTACTGTAAGACACCTAAACTACTGGGGGCGAATCAATACCCTCAAACTCTACTCTCTGGAGCGCCGTAGAGAGCGATACATGATTATCTACGTCTGGAAGATAATGCGGGGCCTATGTTCAAATGATATAGACATACGCTTCCACGACCACCAACGACTAGGCCGACTCGGTAACATAAGTAGAGTTCACCCACGGGCCCTTACCAGAGTCAAGACTCTAAAGAGCAATTCCTTTGCTATACGTGGTCCAATGCTCTTTAACTCACTACCACCATACTTACGAGCCCTCACCAACGTCACCCTAGAACAATTCAAAGCAAAACTTGAACAGTTTCTACAAGAAGTACCGGATGAGCCGCACCTACCGCAGTACTACTCCCGCACCCCAACCAACTCAATACTGGACTGGTTGGCTCTTCGACGGGCGGACGGCGACTTCACCAATCCAGGGGAGGCGACCCATCGCGACCCCGAAGTAGAGCACCGCATCTAGCGGCGCTGACTGCTCCCAACTACTTCACAGGATTCACAGGATGTTACGGGGCCAAGTAAAACACACACACACACACACACACACACACACACACACACACACACACACACACACACACACACA
>CM035220.1:11433977-11445989 GCA_020233015.1 Callinectes sapidus | reverse complement strand
CTCTCTCACTCACTCACTCACTCACTCACTCACTCACTCACTCACTCACTCACTCACTTACTTACTTACTTACTTACTTACTACTTAGTTTATTCATACTCTTGTAAACAATATCAAACCAATGATTTTCCATTCTATATTTCATGTTGATCATGTCAACATCATCACATTTAGTTTCTGTAAAACAAATAATATCACAATCATTGATGAAACCAACAAAATCTGCAGAGAGAAGCAGAGAGACAATATATAGAGAGGCATTTGGTTAGTATGCGCTACATGGGTAACAGTTGTAACAGAATAATATTATGCTTAGGCATGTGCCGTGCCCTACCACAATTCTAGAACCCAACCAAATCACACAAACTAGTGTGTGTGTGTGTGTGTGTGTGTGTGTGTGTGTGTGTGTGTGTGTGTGTGTGTATGTGTGTGTGTGTGTGTGTGTGTGTGTGTCACAAAGCTTTCTGGTACATATTTGGTATTTGTCCTTTGTCTGACGTGAATGTATGTAACAGTGCTGCAGTACAGTAATGTATCTTTGAGTTACGCATTAATTTCATGTTCCATTAAAACTGGTAACACCATTGGAAAGTTTACTATATGATGGAAGGTGTATAGAAGGTCATTCTCTCTTGATTAGTGATTCCCAACCTATGGGTAATTATCACACTGCATTGAACACTTTACCTACTGTATTCACTAATGCAATCGGCCTGTAGTTCTTCAACTCATTCATACTCATATATCCTCCCTTGTGCAACAGTCACCCTACATTCATTCCACATTCTTGGCACTCTCTCCTCCTCCCATACCTGGTTACATAGCTCAGTCATCCTATCCATCACAACCTCTTCACCATTTTTATACATTTCATACGGAATTCCATCTAGGGCTGCTGCCTTCCAAATCTTTTGCCTTCTCACACATTTCTCCACCTTCTCCCTGTTGATTCTCTGGTTCAGTTATTCTGCCTTCTTCCTTTCCAGTGTCACACATCCTTCTCTCAACTCGGATACTTCACCTCCTCCTCCGTTTTCTTCCCAGAATTCATTAACCACTCTTCTCATGTCCTGTATGTCTGTCACCAGTGCCCCATTCACCCTTAGGCTCTCCACATTCTCACTGTCAGGCATCCCCTCACCCCTCAGAAATCTATGCCATTCTCGGCCACCTTCCACACCTTTCTCTCTCAGGGACTGGATCACATTTCTCTCATACCTAACTTTAGCATTCATTATCTTTACTTTCACCACTCGTTGCTAGCTTGCATATGCTGTCCATGCATTCTGGTACTCACTCGCAGCCTTCTCTTTCTCAAATGCCTGCATAACCTATTCAGTCTCTTTCTCTCTCTCCTATCATTCTCGATCTCCCCATTCCACCACGGATTGCATGGACGCTTTCTGGCACTAATACTCACCTAACCTATCTGGCTGACTGCTGCGTTCTTTACATTCTCGACAAATCTATCATTTATCTCGTCCATACCATTCAAACGTTCATTCTCCCAGCTTCTCTCACTCGTCTATCTGGAAATTCTCCCATACTACACCTCTCAAACTCCACTTTCTCCTCTTAGTGTTTGGAGTCTTTCCCTCTCTTCCATACAGCTTACACTCAAGCACCAGCATGTTATGGTCCGAGACAATGTCAATCGTTCCATCCTCATCAATCCACGTGCGGTCAACAATCTCACGCATTCTCCTATTCACTAGAGCATAGTCAATCGCTGACTCCTCTGGTTCCTAGCACACCACGTTACATGTCCTTCTGCCAGGGCCTCATTTACATTCTTCAAGTCCATCTCATTAACAAACTCATCAATCATGTAACCATTCCTATTCATTTGTTCACCTAAAATACTTACATGAGCATTCATGCAGGCCCAAGTAAGTCTTGTTCTTGATGCTACAGGTGGCTCAGCATCGCTTCAGTAGAGACAACAGGCTTTTGGATTGGTATTCACTCATGCACAGGACAAACAAAAGAAAAACAATAAAAAAAATGCAATATCTTATACATCCAATAGTTCCTCTCATTCACATTTGCACACTGTGCCCTAGCTCAGAAGAGAAGATACCACCCAGCAGGCTACCATCATACCACCTCTCATACAGCGAGGCTTCTTTCTCCTTGTACTATCATTCCATTCTCTACCATTCTTCCATATATTCAGTCCCACACACTTCACCTCTCTGTTTATCTCACTCTTCTATTTCCTCACATCCCATTCAGCTCCCACTCTGCCTTCTCTTACACAATCCACTCACACTTGTTTTAACTCCTTGGTGTCTGCCAATCTCGTCATCCACACCACTTGGAAATCACTCCTCTCTGTCATTCTCATGTATCTTTTCCTCCATTTGCTTCCACTCTGATTCCACAGATACAAACTTTCTCGCTATTCATTTATCATTCATTCTTTCCAACTTGACCTTGTAACAAAGTGTAGCTTTTATTAGTCTTTCCCTAGAAATTATCCATCCCATATCACCTCTCGGAGCTTCTACTGCTGTATACATTGGTGCCTTCAGTGCCACCCTAACTACTCTATTGTGCCACACATGCATCTTGTCAATCTCATTTTCGTTCCAAGCAATCACATCCATACCATACTAACTAATTACAGCCTACTACAGTACAGTATATTAAGTACACTAAGTAAAGCCGCTTTCTTCCACAGTTCTCTCAGCACATCATACTTACTTGCTCTCATCATTGCTGCATTCTCCAATCGAATTACCCACTGGTTTACCAAGCTTCTCTTTACTTTTTCACACCCATTAAGACTCACCCACATCTCCAAATACTTATATTCTTGCACCTGCTTCAATTCATTCTCTCCAATTCTCCATACTGCATTACTTTTGGCATCAGACCTATTCACAATCATTACCTTCCTTTTCTCATTACTAGACCTAATTCCAAAGTCTCTTCCACAACAACCAAAACATCTTTTAACTCGTCTGCTGATTCAATCATGACCACTACATCATCTGCATAAAGTATACATATCTTACCATTCCCTACTCTTACTCCTGCTTTCATTCTTCTCATTCCGGCTGCTAAATCCTCTGTATACAAGCTGAAAATTGTTGATGACAACATACATCCTTGCCCAGCTCCTCTCTCACTCTTCACCCAGTCTATTTCTATATCTCTTAGTCTGTATTTCGTTATCATGTCAACATACATGCTACAACCTATGTTGATTGTCTTTGCACTCAATCCACTCTTTCCTTAGCCTCTACCAAGCAATTCTCTATACAACCTGGTGTATGCCTTCTTTATATGTAGAAAACCTATGTATAATTTACTTTCATCCTTTCTTTTCTTCTCGATCACTTCATCACTTCATTCATAACAAACATCACATTATCCTCAGCTCTACTATCTACACGGATTCTGTTCTACACCTAACACTCCACATTCTTGGCAATCTCTCCTCCTCCCACACCTGGTTAATTATCTCAGCCATCCTGGCAATCATGACCTCCCACTATTTTTGTACAATTCATATGCTATCCCATCTCGACCTGCTGACTTCTGGCTTTTCACAGTGACATTTTCTCCACCTCTTCTCAGCTAATTTTCTCATTCAGTCTATCTACATCCTGCTCTCACACCAAGCACCTCACCTACACCACCCACTTCTTCCCAGAACTGTCTGATTCCTTCCTTCTCTGTTATAAATTCATTAAACACTTTTGGACTCGCCACACACTTACAAACTTGCAAGTAACAAAACATTGGATATCCCTTTTGATATTAGTCATGGGAAGGAAAAACAAACAATAGCTACTATATACATTGTATAATGATGATACCACCCAAGTGTACTACCACTTAAAATTAAAGGTGGTAGCTTTCAGGTACTACTATTTAGTAAACTTCTTTCCACATTCAAGACATTCATAATTTCTATCACCACTGTGTCAGAGTGTGTGTGGTGAGACTACTCGTTGTGGTAAATTTGTGGTGAGATCACACTTAGGGGTAAAATTTTCCACATTTAATACACTCATCATATATAACACCACAGTTTGTCAGGGTGTGTTCGGTGAGATCAGACTCTGTGGTGAATTTCATTCCACATGTCAGACACTCATAATTTCGGACACCATTGTGTCAGGGTGTGTTGTGTAAACTCTTGTCTGGAGGTAAAATTATTATCACACAGCTGACACCTAAACTTTCTCTCTCCTTAGTGGTCAGAGCTGTCTCACGGTCATTCTTGCCACCTGGCCAGGACCCCCCGACACCTGAGGTAGACTGCAGCTGCTGCTGCTGCTGCTCACTCATGCTGCTGGCCAGCCTCACCCCTTCACTGCAGCACTGCTGTCAGTAGCACACGTTACGGCCAGTCCAACAGGAACCCTCGGGGAAGCTGGTCAGGGGGAGTCACATCAGAGCCCAGCGGGACACCCGGCCTGGACACCTGCAACAATAGTGGTGGTGAGGACATAGAGAGCCACTGGCCACAGGCCAGGACCAACAATAGTTCTCAGGAAGAAAGAACCACTTGACTGCCAGACCCCTCAGTGAATGCAAAGGAGAGAAATCAAACTTAAGAGAATAAAAATGCTTTCACAATGTGATACAAGCTTTCATGGCAAAAAAAAAAAAAAAAGGAGAAATAAAAGCTATGCCAAGTAGTAGTAGCATACCTGGAGCCAGGCCGTTAATTCAGTTTTTGCCAGCAACACGAAGCTAAAACCCGACTTAGTGACTGGGATGGTGGCTACTGTAGATTTCACAATACAATACAGATGACTCTCAAATAACGGGATTTAGAGTAACGCTTTTTTTTCTTATTTAATGCTGCGTAATACCTATATAGGGGGATATGATTAAACAATGCTCCTTTTTAGATTTAACGCAGCCACGCTCACCTGCTCACTTACACCGCGTAGTGTAGTGGTTAGCACGCTTGGCTCACAACCGAGAGGGCCCGGTTGCGAATACCGGCGAGGCAAATGTGCAAGCCTCTTAATGTGTATCTAGCCCCTGTTCACCCACCCAGCAACAAGTAGGTACGGGACGTAACTAGAGGGGTTGCGGCCTTGCAGTCCCGGTGTGTAAGGTGTAATGTGGTTTCAGCCCTACCCGAAGATGCTATGAGCTCTGAGCTCGCTCCATAGGGAAAAGGCTGGCTGGTGACCAGCAGGCGACAGCAACAGTGAATTAGTGAATTTAATAACACAGTGAATTAGTGAATTAAATAACACAATTTTTAATAACGCCAAGTCTATAGTAACGTAACTATTGCGTTATTCCAGTGACAACTGCATGTCAAGGGATTTACACCTTTTTCTCCCCGTGTACCCCTTCTTGTAGTTTTAACCTAAAAACACTATTTGATCGGTTAAAACACCATATAACACTCTCTAACCCTTCTAACAACCTTAATTTAACCTCTCTAACACATCCTTCATAACACCCCTAACTTAACCTTCGATTAAAAGATCCTAAAACACTTCAAACACTTCTCCCTCGGTTTGCTTTGTCTTCCATATTAACAATGCACTCCAAACACCTTTTGTCTTAACTCGGGCATCTCAAAGCATTCTATCATCTAAAAACTGTTCAATATACTCTTCTTAATTATCTTTTCTATCTTTATGGTTGATATTTGTCAAGATTTTGTTGTTTTAAGACTATGTTGTGGTGTACATCGCAGTGAAAGAGTTAAAACACCCCTTCACCAAGAAGACACACAGATATACGGACAATCATACCTTCCCTCTCTAACAACATGAGTCATAGTTCTAGTTCTCTGCTGGCCAATAATCGTCTGACCTCTATATACTTCCTAATGTCAATAAAAGCGTCTCATCACACAACAACTTATGGTAAGAATGAAAATACATCCCAGCATCTGTTTTCAATGCAAAATAAAGAAACTGTCACCAACTTCCTAGAAGGTACTATAATATCACTTACAGATTTATTTCCTGAATTGCTTTTATGCTACAATATTATATAGATATATGTCGTTTAGGTAAAAATAAACTTATAGATTTATTTTCAGACAAAAGAGAAGGTTAATCTGCAATGATATGGTGGTGGTGATGGTATGGTAGACTTCACTATTTCCTCATTATTTACCCAGTACAGCAGTGTCATGGCGTGTACAGTTGCACAGTGTAGCACTATAAAGGCTCAGGCACTGGTTGGCGCTAGCCACACCACTCTCCGATACTTCCATTAATAATCAAGAATAATATTATAACACGGAATACATTTAGACCCATTGAACATAATAGACTAGTCATCATCTTACCTAGATACCTGCCTTTACCTCATCTCTCACACGTCCTATCACCTCCTTCTTGCTGTAATATATTGTCAAGTCATACTACATTAATATTCTACCATTAACTTACCTGATAATGGCGTGCTGGCGGAGATGAACACAGAATCAATCGTACGGCGCGGCGGTTCCCCTCTCTGGGCGAAGCAAACGGCGTCCCTGTGTCCTGCAGGAGCAGGGCCGCTGCAGCTCCTAGCCGCGCTGCCGCGTTGCAGTGAGGGGCTTTGATGCCAGAAAGCATCAGATTTTGTAATTCTTGTTGAAAAATAAGTACTTTTGGGGGCAAGGTTTACAAGCTTACAAAGGTATGTCATTGCACTTTAATGCTTCTGAGATCTAAATCAATTAATTTCATGATAAAGGATGGCTTCTATTCATAATGATATTCATAAAACCACCTATAATTGTATCAAGGCAAGTAATTTGTCATTTTTGACTGACTTCAATGGACGTACACTAATAGACATATAATTTCATTTGAATCCATCAAACAATAGGCAAATATAATGCTGTATCGAAGACTTAACGTTTTCGGTACGACAACTATCCTCGACTGGCGGCAACGAACAAGCCAAAACAACATTTCTTCCTTCTATTTGCCTCCGTTTTTCCGCTCGGAAATCTTGCATATCCTTTGAACTTTTCAGTTACTTGTAAAATTTGGCATATTTATCTCAGCAGATCTGAGAGTTTTGTTTACCTTTGCTTACCTTACATCCTCGTACGTCCGCCAGCGGTGCTGTTCTGTGTTTATTTCACTGATTAGCTTCATATATAGAAGGTGGCAGTGTTATCTGTTATTTTTAACAATCCCAGATAAAATGCATAAACCAAAATCAGCATCATAAATAGTCCATAGGCCCGCCGGCGCCGTATGCCAGGACAGGGAGCGCAGTTGTGTTTGGTTGGTACGCATCGCTACGCTGGCTGAGTCTCACAACATTTGTTTGTTTACTACAATGGCATCACCTCGGGCTAAGGTAAGGTTTACTTTGTTTTTTACTCATATTTAGCAATGATCTTATTCATTGACATTACCTAGAATATATAGGTACGTATTGAGCAATGTTTCAGGCAACTAAAGTGTTTAGCATTCCGAAATATTTTCTATGAAATAAGTAGGCCACGCCACTCCTCACTGGGCTATGATACTGGCGCCGCGAGACCCTTGATTTATTGGCCTTGTTTGAAGCTTATAGATAGTTATAATTGCTGGTTTACACACCAGAGAAATATTATAGATGTTTTTTTTGTATGGATACAAGGATGGTGTTAAACTCATACTGAGTGAATGGATCAGCAGAAGTGGTCCACAAGATGCCCTTGCTTCACCACATGCACAGCAGACTCCATTATTATTATTATTATTATTATTATTATTATTATTATTATTACTATTATTATTACTATTATTATTATTATTATTATTATTATTGTTCAGTGTAATGTACAGCACATCCGAGTAACTTTGTTCTGAATGTGCATATATTAAAGTAACATGTAAGCTGACAGAAGAGCAATGAAACATATTTGCAGAAACACTAGACAAAAAAAGTAGGTACTCACCACCAAGCAAATAATCCCCAAACTCTCCACTGTCAAAGAGTTTCTTCAGGTCACTGTTGCTCCACACAAAAGAATCGTTTATAGCACCTAGAAAGAAATACATGCATAGAGAAGTATGTATATACAAAAATTTGTCAAACATGAATATGTCATACCTCAAACAACTAAACTGCTATGTTATATCTATCCTCAAGGGTTTTCATGCTGCAATCACATAAAAAAATGCCTGTTGTTGGTATGATGGTAGCCTGCTGGGTGGTATCTTCTCTTCTGAGCTAGGCAGGGCACAGTGTGCAAATGTGAATGAGAGAAACTAGTAGATATACAAGATAGTGCAGTTTTTTTTTTATTGCTTGTCTTTTGTTTGTCCTGTACGTGAGTTAATGTCAATCCAAAAACCTGCTGTCTCTGCTGGAGCAATGCTGAGCCACCTGTAGCATCAAGAACAAGTCTTACTTGTGCCTACATGAATGCTCATGTAGGTATTTTAGGTGAACAGGAGTTTAAGGAATTATTTCTTCCCGCTCAAGGAAAACTACTCAATTATTCCCCACTTGTCATTTCATTTCACGTGAAATATGTAGTTGCTGGCACTTGCCGTCATAATACATTAAATTTAGAGAGAGAGAGAGAGAGAGAGAGAGTGTGTGTGTGTGTGTGTGTGTGTGTGTGTGTGTGTTTCCAACAACAAAAGTAATAATAATTCCATACTTCTTTAAAAAAAATAATAAATAAATAAGAAAAAATATGATGAAAATAATAATAATAATAATAATAGTAATAATAATAATAATAATAATAATATAATAATAGAATAATAGGAATAATAATAATAGAAGAAGAAGAAGATAATAAGTAAAGAGAGGAATCAGAGAATAAGAGGGCAAGAAAGCAGCAGACAGCATATCTTGGCAGGGTAATTGGCAGACTCCCTCAGGTAGCCAGATATGGACGAGGTGGGTGAATAGGTCGTGTCCAACCTACCCTAGTGTTTCCCTATCACTCCGATACCACTTCCTTACCTTCCATTCACTTCTCAAACAACTTATTTATCTAGTTCAATTTCTTTTCTTCCCCATTGCTTTATTTTCTTTTCTTACCTCGTCCGTTTCTCTCATTCACTTCTCAAGTAACCTCACTTTTAACCCCTTCATTGTAGGGATATACTTTTACCACGAATTTTGAGTTATTAGACGATGTCATTGGCGTTTGAAGAATGATGGAGAGGAGGGATGGCAAAATATTAATCTGTGATTTGTTACCTGCTAACTGTAAGTGCCTACTTTTTACAAAGAAAAATGAATAACGTATGCGTTCAACTCGAGTACATAATGCGCAAGGGCCGGAGGAAACAGAAACCTACCAATGCGAGTGGTTCCTGCTACACAAAATTTCTAGATTAAGGGGGGGCAGAACAGGTAGGTAAAAAATATTCATAAAAAAAAAGTTTTGAGTATTTTTGCCTCAAACTTCTGTATTATGCTTAAAATCATGTTTCAGATACTATCCCAAAGGTAGAACCTGCTAATTGGTCAGGTCATGACCTCATGAGGTCAAGACTTTAAAAATCAGCGTAAAATACAGTTTTTGTTCTAGAGTTACGAAATTTTGCATGGTAGTAGTTGAATGTTGTAGAAATATTTACAAGCATCGGTTTTGCTAAATTTTGTATAGTTCGCGAGTAATCGCTGTCGCAATTTCATGTAAATCGTAACGTCACAATTTTTTTACCAAAAAAACACTCAATATTTCAAAAAACCGCTCCTTGTAAATGTAGATACACCCACAATGTATAAGTGTAGTGATTTTCATCAAGATCCATGGAGTATTCTTTGCAGAACTGATTTTTGAAGTTATTTTTTGTGGTTTTGAGAAAAACGCGTTTAAAGTTTTCACATTACATATTTTGTTAGTTATTGCATTTATTTATTGCACGATTCCATTCATTTTTACATATATGCACTACAAACATATACTACACACTAATATAATATGTAATAGTCAAAAGTTATCAATATAATGTAGTTACAATAAGGAAATGCATTCTTTTCTCAACCGCGTATTTCCAGTGACTGACAGTGGGTCCCACGAGTAGATGATTCTTCGCGCTTTTAGCGGACCGTATTAGGGTCCTCACTGCTGGGGTGTCTTTACAGTGTCAAATCATTGTTGAGGGGTTTTGTTTTACCAGCAATGACACTGCTCACCAAAAAGATACAGAGCTGTATCTCTACACAGGCGCTATGCCAGCGCCATGTTTCCCCTTCCTCTGCTCTCTTTTCTTCTTCTTCTTGAATTTTTCTTATTTTCCTTTCCTTTTCTTCTTTCTTCTTCTCCTCTGTCTTCACTGATTTCCGTCTTCTCTTCTTGTCTTTCTGAATGCTGGGTGTCCATGAAGCATCTCCAGTTGCCTTAGCGAGTGCGACGGTCCCGTGATTGAATTTTACCACGCTTCGGTAAATTGAATACTCCATTCTTTTCAAGGTGAAGAATTTTGTTTTTGGTAGTTCACTCCATATGACATTGTGCAGACTCTCATTAGAGTTCTGAGTGTCGCCTTTGCACTTCTCTAAAAGCTCTGGTGTCACAATTCTTTGATAGATTGGGAGAATTTGGGAGACAACATTTGGTCTTAGGTATGTCTTCATTTTCTGATTGATCGTGAGGTAGGATTAAATCCTACCTCACGATCAATCAGAAAATGAAGACATCAAATTTTGATGTCTGTTGGGGTGATGTAGTTGGCAGAGGTGGGGGAGGAGGTGTGGCGCTGGCCATATCAGCTGGTTGATGACGTAGCGCCGCCCCCAGCCTTGCCGCAGGCACAGCGTCTCCTGTCCCGCGCTCCTTTCTCGCCTCGTGTTGTTTTTTCTTCTCACTCTTCCTCCCTCTCTCCTCTGTCATCTTCTTCATGCGCTCTTTCTCTTTCTTTGTCAGTCCCATGGTTGCTAGTCTGGTAGAGAAAGAGTTCTACCATGAAACAGCGCTTCTGAACAGAAAGACTCAACGGGAACGATCGTAGAGACAAAAAACCTCCTCTCTCTACGACGACACGTTGGCCACTGGCTGAGTGATTCACTGCTCAGTGACTGCTGCCTCCCTCCATCCCCTCCACACTACCACGTGGGTACCATATTAGCGTATCCCACCAAGCCTAAGTGAAGAAAATACAGCAGAACCTCCTTGTACATAAGGTTTAAAGTCCACCCGGGCGTGAAAATGTCTGCGCCCCGCGTCCCTTTAAACGCGCCCCGCGTCCCTTTAAACCGGATTGCCGGGCGCTACCAGTGTTCTCATAGCCATATATGTTTTTTTAGATAGTTTTCCTATGAAAATATGTAGAAAAAAAAAGTATTTTTGACCCCATTTTTCCATTCCAGCTGTTCTGCCCCCCCTTAAATTCTAGCAAAACACAAAATAAGTGTATGGAGTATTTTCGACATAGGTAAATAAATAGACATAAATAGATAGATAGATACACATAGGTATATTGATTGATATTACAAACAGCAAACATTATTAAGTACAATGAATTTTATTTAGAAAAAGAAAGAAAGAAAATTTGTCCAGCAGGATTAAAGAAAATCACAAGATATCGTAGCAGGCCAGGGAGGGACCAAGGTAACCTGGCTGCTAGCCATTATAACATAGGTGTTGTTGTAACGTGTCTGGTCATGGGAGAAATGGCCAGAGTAGAATTTATTATTATTATTATTATTATTATTATTATTATTATTATTATTATTATTATTATTATTATTATTATTGTTCAGTGTAATGTACAGCACATCCGAGTAACTTTGTTCTGAATGTGCATATATTAAAGTAACATGTAAGCTGACAGAAGAGCAATGAAACATATATGCAGAAACACTAGACAAAAAAAAGTGTTTTTTTTTTTTTTTCTTTTTTTTTAATGAGTAGTGTAACGAGTGGTTCTGCCCAACCATTGTCATAATGCTTGTAAATCCTCCCTCCTAGCCACCTGCCTCCCCGACCCCAACCAGACCTACTTTGTTTCACCTTTGTAAATATTAATGTATATCATGAATGTTTAGCTAGGGTATTTAGGGAAAGTGTATTAGAAAAAAAAAAGGAGAAAAGAAACGAAAGGAAAAGGTGTTGGAGGACGA
>CM035220.1:11301968-11316007 GCA_020233015.1 Callinectes sapidus | reverse complement strand
GTATGCAAGAACGCTCGTCGTATCCCGACCGGCGTAGCATGGTATTCATGAATCGTCCCACCGTCGTCTGCTACCACGGCTGGTACCACGGGCCACGCTCTACCCACAAAGTTGGACTTATTTCTCTTTACACCCTCATAGGTGAGTTATTACCAAGTTAAGGAGTTACTGCCCTATACTAGGAATATATTTGTGTCATATTTATGCTGGAATACGATGTAGGAATGATAATTCAAGTGATGTAAGTGGTGAGGAGTGTCCGTGGGTCTCCACAGTGTGATTCATCACTTATTTTTTTCCATTTTTTGTTTAATATAGTGCTTTAAGTGGATAACCAACACTGCCAAAAGTGATATTTTAGTGGTAGAAGTGTAAAATGGTAACAATACAGGGAATCAGGTAAGTGTAACACATCAAACACAGTGAAACCAAACGGGCCACAGGGAGCGGTAGTATTCTTATTACCACGAGAGGAAAACTAGTGTTATTATTACTATTTCAATGATAACAAAACATTTCATATGTAAATTAATCGTATTAGCCGTGTGCCTGTGCATACCATTGATGCAGAAAGCAGACCAGCTATGGGCAACTTCTCCCCCAAACACTAGTTCTATAGTGTTAGCCATATAAAAAAGTTAATATTAGAGAAAAAATATGTTAATTTGTTACCAGTAGTGCATTACATTCAACAAAAGAAATGAAAAAAAAACATAGATAACATGGAACATTGATGTAAATCCTTCCACATTTTTTTATAGTGAAGCTGTGCACCAGAAAATTTTATTAAATAAAGCTAACCATCAATTAAATGTTGGGGATTTCAACCAAATGGTATTAAAATATCAATATCTTATCTTTCTGGTAAATTCTCATCAGTTAAGTGTAATAGTAATAAAAATTATATATATTTGTTCACTTTTTTGGTAAGTTAGTGATCAGACTGTTCATGCATAATGAAATTAGTCTTTGAAAGAAGCAACTCAGAACTTTTGATAGAGAAAACAACTAAAGGAAGATTGATGTATCCAAAATTTTTACTTAGATAGTATGAAGATCAATATTTTCAGTAATATGCCATGTGATGAAATTATACAACACATATGTACATGTGTTTAAACTACAACGTAGTCATTAATATTTCCAGATTTCCGTATCTCGCCTGGTTTGCAACTGTTAGTTGCTGATAATGTCGCAGGCCAGTGCAGGCTGCTGCATCAGGAGGGTGGTCTATGCCATCACGGAAGTCTCGGCGAGGCATATCAGGTTCCCTACACCAGAAGAGAAGTGTACCATCATGTAAGCCTTCTCTACCAAAGCAGGCATGCCTGGATGCATGCATATGTTGGATTGACGCAACTTTCATCCCACCAGAGAATGTGGTGGAGATGGTGCTGAGTTTTATCATGGACACAAGCATTGTTGTAAACTGCCCTGGCAGTGTACATGACTCAAGAATTTTTAATGAGTCTCGCTCCTGCCAGATTCTTCAGACCGGCCATCATCGAGGCTTCTTTTTTGGTGATGGTGGCTATCCTTGCCTCTCCTATCTCCTTACTCCATATACCAATCCAAGGGAACCACATGCAAAATTCGATCAGACTCGCATAAAAACCCGCAGTTGTATAGAGAGGATGTTTGGAATATTGAAAAAGAGGTTCAGTATTCTAGCAACACCTCTCAGGAATGCCAGTGGAGAAAGGGCCAGAGATCAGAGTAGTGGAAAATGTCCCAGCACCAGACCACCAAGAAAACACAGCATTAGGTAACAGCAGGCAAGCAGAGATTGCAGCATGATTTTACCCCTTAAGTTGTACCTTGCTCACATTTGTGATGGGATTCCACTTCCACAGCAATGCAATTCTACTTGGAAGTTTGTATTGTGCTGTTCTTTCTCCATTACAAGGTTAGGGGTCATACAGTTTTCAGTTTTAACAGAGGCACCTGTTTTGCCTTGGGAACAAGTGGCCAACTGAGAGGTCTTGGTGACCGGACAGAACAGTTTTGGAAGGTGGTATTTTATGAGGGGAAAGGGTTCTGGATTAACTCTTTAAGGACACTAGTCTATGCTTATTATTTTATTTGTGTTGGTGAGGAAACTGTAATATATATATATATATATATATATATATATATATATATATATATATATATATATATATATATATATATATATATATATATATATGTAACTATCTTAAGTTTACTGACATTCATAGTGGCTGTGAATACTTTTAAGCTTAGTTGTTCTGTTTTACAATGTTAAAAAAGGAAAGCATTCAGTGGAAATAAAAAAAGGGAATTTCATTAAAATTTTATTTATACAAAGAATATATATATATTAATATTAAAAAATACATATCCTTTACGAACACACACACACACACACACACACACACACACACACACACACATACACACACACAAAATATACTACTAAAAGAAAAAAATCACACACACACACAACCACCTATTCTTTTCTTTAATTTACACATCACTGAACCACTGATCTTTTAGTCCATTATCCATAATCAAACAATCTAGTTCTTTGCTTACCCCTAATAATTCTGGCATGTAATATTGAGGATGAATTTGCTTGTCATTGTAATGTATGCAAGACCTTGAGCTCATCTCTCTTTTAGTTTATAGATTGAATAATATTGACTACCATCAAATTAACAATAAAAAATAGTTTCATGAAATAACATTCTAGCTTGTTTGTGGTGCTGAAATTAATAAAAAATTGATCATTATAAAAGGAAAAACTAATAAAAAATCTAGATATACACTTGTAAACCAGCTATAAAGAAAGGGAATATTTCCAAATGAGTATAATAAAAAACATAGATATACAATCATGCCAGCTATAAAGAAAGGGAATATTTCCAAATGAGTATAATATAATACATAGATGAAACAAATAACTTGAAAATCAAACATACTTCCTCTTGAAATGGTCCCAGCTTTTTTTGAGATGCTTGGTGGTCCATGGCTCAGGGCCTGCCTGGTAAACAGGCATTGAACCTAGTAGTAATTTCAGCACAGGCCTTGGCTTTCATTCTTGGGATTTAAGGGTTGGAGGCCTTGGAGGTGAGGATAGCCTCCCTCTCCTGGGTGACGGCCAGTAGCTGGGACCTTTGCTTCTCCACTAGAGGAAGTGTCTGTATATTTGTATATATAGTTATTCTTTACAATTTCAACATTCAATTTAATGTTGTGTGATATGGTGAACTTAGTTTCTTAATAAAGTTTGCTACACATTAAAAAAAAAAAAAAAAAAAAAACACTTTTGTTTAGGGTTTCTGCAAATGTTTCATTGTTCCTCTGTCAGGTTATATTTTATTCTATTATATGCACGTTCAGGACAAAGATACTAGGATCTACTGTACATATGCAGACCAATAATAATGGAGTCTGCCGTGTATGTGGTGAAGCAAGGGCATCTAGTGGACCACCTCTGCTGAACCATTCATTCATTATGAGTTCAACACCATCCTAGTATCCACACAGAATATATCTATAATATTTCTCTGGTATGGAAGGCAGCAATTGTCTATATGCTTCAAACAAGGCCAATAAATCAATGGTCTCGCGGCGCCAGCATCGTAGCCTAGTGACGCGGCCCACTTATCTCATAGAAATCTCTGAATGATGAACATTTTAGTTGCCTAAAACATTGTTTAATACGTAACTATATATTCTAGTTTATGTCAATGACTGACATCATTGCTAAATATGAGTAAAAAACCAAGTAAACCTTACCTTAGCAGGAGGTGATGCCATTGCAGACAAATTTCGCGGGGAACTGGAGACCAATGTTGTGAGCCTCCAGCGTACCAACCACGCTCCTTGTCCTTAACTCGCATATGTTGGTGAACCTGCCTGCCTTCTCCACGGTGGAGCGATTCTTGAATACCCCACCGTCGCAATGTCCACGGTCGGAAAAACCACGCCGTGGTGCACCATCCACGATTCTTGCATACGGGCTTAAATACCAACCTTAAACAAGCTTGTTATTTACGCTTATTACTTATCAATGTAGCTAACATAACCATTGTGCCTGTCTGTCAAAGGATCAGCCTTATTTGATAGCTTTTATTCAATTGACCACAACACAAGGCGTTTGGAAGACTAGCAGTATTTATGACCCCTCCAATTATTCTCTCTCTCTCTCTCTCTCTCTCTCTCTCTCTCTCTCTCTCTCTCTCTCTCTCTCTCTCTCTCTCTCTCTCTCTCTCTCTCTCTTTGAAATTCTTTACGAGAGAAAGCAATAGAGTCCCTGACCCACTGAAAATATTTCATGCCCCAGATGAAGAAAATGCTTTTTATTAACGAAATACAATTACACGAGGAACGCAAATATTTACAAAAAAAAAAAAGACCCAGATAAGTCTACAGGACCAGACGATATCTCACCTCGAATACTTAAAGAATATTGTGTCCAGTTAGAATATCCTATAACGTTACTATTTAATAAATCATTAAACCAAGGTTAAATACCCAGTGCATGGAAAAAAGCTAACATTACTCCAATATCAAAAAAAAACAAAAAAGTAGATATAGAACAAGCACTAA
Organism: Callinectes sapidus; assembly: GCA_020233015.1. Lineage (NCBI taxonomy): Eukaryota > Metazoa > Arthropoda > Malacostraca > Decapoda > Portunidae > Callinectes > Callinectes sapidus. The sequence goes on along the minus strand of CM035220.1, from coordinate 11,311,432 downwards.
ATTATCGGCCGAAAAGTCTAACGTCGGTTATAATTAAGTTTTTTCGAAAAAAATAATGAGATAAAATATTTTCATTCCTTGAAGTTAACAAATTAATATCAGAAAATCAGCACGGATTTTGTGGTATTAGATTTTGCTTGACAAATATATTAGATTTCTTTAATGATGTATATGCAAACTAGGATGTCCGGGTACCGTATGATATAATCTACCTGGACTTTCAAAAGCATTTGATACGATCCCGCATAACAGGCTAATTTGAAACATTTTGAAACGTTTGAAACATTTATTTATATTACTTGTTTGACAAAATAAAGAATAAGAAAAATTTGATAAATACAGCTACTAGCCTCTTTAAAGCAATGCTTTTAAGGCAATAAAAAGAAAACAAGAAAAAAAGAAAAAAAAAGGTTTCTCAGTTGACGACTAAAACTATCATTGAGATGCAACCCATTAACTAATTAACTGTATTGGTTAACTACTGTATTTATGAGAAAAATTTGCCTTTTTAAAAATTAGCAACAATTAACGGTCCCTAAGGGAGAGGGCATTCAGATAGGTCTACATTAGGACTTTAGCACATCAATTCCCATAAAAAGCCCAGATTAAAAACAAAATAATAAAAGAAAAAAAAAAGGACTCAATGATCTCGATGGCCCTAGCAGTAAGTGAATGCGGTGATAAAATAAATAAATAAATGTTAATAAATAAATATGTTAAAATAAATAAATAAATAAATTTTAATAAATAAATATTTGACTTTTAAAAATATAAGGTCAGTATGTATTACAACAATAGTAATAATAACAATGAGTGATAAAATAAATATAATAACAATGTTACGACCGTCAGGTATTGACGGTAAATATTATTATTGGTGTCCTGCGAGCAATGTTTGTTTGTATGTAACTATATGTAATGTTCCTACGACAGCCCATTCTTTATATATATATATACCTTATACTATTATTTACTATATGTATGTAATCTCGTTATTCGTAAATATATTGTAATGTTCACCTAACTGCGTAGCGTCTAGAAGGTTCGTTGGTGACTAGCCGGGTCACGTTTTGTCAGGTCAGCGGAATTTATGTGACAAACAAGGCTGCTCTGTGAAGGTCGAGTACGCACCGCGTCGCTCTCCCGAGGGAAGCTAATTATGTAGTGCCATTTTTGAATTTATTTGTGATGCATGTATCTATATTATAATTGTGTAAATGTATTGTTAAAATAATAGTTTAATTTCCGTTCGCGTTAGGGAGTTGTAATTAAGGCCTTGAGGTGGAAGAGGCGTTGTGTGACGTAATGGTGTTCCTCCGCCGAGGATGGAGAGAGAAGCGCGACGGACGAAAACCGGGCAGGGGAGAGACAGACCTCAGCGAGCGGGCGAGGGGCGAGGGGACCAGACGCTGTGGTGTCTCTCTTTGTACCGGGCTGAGTATTTTTCTATTGTTCTTATTCTTGGTGCTAGGATTCTGTCTTTTAGGCACAATTATTGCCAATGTGTTGAGATGTTTTACGGGTTATTTGGTGTAAGGGTTTGTCCTTGATTTATTGTGGTATTTTGGCGAGAGTGGTGACGGGTGTTTTTTCGTGATTCGTGTAATCCCCTCAGGTACGCCATTTTGTAGGTGCCCGCCCGGTTTCCTTTATCTTAGCATCATTATTGCATTGTGTTGGGTTCATTTCTTATTATGGTGATTCAGCTACGGGTGTTAACAAGTTGTGGTGCTATTTTCTTATGAACGCTATTATGGTGTGATCTGGTGATTATTTTCTCTGTGTAATCCGGGATTTATTCGGTTTCTGAACTGGTGTGTATGTGATCACCAGCGTGTGTGGATCTTTCTCAGTTATTTTGGTGTCTCTTAGTTCTTGAATTATTCCTATTTTTGAGGTGAAACATTTAATTTTTGTGTTATTTTAATTTTACTGGAAGTGATTATAATTCCCTTAACGGTAACGGACCTGACTTATTTTTATCCTGGTTAAACTTAATTCCTAATCTTAATTATTTGTGAATAAACCTTGTGAATATATGAGACTCTTTTCTTAAGTCTCCATCCCCTAGAACTTATGTTCATTTTATTAATTTTATTCTTTTTTTTTTCTTTTCTAGTTACACCCCTGAGTTAACCCAAAGCGTTAAACCCGTTGTAACGTGGCCTTACTATTCATTGACTTCTCTTATTGACAGGTCTCCCCAGTTGGGTTGGGAACCTTGTCAGGGTTTAACCTGGGGTCGTAACATAGAAAGTGGCGACCTCTCGCCAGGATAGTTAATAATTATAATTACTTCCAAGTATGTCACTAACCTATTTGTGTTCCAGCAGTGTTGTAAAGGTTTGTGACTACATTAATATTTTCCTGAATGTGTAATTTCTGTGGAAGTGTTTTGTGAACATTACATCATGGAGAATGATCAGGAGTCAGAGCGTCCGGTTAACATTATTAACCATACTGATGTGGATAAATTTTTAGCCTCTAATCCTTCGCCAGAGGAGTTAGAGGAACTTGATAAACATGAGTTGGGATTACTGGCTTCTTATTATCAACTTAGCCTCCCATTGGGGAGCAACAAAAGGTCTTTGCTTAATGCCCTGAAGGAAGAAATTTACGGTATTTTAAACCCTGACGTTGGTGGCGATCGAGGTAGAGATGAACGAAATCGCTCACCTTCCCCCACCTCTAGTGTTCATCCTGAGGTAATTCCCCCTGCTTTGAGTTCTAGTGAGTATCTCAGACTTAAGGAATTAGAGCTAGAACAGGATAAAATTAGGCTTGAACGTGAGAAACTTCAGGCAGGAGGATTAACTGGCTCTCCTCACCAACAGTCTAGCTTCTGTAAAAACTTCTCTGATCGCATCAAGGTTATTCCCTCTTTTAATGAAAATGATGTGTTAGGATTTTTCAATGCATTTGAGAAAACAGCCATGGGTCTGGAGTGGCCGAGGAAGGAATGGTCAGTAATTGCCCAGACTTCTTTTACGGGGAAAGCCAGAAAAGTTTATGATAACCTTACATTTTCTCAGTGCGCTGATTATGATTACATGAAATCTGAGATTCTTAAAATATACACACTCTTACTCCTGAAGCCTACCGGCAAACTTTTAGGAAAGTTCATAAAAAGCCTGAGGAGTCATACATGGATTTTGCTACCAGGCTTGAACATTCATTTTTGATGTGGCTCAGATCCTGTGATGTAATGAATGGTGATGAGGAGGTGGATGGTGCCAAATTGTATCAGTTGGTGTTAGTGGAACAATTTTTGTCAAAAGTGCCAAAGGAGACAGACTTCTACCTCAGAGATAAGAACATTGATCTCAGCCAAGTTAAATTTGCTGCCACTCAGGCTGACCATTACTGAGTTAATATGAGAGCTGCGTATGGTGCTAGTGACTTTGATCCTGCTCGGGGTCTGACTAATCGTCCTACCAACACTAACCATTCTTTTCAACCTCACAAGAATTCTCAATATTCTGGTAGATCCAATTTTCCTAAAAAACCTGTCCATCACCCTAACAAAGTTCCTGGCATGGGTGCTTCCCAGCCTCCTAGGAAACCACAACCGCCCCCGGCAAGATTTAATTCCCCCTATTATTGTAACTATTGCCGTAAATCAGGGCACACTGAGAACCGATGCTTTGCTAAGCACGGTAGTGGTGGTGTGACAAAGTCTCATGCATTCTCGTTCGCAGGCTCGAGGATGCGTCTTCCAGCTCCACAGATGACATGTGTGGCTGACCCACAAGATACTCGTCCGATTGCCCAGGTGGTGAAGAGCACACCAGCTGCGGACCAGACTAAACCGGGAAGTGATGTTGTTTTGTCTTATACTTCCACCCCTATTGAGTCATGCAGTCCCTTTGTTTTTCCTGGTTATGTTACTCTTAGGGGTCAGAAATACCCTGTTACTATTCTTAGGGATACTGGAACTACTGGATCTTTGCTCATTAACCCTACTAAACCACTTGAAAGTTGTGAGAGTATTCTTATTAGAGGGGTTGCTGGATTTGATACATTCCCCAAAGTAAATGTTCATTTAGATTGTGAACTGGTGAAGGCAACAGCAGATGTGGGCGTAGTTGAAAGCCTACCAATACCAGGTATAGACCTTCTCCTAGGGAATGACATTGCAGGTGCCAAAGTTTTTCCTCATCCCATTGTTTCTAGCGAGCCTGTGAGTGTTCCAGAAACTGTATCTTTGGAGCAGCAGCATCCTGAGGTGTTTAATGTGTGTGCCGTAACTCGTTCTATGGCAAAGGTGATGAACACTCCCCCTGAGAGTGTGGCGGAGAGTGGTATGGGTGAGAACAGTGATAAGGGTAGTGTGGAGGTTGATGGTGCAGTGATTAGCCAGCCTGACGTGCCTGCTGCAGTTGAGGAAGGTGCTCTGGCTCAAACGTTTGAACCCCCATTACCTACTCCCTTCAATGATATTGGTTTGTCTAAATTTAGGGAGTTACAGTTGAGTGATCCTCAGCTTACACCTCTTAGGAATATTGCAGTGGATGAGGATGTATGTCAAAATGAAAGTGGTGTTGTATTTTATGTGAAAAATGGGTTATTATGGAGGAGGTATAGACCCCTTCATGTTAATGTTGATGATGGAGTGTGGGATTCACACCAGCTCGTGGTCCCACAGCATTGTCGCCGTCAGCTGCTGGAGATGGCTCATGCTGGACATCTTGGAGTCCGCAAAACCCTACAACGCTTGAGGAAACACTTCTACTGGAAGCACATGAAGACGGATGTCTCCCGCTTCGTCAAGGAGTGTCACCCTTGTCAAGTCGCTGGTAAGCCAAACCAACCAGTGCCTGTTAGCCCACTTAAACCTATACCTGTCATGCAAAACCCCTTTGAGAGGATCATTGTGGACATTGTGGGGCCCTTACCTAAAACTTCTTCAGGGTATAGTTACCTCCTTACAATTCTTGATGTGGCCACGAGATACCCTGGGGCTATCCCTCTACGCACTATTCATGCCAAGGTAGTGGTGAGGGAACTTTTGCACTTTTTTACAAGGTTTGGGTTGCCTTTGGAGGTACAATCAGATCAGGGCACAAACTTTATGTCCAAGTTGTTTGGGGAGAGCTTAGCAGAATTAGGCATAGCACATGTAGTTTCTAGTGCGTACCATCCTCAGTCACAGGGCGCACTTGAACGCTACCACCAGACATTGAAGTCTATGCTACGTAAATACTGTGAGGAAACGGGACAGGATTGGGATAAAGGGGTTCCCTTCTTACTGTTTGCCACCCGAGAGGTACCCTCAGAATCTCTTGGTTTTTCCCCACATGAGTTAATTTTTGGACATCACGTTCGAGGACCGTTGATGTTAGTGAAGGAGAGGTGGAGTGGTACTGTTGGTTGTTACGACCCCAGGTTAAACCCTGACAAGGTTCCCAACCCAACTGGGGAGACCTGTCAATAAGTGAAGTCAATGAATAGTAAGGCCACGTTACAACGGGTTTAACGCTTTGGGTTAACTCAGGGGTGTAACTAGAAAAGAAAAAAAGAGAATAAAATTAATAAAATGAACATAAGTTCTAGGGGATGGAGACTTAAGAAAAGAGTCTCATATATTCACAAGGTTTATTCACAAATAATTAAGATTAGGAATTAAGTTTAACCAGGATAAAAATAAGTCAAGTCCGTTACCGTTAAGGGAATTATAATCACTTCCAGTAAAATTAAAATAACACAAAAATTAAATGTTTCACCTCAAAAATAGGAATAATTCAAGAACTAAGAGACACCAAAATAACTGAGAAAGATCCACACACGCTGGTGATCACATACACACCAGTTCAGAAACCGAATAAATCCCGGATTACACAGAGAAAATAATCACCAGATCACACCATAATAACGTTCATAAGAAAATAGCACCACAACTTGTTAACACGCGTAGCTGAATCACCATAATAAGAAATGAACCCAACACAATGCAATAATGATGCTAAGATAAAGAAAACCGGGCGGGCACCTACAAAATGGCGTACATGAGGGGATTACACGAATCACGAAAAAACACCCGTCACCACTCTCGCCAAAATACCACAATAAATCAAGGACAAACCCTTACACCAAATAACCCGTAAAAGATCTCAACACATTGGCAATAATTGTGCCTAAAAGACAGAATCCTAGCACCAAGAATAAGAACAATAGAAAAATACTCAGCCCGGTACAAAGAGAGACACCACTGCGTCTGGTCCCCTCGCCCCTCGCCCGCTCGCTCTGGTCTGTCTCTCCCCTGCCCGGTTTTCGTCGTCGCGATTCTCTCTCCCTCCTCGGCGGAGGAACACCATTACGTCACACAACGCCTCTTCCACCTCAAGGCCTTAATTACAACTCCCTAACGCGAACTGAAATTAAACTATTATTTTAACAATACATTTACACAATTATAATATAGCTACATGCATCACAAAAAAATTCATATATGGCACTACATAATTAGCTTCCCTCGGGGGAGCGACGCGGTGGTACTCGACCTTCACAGAGCAGCCTTGTTTGTCACATAAATTCCGCTGACCTGACAAAACGTGACCCGGCTAGTCACCAACGACCCTTCTAGACGCTACGCAGTTATGTGAACATTACAATATATTTACGAATAACGAAATTACATACATATAGTAAATAATAGTATAAGGTATATATATATAAAGAATGGGCTGTCCTGGGAACATTACATATAGTTACATACAAACAAACATTGCTCGCAGGACACCAATAATAATATTTACCGTCAATACCTGACGGTCGTAACATTGTTATTATATTTATTTTATCACTCATTGTTATTATTACTATTGTTGTAATACATACTGACCTTATATTTTTAAAAGTCAAATATTTATTTATTAACATTTATTTATTTATTTATTTTAACATATTTAGTTATTAACATTTATTTATTTATTTTATCACCGCATTCATTTACTGCTAGGGCCATCGAGATCATTGAGTCCTTTTTTTTTCTTTTATTATTTTGTTTTTAATCTGGGCTTTTTATGGGAATTGATGTGCTAAAGTCCTAATGTAGACCTATCTGAATGCCCTCTCACTTAGGGACCGTTAATTGTTGCTAATTTTTAAAAAGGCAACTTTTTCTCATAAATACAGTAGTTAACCAATACAGTTAATTAGTTAATGGGTTGCATCTCAATGATAGTTTTAGTCGTCAACTGAGAAACCTTTTTTTTTCTTTTTTTCTTGTTTTCTTTTTATTGCCTGAAAAGCATTGCTTTAAAGAGGCTAGTAGCTGTATTTATCAAATTTTTCTTATTCTTTATTTTGTCAAACAAGTAATATAAATAAATGTTTCAAACGTTTCAAAATGTTTCAAATTAGCCTGTTATGAGGGATCGTATCAAATGCTTTTGAAAGTCCAGGTAGATTATATCATACGGTACCCGGACATCCTAGTTTGCATATACATCATTAAAGAAATCTAATATATTTGTCAAGCAAAATCTAATACCACAAAATCCGTGCTGATTTTCTGATATTAATTTGTTAACTTCAAGGAATGAAAATATTTTATCTCATTTTTTTTTTTCGAAAAACTTAATTATAACCGACGTTAGACTTTTCGGCCGATAATTTAGTGCTTGTTCTATATCTACTTTTTTGTTTTTTTGATATTGGAGTAATGTTAGCTTTTTTCCATGCACTGGGTATTTAACCTTGGCTTAATGATTTATTAAATAGTAACGTTATAGGATATTCTAACTGGATACAATATTCTTTAAGTATTCGAGGTTAGATATCGTCTGGTCCTGTAGACTTATTTGGGTCTTTTTTTTTTTGTAAATATTTGCGTTCCTCGTGTAATTGTATTTCGTTAATAAAAAGCATTTTCTTCATCTGGGGCATGAAATATTTTCAGTGGGGTCAGGGACTCCATTGCTTTCTCTCGTAAAGACTTTCAAAGAGAGAGAGAGAGAGAGAGAGAGAGAGAGAGAGAGAGAGAGAGAGAGAGCGAGAGAGAGCGAGAGAGAGAGAGAGAGAGAGAGAGAGCGAGAGAGAGAGAGAGAGAGAGAGAGAGAGAGAGAGAGAGAGAGAGAGAGAGAGAGAGAGAATAACTGGAGGGGTCATAAATACTTCTAGTCTTCCAAACGCCTTGTGTTGTGGTCAATTGAATAAAAGCTATCACATAAGGCTGATCCTTTGACAGACAGGCACAATGGTTATGTTAGCTACATTGATAAGTAATAAGCGTAAATAACAAGCTTGTTTAAGGTTGGTATTTAGCAGCAAGACTATTTTCCAATGCCATAGAGAAGACTAGTGGTGTTTTCAAATGTTTTTCCAGATTATGATGTACAAGTGTTATCACTCTGCCTCTTGGTCCATAAAATCACCTTAGAAAAAAATCGTGCCAAATGAAGTAAAACCCTAAGAAATTGTGGAGGTGAAACGCAGAAGTGTTTGAGAAACGATCGCAACAGTGATCGAGGAACCAGCAGCAGGATTCACATCACAATGTACTTACTTAGCTACGTATATCATTACCATAATACGAATATAAGTATACAGGACAAGTTGTAATACATTTATGCAGTAATATATCACTCTGACAGCAAAGTTTCTTTCGAAATGATAGGGTAGTTATATGTGGTAACTGTTTCTACAGTCCTGACACCTGTGGAGCCAGCCAGCAGCTGACCATCACTGGTGTCGAATCTTTCGTGACGGAAGGAGGTATACGAGTTAGCAGATTGAAAAGCCTCTGGTTGAACTGATCGAAGAACAAGACTGCGCATTGGTGTCTCAAGCAGATTATTTTATTACTGGACAAGTGCTAAGAAAAAGAACCACAGAGGGAGGACAAAGTAATCAAGTGGTCAAAGAAGGCCTGACTGTGTCTCAGTGTTTATTGGAGGCTAGTCAGCCAATGGATAACTCTGGAAAAATATATTAAATGCTTTCTCTGCCATTTTAGATATCTGAGGCACGAGATTAAGCTTTATCACTCGTTATTTGGATATTTTTGATGTTATTTATGCATCCTCTAGTATCTAGAATAAATATTTAGGAAATGATCCAGACAAAGCGGCAAAGATAGCTGGTTATCCGCCCTTATTTATCAATCTAACATGACGTATCTCTTATCATTATAGGCCTGCCTTGCCTTAACATGCAGTCACGTAATTAAGCTTTCATATCCAGCGTTCAGACACACATGCCATAGTCAGGTTTAAGTGTTATAAGGGTTTAAGTGAGGTAGATAAAAGGGGTGACCCCTGCCCTCCTCCCACCCGCCGCCATCTTAGATAATTATTCCTCAGCCAGCCTGCCCATATTTCAGGATTTTTTCCTTACTTCCTGGACAATTTTTTTTATGATCCCATAGTAAGATTTTATGCTTTTTACAAATATTTAATCGTGTTTTAAACGATTTTATTGTGTGTGGGGGTGCAGTAGGTATGTTACTTGTTATTGAGTCAAAT
>CM035220.1:11296968-11299468 GCA_020233015.1 Callinectes sapidus | reverse complement strand
TAACATAGGTGTTGTTGTAATGTGTCTTGTCATGGGAGAGTTGGCCAGAGTATCCTTTTATGTTGTACTCTGTCTGACAATGGGGGAGTTGGTCAGAGTATCCTTTGATGTTTCTGTACTCTGTCTGGCCATGGGAGAGATATCGTAGCAGGCCAGGGATGGACCACGGTAACCTGGCTGCTGGCCATATTATCATAGGTGTTGTTGTAATGTGTCTTGTCATGGGACAGTTGGCCAGAGTATCCTTTTATGTTGTACTCTCTCTGACAATGGGAGAGTTGGTCAGAGTATCCTTTGATTTTTTTGTACTCTGTCTGGCCATGGGAGAGTTGACCAGAGTAGCATTTGATGTTGTTCTGTCCTCTCTGGCCATGGGAGATTTGGCCAGAGTAGCACTTGATGTTGTTCTGTCCTCTCTTGCCATGGGAGAGTTGGCCAGAGTAGCATTTGATGTTGTTATGTCCTCTCTGGCTAAGGGAGATTTGGCCAGAGTAGCATTTGATGTTGTTCTGTCCTCTCTTGCCATGGGAGAGTTGGCCAGAGTAGCATTTGATGTTGTTATGTCCTCTCTGGCAATGGGAGAGTTGGCCAGAGTAGCATTTGATGTTGTTCTGTCCTCTCTGGCCATGGGTAGTTGGCCAGAGTAGCATTTGATGTTGTTCTCTCTGGCCATGGGAGAGTTGGCCAGTCCTCTCTGGCCATGGGAGTTTTGGCCAGAGTAGCATTTGATGTTGTTCTGTCCTCTCTGGTCATGGGAGAGTTGGCCAGAGTAGCATTTGATGTTTTCTGTACTCTCTCGCCATGGAAGTTTTGGCCAGAGTAGCATTTTATGTTGTTCTGTCCTCTCTGGCCATGGGAGATTTGGCCAGAGTAGCATTTGATGTTGTTCTGTCCTCTCTGGCCATGGGAGAGCTGGCCAGAGTAGCATTTGATGTTGTTCTGTCTGTCCTCTCTGGCCATGGGTGATTTTGCCAGAGTAGCATTTGATGTTGTTCTGTCCTCTCTGGCCATGGGTGACTTGGCCAGAGTAGCATTTAATGTTGTTTTGTCCTCTCTGGCCATGGGTGAGTTGGCCAGAGCAGCATTAATTTTGATGTTGTCCTCTCTGGCCATGGGAGAGTTGGCCAGTCCTCTCTGGCCATGGGAGTTTTGGCAAGAGTAGCATTTGATGTTGTTCTGTCGAAGGAAAATGAAGGAAAAACCAAGAAATATATTAACTTTTCATGGCAATTCATTTTTTTCTCTCAAAATTGCATAAATTATCCCGTTTCCAGTGTTTCTTGGAGAATTAACATCTTATCAAAAAAGAACATCTTTATTTTAGTTCAGAAAAAAGGAAGATATGCAATTTCACGAAAAAAAAATTCTTTTCACCGAAAAAGTTAATTTTTTGATGATTTTCTGGTTATTTCATTGTTTTCATCAAACAATAAACAAAAAACACTGAATATTGGCCACAATATACTTTTTTTTCTGAAAAAAAATAATTAATGACGTGTTTTTCAACGTTTTTAGGAGTATTAACGGCATTTTAAACAAAACCCCCTTTTACAAGTATAATATATGCAATTTGAATAATGAAGAAAATTCGGCCTAAAAATTGACTTTTTCAATGTTTTTTTCATATTTTCATATTTTGGTGAAAGAAAACCAAAAAAATACATTCTTTTATCGCGACAATATTTTTTTCTCTAAAATTGCAGAAATTACCTATTTTTATGCTTTTATCCTTATTTTACGACAATATATTTATTTTTCTCTAAAACCGCATAAATGACCTTTTTTTCAATGGTTTTCGGAGATTTACTACTTTTTAATGAAAACCATCTCTTTTTACGAAAAAAAAATATGATTTTACACCAAAAGTCACTTTTTTAATATTTTCTATTAATTTCAATATTTTGATTAAAAACAAGAAAATAAACACTATATACATTTTCTTTCTCTGAAACTGTACAAAGTATCCATTTTGAACCTTTTTTGACGTTTAAACACATTTTGTAGGAAAGAACTTTTTCATGTTACAATTTACTTTTTCTATGTAAAATTCCATAAATAACGTTTTTTTCAGTTTTTAAGAGTATTAACGGCATTTTACATAAAACCGCCATTTACAAGTATAATATATGCGATTTGAATTATCAAAATTTCAACGTTTTTAAGGGTTTTACAATATTTTTATGTCAAATCCATATTCCCTTAGAAAATAAAAGTATGTTTTTAACACCAAAAGTGAGTTTTTCAGTAATTTTCTTTGAATTTCCATGTTTTAATTAAAAATATGAACAATACACTATAGCGTATTGTTTTTCTCTTTAGAGTTACATAAACTACCCTATTTAAACCTTTTTATTTGTTTTAACAACATTTTGAAGAAAATCTCTTTTTCATGTTACTAAAATGTAATACAAGCTATTTCAATGAAAAAATATATATTTCTTTAAGAAAAAGGATTTTTCAGTGTTTTTTCCTTTCATTTCTATTTTTTGAATGAAAATGA
>CM035220.1:11260120-11273276 GCA_020233015.1 Callinectes sapidus | reverse complement strand
AAAAAAAAAAATTACACCAAAAGTCACTTTTTTTCATAATTTTTATTGATTTCAATGTTTTGATTAAAAACAAGAAAATAAACACTATATACATTTTCTTTCTCTGAAACTGTACAAAGTATCCATTTTTAACCTTTTTGGACGTTTAAACACATTTTGTAGAAAACAACTTTTTCATGTTACAATATACTTTTTCTATGTAAAATTCTATAAATTACGTTTTTTTTTTAGTTTTAAGAGTATTAACGGCATTTTACATAAAACCCCCTTTTACAAGTATAACATAGGCGATTTGAATTATCAATTTTTCAACGTTTTTAAGGGTTTTACAATATTTTTATGTCAAATCCATCTTCCCTTAGAAAATAAAAGTATATTTTTACATCCAAAGTGAGTTTTTCAGTAATTTTCTTTGAATTTCCATGTTTTAATTAAAAATATGAACAATACACTATAGCGTATTGTTTTTCTCTTTAAAGTTACATAAACTACCCTATTTAAACCTTTTTATTTGTTTTAACAACATTTTGAAGAAAATCTCTTTTTTAGTAGTAGTAGTAGTAGTAGTAGTAGTAGTAGTAGTAGTAGTAGTAGTAGTAGTAGTAGTAGTAGAAGAAGAAGAAGAAGAAGAAGAAGAAGAAGAAGATAATAAATAAAGAGAGGAATGAGAGAATAAGAGGGCAAGAAAGCAGCAGACAGCATCTCTTGGCAGGTTAATTGGCAGACTCCCTCTGGTAGCCATCCAGATATGGACGAGGTGGGTGAATAGGTCATGTCCAACCTACCCTAGTGTTTCCCTAACATTCCCCCTTCCTCCCCATCACTTCGATACTCCTTCCTTACCTTCCATTCACTTCTCAAACAACTTATTTATCTAATTCACTTCCTTTTCTTTCCCATTGCTTTATTTTTTTTTTCTTACCCCTTCCTTTTCTCTCATTCACTCATCAAGTAACCTCACTTTTAGCCCCTTTAGTGTGGGGATTTACTTTTACCACGAATTTTGAGTTATTAGACGATTTCATTGACGTTAGAAGAAGGAGGGAGAAAAGAGGAGAGAAGGAGAGGACAGAGGGAGAGGAGGGAGGGCAAAATATTAATCTGTGATTTGTTACCTGCTAACTGTAAGGATTAAGGTGCCTACTTTTTACAAAGAAAAATGAATAACGTATGAGTTCAACTCGAGTACATAGTGCGCAAGGGCCGGAGGAAAAAGAAACCTACCAATGCGAGTGGTTCCTGCTACACAAAATTTCTAGATTAAATTCTAGCAAAACAGAGCAAAACACAAAATAAGTGTATGGAGTATTTTTGACCTAGGTAAATAGATAGAAATAAATAGATAGATAGAAAGACATATGTATATTGATTGATATTACAAACAGCAAACATTATTAAGTAAAATGAATTTTATTTAGACAAAGAAACAAAGAAAATTTGTCCACCAGGATTAAAGAAAGTAACAAGATATCGTAGCAGGCCAAGGATGGACCACGGTAACCTGGCTGCTGGCCATATTAACATAGGTGTTGTTGTAATGTGTCTTGTCATGGGAGAGTTGGCTAGAGTATCCTTTTATGTTGTACTCTGTCTGACAATGGGAGAGTTGGTCAGAGTATCCTTTGATGTTGTTGTACTCTGTCTGGCCATGGGAGAAATGACCAGAGTAGCATTTGATGTTGTTCTGTCCTCTCTGGCCATGGGAGATTTGGCCAGAGTAGCACTTGATGTGTTTCTGTCCTCTCTGGCCATGGGAGAGTTGGCCAGAGTAGCATTTGATGTTGTTCTGTCCTCTGTGGCCATGGGAGAGCAGGCCAGAGAAGCATTTGATGTTGTTCTGTCCTCTCTGGCCATGGGTGAGTTGGCCAGAGTAGCATTTGATGTTGTCCTCTCTGGCCATGGGAGAGTTGGCTAGTCCTCTCTGGCCATGGGAGTTTTGGCCAGAGTAGCATTTGATGTTGTTCTGTCCTCTCTGGCCATGGGAGAGTTGGCCAGAGTAGCACTTGATGTTTTCTGTCCTCTCTGGCCATGGGAGTTTTGGCCAGAGTAGCATTTGATGTTGTTCTGTCCTCTCTGGCTATGGGACAGTTGGCCAGAGTAGCATTTGATGTTGTTCTGTCCTCTCTGGCCATGGGAGAGTTGGCCAGAGTAGCATTTGATGTTTTGTTTCCTCTCTGGCCGTAGGAGTTTTGGCCAGATTAGCATTTGATTTTTTTCTTTCCTCTCTGGCCATGGGAGAGTGGGCCAGAGTAGCATTTGATGTTGTTCTGTCCTCTCTGGCCATGGGTGAACTGGCCAGAGTAGTATTTGATTTTTTCTGTCCTCTCTGGCCATGGGAGTTTTGGCCAGAGTAGCATTTGATGTTTTCTGTCCTCTCTGGCCATGGGAGAGTTGGCCAGAGTAGCATTTGATGTTGTTCTCTCCTCTCTGGCCATGGCAGAGCTGGCCAGAGTGTTTCAATTGGCTATTGCCTCCTCCTCCTTATTCTGGTTACTTCGTGGAATACCAGATACTGGCTCTCTCTCCTAACCTAACCTATCCTATCCTCTATAGCCTATATTTAACCTAACCTGTTTAACGTACTTGAGTGAGTCAGTCTGGCAGCCATTGTAGTTCCCAGTGTGGGGGGGAGGGTTGGGGAGGGCAGCTCTCCCCTGGGCAGTGGATGATTTTTATTTTTTTGCAAGTTCCGAGTGGGGTTTGAACCCACTCTTCCCTCACTCAAATCCAAATTTCATCACTCTACCCACTGGGCCACGAGGGCCCACCCAATATTTTGCAAAATTGGTCTATTTCCCCATCTAGTCTTCAGGCTCCAGCTGAGGCTACAGAGGATGTACTGAGCACGTTACTTCCCTAACTGTTCCTGCCGCACCAAAAGTTCAATGGACAATGACTGACTCTGATTGCTGCCACACTTAATGTGAACATTGAAATTGACACCGATAATAAGATATAATTAGGTGTTGTACACTTGTGGAAGTATCAGTGATGGCGTGAAAATAGTAGTAGGTGAGATGGAACAACTTTGGAAAGGCGGGGATTCCTCGCGTCTGGAGCTGCCTGTAGTAGTAGTAGTAGCAACCTTCCCTTTCTTGAGTAGTATCTACACTTGCTGTACCATCACCACCACCACCACCACCACAGCACATAAATTCAGCTGTCCATGCTGCACCGCGAGAAAGACTCGGCCAGAGACCCATGGATTGCTCTGTTCGTAGTTCACTTCGTTTCAACTTTGTAGTCATCTGGAAATCGCTAGCGAGCATTTCTTGGCATCCGAGTGCCCTGAAAGCAATCACTTGTTCCTCACGCGGGATTCATTCATCAAAAGGAAGGAAATTTGCGACAGTGGGGGAAGTTCAGGGAAGGGGGAAAGGGAGATAAAGGTAGAAGGGAAGGACCAGGGGAGGGCGAGGGCGTGTGCTGTGGTGGTGGTAGTGGTGGTGATAGAGCATGTGTAATTAATACCCAAGGCAGAGAGTTCCATCTGACTTACTACTATTTTCACGCCATCATTGATACTCCCACAAGTCTAAAACACTTCATTATATCTTATTATGTGTTTCAATGTCAATGTTCACAGTAATATTGGGAAAAGTTAGTGTCAATCATTGTCTATTGAGCTTTTGAAGCGGCATGAACACAGTTAGGGAAGTAATGTGTTCAGATTGTAATGTAATTACTCAATTTTCTTGTTTATCTATATAGTGTGCAGATGGTTCATTGCGTGTCTAGTGATACAAAGTGTGACCTAAGGTGTGTGCTAGGTGGTGTCTTAAAATACCTGCCTCCAGCTTTTCCTTTCCCGGCCTCAGCAACCCCTATAGCGAGGTGTAGGCAGTCCAGCACCCCATAACTTTGGGTATAATCGTGTTACTAGGACAAGAAAATGAAGTGAAGTGCAGCACTTGTGGATAATTACCCATAGGTTTGGAATCACTAATCAAGAGAGAATGATACCTTCTATACACCTTCCATCATATATTACACTTTCCAATGGTGTTACCAGTTTTAATGGAACATGAAATTAATGCGTAACTCGAAGATACATTACTGTACTGCACCACTGTTACATACATTTACTGCTGGAGGCAGCGCGTTCTTACCATTTCACGTCAGACAAAGGACAAATACCAAATGTGTACCAGAAAGCTTTGTGACACACACACACACACACACACACACACACACACACACACACACACCACACACACACACCACACACACCACACCACACCACACACACCACATACACACACACACACACACACACACACACACACACACACACACACACACACACACACACACACACCACAACACCACACACACACACACACACACACACACACACACACACACACACACACACACACACACACACACACACACACTAGTTTGTGTGAGTTGGATGGGTTCTAGAATTGTGGTAGGGCACGGCACATGCCTAAGCATAATTCTGTTACAACTGTTACCCCTGTAGTGGATACTAACCAAATGCCTCTCTATATATTGTCTCTCAATGTTTGTGGCATTAAGTCAAAGCTTCTCTCTGCAGATTTTGTTGGTTTCATCAATGATTGTGATATTATTGGTTTTATAGAAACTAAATGTGATGACGTTGACATGATCAACATGAAAGATAGAATGGAAAATCATGGGTTTGATATTGTTTACAAGAGTATGAATAACATAAGCAGTAAGTAAGTAATTAAGTAAGTAAGTAAGTAATTGAGTGAGTGAGTGAGTGAGTGAGTGAGTGAGTGAGTGAGTGAGTGAGAGAGTAAGATTATTGCCAGAATTAAACATATATGCACAAATACATATATCTAATAATAGATATAGGCAAGACGTGTCGAGCTAGAGCTCCTTGACAGATACATTTTTCATTTCAAATATCATATCAAAGTTTAGCTGTGGTTCGTTCTATGAGTTATAGTAGTAAGGGACTATACAAACATGAATATAAATAAATGAGTAAATAAAAGTGTGCAATCGTGAAATAGATAATAATGACAAATTTGTAGTGGCAATAATAATAACAGTAGCATAATAATAACAATAATAATAACAATAAAATTAATACTACTAATAATATTAATAACAATAAGGTTACTGCCCAGGGGAGAGCTGCCCTCCCCAACCCTCCCCCCCACACTGGGAACTACAATGGCTGCCAGACTGACTCACTCAAGAACGTTAAACAGGTTAGGTTAAATATAGGCTATAGAGGATAGGATAGGTTAGGTTAGGAGAGAGAGTCAGTATCTGGTATTCCACGAAGTAACAAGAATAAGGAGGAGGAGGCAATAGCCAATTGAAACACTCTGGCCAGCTCTGCCATGGCCAGAGAGGAGAGAACAACATCAAATGCTACTCTGGCCAACTCTCCCATAGCCAGAGAGGACAGAAAACATCAAATGCTACTCTGGCCAAAACTCCCATGGCCAGAGAGGACAGAAAAAATCAAATGCTACTCTGGCCAGTTCAACCATGGCCAGAGAGGACAGAACAACATCAAATGCTACTCTGGCCAACTCTCCCATGGCCAGAGAGGAAAGAAAAAAATCAAATGCTACTCTGGCCAAAACTCCTATGGCCAGAGAGGACATAAAACATCAAATGCTACTTTGGCCAACTCTCCCATGGCCAGAGAGGACAGAACAACATCAAATGCTACTCTGGCCAACTGTCCCATAGCCAGAGAGGACAGAACAACATCAAATGCTACTCTGGCCAAAACTCCCATGGCCAGAGAGGGCAGAAAACATCAAGTGCTACTCTGGCCAACTCTCCCATGGCCAGAGAGGACAGAACAACATCAAATGCTACTCTGGCCAAAACTCACATGGCCAGAGAGGACTAGCCAACTCTCCCATGGTCAGAGAGGACAACATCAAATGCTACTCTGGCCAACTCACCCATGGCTAGAGAGGACAGAACAACATCAAATGCTTCTCTGGCCTGCTCTCCAATGGCCACAGAGGACAGAACAACATCAAATGCTACTCTGGCCAACTCACCCATGGCTAGAGAGGACAGAACAACATCAAATGCTACTCTGGCAAACTCACCCATGGCCAGAGAGGACAGAAAAACATCAAATGCTACTCTGGCTAGCTCTCCCATGGCTAGAGAGGACAGAACAACATCAAATGCTACTCTGGCCAACTCCCCCATGGCCAGAGAGGACAGAAAACATCAAATGCTACTCTGGCCAACTCTCCCATGGCCAGAGAGGACAGAACAACATCAAATGCTACTCTGGCCAAAACTCCAATGGCCAGAGAAGACAGAAAACATCAATTGCTACTCTGGCTAACTCTCCCATGGCCAGACACGACAGAACAACATCAAATGCTACTCTGGCCAACTCTCCCATGGCCAGAGAGGACAGAACAACATCAAATGCTACTCTGGCCAGCTCTCCCATGGCCAGAGAGGACAGAACAACATCAAATGCTACTCTGGCAAACTCACCCATGGCCAGAGAGGATAGAACAACATCCAATGCTACTCTGGCCAGCTCTCCCATGGCCAGAGAGGACAGAACAACATCAAATGCTACTCTGGCCAAATCTCCCATGGCCAAAGAGGACATAACAACATCAAATGCTACTCAGCCCAAAACTCCCATGGCCAGAGAGGACAGAAAACATCAAATGCTACTCTGGCCAACTCTTCCATGGCCAGAGAGGACAACATCAAAATCTACTCTGGCCAACTCACCCATGGCCAGAGAGGACAGAACAACATCAAATGCTACTCTGCCCAGCTCTACCATGGCCACAGAGGACAGAACAACACCAAATGCTACTCTGGCCAACTATCCCATGGCCAGAAAGGACAGAACAACATCAAATGCTACTCTGGCCAGCTTTCCCATGGCCAGAGAGGACAGAACAACATCAAATGCTACTCTGGCCAATTCTCCCATGGCCAGAGAGGACAGAACAACATCAAATGCTACTCTGGCCAAATATCCCATGGCCAGAGAGGACAGAACAACATCAAATGCTACTCTGGCCAGCTCTCCCATGGCCAGAGAGGACAGAACAACATCAAATGCTATTCTGGCCAAATCTCCCATGGCCAGAGAGGACATAACAACATCAAATGCTACTCAGGCCAAAACTCCCATGGCCAGAGAGGACAGAAAACATCAAATGCTACTCTGGCCAACTCTCCCCTAGCCAGAGAGGACATAACAACATCAAATGCTACTCTGGCCAACTCTCCCATGGCAAGAGAGGACAGAACAACATCAAGTGCTACTCTGGCCAACTCTCCCATGGCCAGAGAGGACAGAACAAC
Source organism: Callinectes sapidus (assembly GCA_020233015.1). Classification (NCBI taxonomy): domain Eukaryota; kingdom Metazoa; phylum Arthropoda; class Malacostraca; order Decapoda; family Portunidae; genus Callinectes; species Callinectes sapidus. Next base: position 11,265,959 of record CM035220.1, on the reverse strand, counting down.
ATCAAATGCTACTCTGGTCAACTCTCCCATGGCCAGACAGAGTACAAAAAAAATCAAAGGATACTCTGACCAACTCTCCCATTGTCAGAGAGAGTACAACATAAAAGGATACTCTGGCCAACTGTCCCATGACAAGACACATTAAAACAACACCTATGATAATATGGCCAGCAGCCAGGTTACCGTGGTCCATCCCTGGCCTGCTACGATATCTCTCCCATGGCCAGACAGAGTACAGAAACATCAAAGGATACTCTGACCAACTCCCCCATTGTCAGACAGAGTACAACATAAAAGGATACTCTGGCCAACTCTCCCATGACAAGACACATTACAACAACACCTATGTTAATATGGCCAGCAGCCAGGTTACCGTGGTCCATCCCTGGCCTGCTACGATATCTTGTTACTTTATTTAATCCTGGTGGACAAATTTTCTTTGTTTCTTTGTCTAAATAAAATTCATTTTACTTAATAATGTTTGCTGTTTGTAATATCAATCAATATACATATGTCTTTCTATCTATCTATTTATGTCTATTTATTCACCTATGTCAAAAATACTCCATACACTTATTTTGTGTTTTGCTCTGTTTTGCTAGAATTTAATCTAGAAATTTTGTGTAGCAGGAACCACTCGCATTGGTAGGTTTCTTTTTCCTCCGGCCCTTGCGCACTATGTACTCGAGTTGAACTCATACGTTATTCATTTTTCTTTGTAAAAAGTAGGCACCCTAATCCTTACAGTTAGCAGGTAACAAATCACAGATTAATATTTTGCCCTCCCTCTTCTCCCTCTCTCCTCTCCTTCTCTCCTCTTTTCTCCCTCCTTCTTCTAACGTCAATGAAATCGTCTAATAACTCAAAATTTGTGGTAAAAGTATATCCCTACACTGAAAGGGCTAAAAGTGAGGTTACTTGATAAGTGAATGAGAAAAACGGAAGGGGTAAGAAAAAATAAATAAAGCAATGGGGAAGAAAAGAAAGTAAATTAGATAAATAAGTTGTTTGAAATGTGAATGGAAGGTAAGGAAGGGGTATCGAAGTGATGGGCAGGAAGGGGGAATGTTAGGGAAACGCTAGGGTAGGTTGGACATGACCTTTTCACCCACCTCGTCCATATCTGGCTACCTGAGGGAGTCTGCCAATTAACCTGCCAAGAGATGCTGTCTGCTGCTTTCTTGCCCTCTTATTCTCTGATTCCTCTCTTTACTTATTATCTTCTTCTTCTTCTACTACTACTACTACTACTACTACTACTACTACTACACTACTACTACTACTACTACTACTACTACTACTACTACTACTACTACTACTACTACTACTACTACGACGACTACGACGACGACGACTACTACTACTACTACTACTACTACTACTACTACTACTACTACTACTACTACTACTACTACTACTACTACGACAACTACGACTACTACTATTACTACTACTACTACTACTACTACTACTACTACTACTACTACTACTACTACTGCTGCTACTACTACTACTACTACTACTACTACTACTACTACTACGAATACGACCGACTGACTGACTGACTGACTATTTGGAGCATTATTACCTTTTTATGAATCAAGCTTTAACCGTTTTCAACGAAAGGGAAGAGAACTATTTCATACGGATTCGGGTTTACAACATTGTGTTGAAAATGTAAAAAAAATTGCCATTGAATTAAATAAAACAAGTAATAATGAAGAAAGTTACATTCGACACAAATTCAACGAAAGGAAAGAGAACCATTTCATACGGATTCGTGTTTACAACATTGTGTTGAAAATGTAAAAATAATTGCCATTCAATTAAATAAAACAAGTCATAATGAAGAAAGTTACATCAGACACAAGTGCCAGTATTCATAGAAAGTCTTAGCGTGACTTAAGTAAAAAAAATGACTTTGGCGGATTAAGCACATCCCAAATAATTACTTAAATCCTTAAGTCCTGCTTCTTCCTGCCCTAGCAGACGACAAAAGTTAAGCTAAGAGCGCTGTGGCTCCAACGGACTTAAATCATTTTCTGACACCGATGGGACTGTCAACAATAACACCATGGCCAACCATCAACAAGTAAGAAGACCACGTCCAAGGACTTTCCGTGAGCGCAAAAACATTCTTGGTCTCTATGATGATGCTGAACTCATCAAGAGGTACCGATTGGACAGTGAAGGCATTGCTTTTGTTATTAATTAGGTGAGCAACAAGCTACACAGCCGCACTGAGTGCAACCATGGGGTCATCCCAGAGATGAAGATATTGGTAACTCTCCGACAACTAGCAACTGTAAAAAAGCAATTATGCAGTGGTAATGATTTGGGCCCTCACATCCAACACAAAAGGATGTCATCTCTGGCTCATAGTGGTTATCCCTGCAAAAGATGGCTGCTCATCCCTTATCTTCTGCCTCGAAATGCAACACAGGCTGCATATATATATATATATATATATATATATATATATATATATATATATATATATATATATATATATATATATAGATATATATATATATAGATATATATATATATATATATATATATATATATATATATATATATATATATATATATATATATATATATATATATATATATATATAATCCTTGGTGGTAACGGTGGTCTCTATGATGAGCGTGGTACTGTTTGTTTTGATTCAAACTTCACGGGAAATCCGGCTTTCGTCCATGAACTTGCCCCCAAAGTTTGTTTCCTTTCATTATAACCATGAAGAAAATACTGGTATTCATAGTTATGCCATAATTTAGAATTACATAAGCCTTCTATGGTATATTAATGTAGGGAATTTTTTTCTTTTTTTGTTATTTGATGTTTTGCCATCATGCCTTCTCATACGTCCTAGCAAATATTGACTTGACAGGTCCTAAGTGAAAACTTGAGATCTGCCTAGTCAATCTTAAGGAAAATGACTTGGTGAAACCAATATTTCCAGAAGTGCTATGTACGTTTCTATAAATACCGGCCCAGACGGCTATTTGACTCAATAACAAGTAACATACCTACTGCACCCCCACACACAATAAAATCGTTTAAAACACGATTAAATATTTGTAAAAAGCATAAAATCTTACTATGGGATCATAAAAAAATTGTCCAGGAAGTAAGGAAAAAATCCTGAAATATGGGCAGGCTGGCGGAGGAATAATTATCTAAGATGGCGGCGGGTGGGAGGAGGGAAGGGGTCACCCCTTTTATCTACCTCACTTAAACCCTTATAACACTTAAACCTGACTATGGCATGTGTGTCTGAACGCTGGATATGAAAGCTTAATTACGTGACTGCATGTTAAGGCAAGGCAGGCCTATAATGATAAGAGATACGTCATGCTAGGTTGATAAATAAGGGCGGATAACCAGCTATCTTTGCCGCTTTGTCTGGATCATTTCCTAAATATCTATTCTAGATACTAGAGGATGCATAAATAACATCAAAAATATCCAAATAACGAGTGATAAAGCTTAATCTCGTGCCTCAGATATCTAAAATGGCAGAGAAAGCATTTAATATATTTTTCCAGAGTTATCCATTGGCTGACTAGCCTCCAATAAACACTGAGACACAGTCAGGCCTTCTTTGATCACTTGATTACTTTGTCCTCCCTCTGTGGTTCTTTTTCTTAGCTCTTGTCCAGTAATAAAATAATCTGCTTGAGACACCAATGCGCAGTCTTGTTATTCGATCAGTTCAACCAGAGGCTTTTCAATCTGCTAACTCGTATACCTCCTTCCGTCACGAAAGATTCGACACCAGTGATGGTCAGCTGCTGGCTGGCTCCACAGGTGTCAGGACTGTAGAAACAGTTACCACATATAACTACCTTATCATTTCGAAAGAAACTTTGCTGTCAGAGTGATATATTACTGCATAAATGTATTACAACTTGTCCTGTATACTTATATTCGTATTATGGTAATGATATACGTAGCTAAGTAAGTACATTGTGATGTGAATCCTGCTGCTGGTTCCTCGATCACTGTTGCGATCATTTCTCAAACACTTCTGCGTTTCACCTCCACAATTTCTTAGGGTTTTACTTCATTTGGCACGATTTTTTTCTAAGGTGATTTTATGGACCAAGAGGCAGAGTGATAACACTTGTACATCATAATCTGGAAAAACATTTGAAAACACCACTAGTCTTCTCTATGGCATTGGAAAATAGTCTTGCTTCTAAATACCAACCTTAAACAAGCTTGTTATTTACGCTTATTACTTATCAATGTAGCTAACATAACCATTGTGCCTGTCTGTCAAAGGATCAGCCTTATGTGATAGCTTTTATTCAATTGACCACAACACAAGGCGTTTGGAAGACTAGCAGTATTTATGACCCCTCCAATTATTCTCTCTCTCTCTCTCTCTCTCTCTCTCTCTCTCTCTCTCTCTCTCTCTCTCTCTCTCTCTCTCTCTCTCTCTCTCTCTCTCTCTCTTTGAAAGTCTTTACGAGAGAAAGCAATGGAGTCCCTGACCCACTGAAAATATTTCATGCCCCAGATGAAGAAAATGCTTTTTATTAACGAAATACAATTACACGAGGAACGCAAATATTTACAAAAAAAAAAGACCCAAATAAGTCTACAGGACCAGACGATATCTCACCTCGAATACTTAAAGAATATTGTATCCAGTTAGAATATCCTATAACGTTACTATTTAATAAATCATTAAGCCAAGGTTAAATACCCAGTGCGTGGAAAAAAGCTAACATTACTCCAATATCAAAAAAACAAAAAAGGAGATATAGAACAAGCACTAAATTATCGGCCGAAAAGTCTAACGTCGGTTATAATTAAGTTTTTCGAAAAAAATAATGAGATAAAATATTTTCATTCCTTGAAGTTAACAAATTAATATCAGAAAATCAGCACGGATTTTGTGGTATTAGATTTTGCTTGACAAATATATTAGATTTCTTTAATGATGTATATGCAAACTAGGATGTCCGGGTACCGTATGATATAATCTACCTGGACTTTCAAAAGCATTTGATACGATCCCTCATAACAGGCTAATTTGAAACATTTTGAAACGTTTGAAACATTTATTTATATTACTTGTTTGACAAAATAAAGAATAAGAAAAATTTGATAAATACAGCTACTAGCCTCTTTAAAGCAATGCTTTTCAGGCAATAAAAAGAAAACAAGAAAAAAAGAAAAAAAAAGGTTTCTCAGTTGACGACTAAAACTATCATTGAGATGCAACCCATTAACTAATTAACTGTATTGGTTAACTACTGTATTTATGAGAAAAATTTGCCTTTTTTAAAATTAGCAACAATTAACGGTCCCTAAGTGAGAGGGCATTCAGATAGGTCTACATTAGGACTTTAGCACATCAATTCCCATAAAAAGCCCAGATTAAAAACAAAATAATAAAAGAAAAAAAAAGGACTCAATGATCTCGATGGCCCTAGCAGTAAATGAATGCGGTGATAAAATAAATAAATAAATGTTAATAAATAAATATGTTAAAATAAATAAATAAATAAATGTTAATAAATAAATATTTGACTTTTAAAAATATAAGGTCAGTATGTATTACAACAATAGTAATAATAACAATGAGTGATAAAATAAATATTGATAGTAAAAATAATGATACTAACAAAATAAGGGTATTAGAATTAAGATATTAGTAATAATGATAATAATAATGATAATAATAATAATAATAATAATAATAATAATAATAATAATAATAATGATGATGATGATGATAATAATAATAATAATAATAATAATAATAATAATAATAATAATAATAATGATGATGATGATAATAACAATAATAATAAT
>CM035220.1:11248660-11259620 GCA_020233015.1 Callinectes sapidus | reverse complement strand
TTACACCTCTTAGGAATATTGCAGTGGATGAGGCTGTATGTCAAAATGAAAGTGGTGTTGTATTTTATGTGAAAAATGGGTTATTATGGAGGAGGTATAGACCCCTTCATGTTAATGTTGATGATGGAGTGTGGAATTCACACCAGCTCGTGGTCCCACAGCATTGTCGCCGTCAGCTGCTGGAGATGGCTCATGCTGGACATTTTGGAGTCCACAAAACCCTACAACGCTTGAGGAAACACTTCTACTGGAAGCACATGAAGACGGATGTCTCCCGCTTCGTCAAGGAGTGTCACCCTTGTCAAGTCGCTGGTAAGCCAAACCAACCAGTGCCTGTTAGCCCACTTAAACCTATACCTGTCATGCAAAACCCCTTTGAGAGGATCATTGTGGACATTGTGGGGACCTTACCTAAAACTTTTTCAGGGTATAGTTACCTCCTTACAATTCTTGATGTGGCCACGAGATACCCTGGGGCTATCCCTCTACGCACTATTCATGCCAAGGTAGTGGTGAGGGAACTTTTGCACTTTTTTACAAGGTTTGGGTTGCCTTTGGAGGTACAATCAGATCAGGGCACAAACTTTATGTCCAAGTTGTTTGGGGAGAGCTTAGCAGAATTAGGCCTAGCACATGTAGTTTCTAGTGCGTACCATCCTCAGTCACAGGGCGCACTTGAACGCTACCACCAGACATTGAAGTCTATGCTACGTAAATACTGTGAGAAAACGGGACAGGATTGGGATAAAGGGGTTCCCTTCTTACTGTTTGCCACCCGAGAGGTGCCCTCAGAATCTCTTGGTTTTTCCCCACATGCGTTAATTTTTGGACATCACGTTCGAGGACCGTTGATGTTAGTGAAGGAGAGGTGGAGTGGTACTGTTGGTTGTTACGACCCCAGGTTAAACCCTGACAAGGTTCCCAACCCAACTGGGGAGACCTGTCAATAAGTGAAGTCAATGAATAGTAAGGCCACGTTACAACGGGTTTAACGCTTTGGGTTACCTCAGGGGTGTAACTAGAAAAGAAAAAAAGAGAATAAAATTAATAAAATGAACATAAGTTCTAGGGGATGGAGACTTAAGAAAAGAGTCTCATATATTCACAAGGTTTATTCACAAATAATTAAGATCAGGAATTAAGTTTAACCAGGATAAAAATAAGTCAAGTCCGTTACCGTTAAGGGAATTATAATCACTTCCAGTAAAATTAAAATAACACAAAAATTAAATGTTTCCCCTCAAAAATAGGAATAATTCAAGAACTAAGAGACACCAAAATAACTGAGAAAGATCCACACACGCTGGTGATCACATACACACCAGTTCAGAAACCGAATAAATCCCGGATTACACAGAGAAAATAATCACCAGATCACACCATAATAGCGTTCAGAAGAAAATAGCACCACAACTTGTTAACACCCGTAGCTGAATCACCATAATAAGAAATGAACCCAACACAATGCAATAATGATGCTAAGATAAAGGAAACCGGGCGGGCACCTACAAAATGGCGTACCTGAGGGGATTACACGAATCACGAAAAAACACCCGTCACCACTCTCGCCAAAATACCACAATAAATCAAGGACAAACCCTTACACCAAATAACCCGTAAAACATCTCAACACATTGGCAATAATTGTGCCTAAAAGACAGAATCCTAGCACCAAGAATAAGAACAATAGAAAAATACTCAGCCCGGTACAAAGAGAGACACCACAGCGTCTGGTCCCCTCGCCCCTCGCCCGCTCGCTCAGGTCTGTCTCTCCCCTGCCCGGTTTTCGTCCGTCGCGCTTCTCTCTCCATCCTCGGCGGAGGAACACCATTACGTCACACAACGCCTCTTCCACCTCAAGGCCTTAATTACAACTCCCTAACGCGAACGGAAATTAAACTATTATTCTAACAATACATTTACACAATTATAATATAGATACATGCATCACAAATAAATTCATATATGGCACTACATAATTAGCTTCCCTCGGGGGAGCGACGCGGTGCGTACTCGACCTTCACAGAGCAGCCTTGTTTGTCACATAAATTCCGCTGACCTGACAAAACGTGACCCGGCTAGTCACCAACGAACCTTCTAGACGCTACGCAGTTATGTGAACATTACAATATATTTACGAATAACGAAATTACATACATATAGTAAATAATAGTATAAGGTATATATATATAAAGAATGGGCTGTCCTGGGAACATTACATATAGTTACATACAAACAAACATTGCTCGCAGGACACCAATAATAATATTTACCGTCAATACCTGACGGTCGTAACATTGTTATTATATTTATTTTATCACTCATTGTTATTATTACTATTGTTGTAATACATACTGACCTTATATTTTTAAAAGTCAAATATTTATTTATTAAAATTTATTTATTTATTTATTTTAACATATTTATTTATTAACATTTATTTATTTATTTTATCACCGCATTCACTTACTGCTAGGGCCATCGAGATCATTGAGTCCTTTTTTTTTTTCTTTTACTATTTTGTTTTTAATCTGGGCTTTTTATGGGAATTGATGTGCTAAAGTCCTAATGTAGACCTATCTGAATGCCCTCTCACTTAGGGACCGTTAATTGTTGCTAATTTTTAAAAAGGCAAATTTTTCTCATACATACAGTAGTTAACCAATACAGTTAATTAGTTAATGGGTTGCATCTCAATGATAGTTTTAGTCGTCAACTGAGAAACCTTTTTTTTCTTTTTTTCTTGTTTTCTTTTTATTGCCTGAAAAGCATTGCTTTAAAGAGGCTAGTAGCTGTATTTATCAAATTTTTCTTATTCTTTATTTTGTCAAACAAGTAATATAAATAAATGTTTCAAACGTTTCAAAATGTTTCAAATTAGCCAGTTATGAGGGATCGTATCAAATGCTTTTGAAAGTCCAGGTAGATTATATCATACGGTACCCGGACATCCTAGTTTGCATATACATCATTAAAGAAATCTAATATATTTGTCAAGCAAAATGTAATACCACAAAATCCGTGATGATTTTCTGATATTAATTTGTTAACTTCAAGGAATGAAAATATTTTATCTCATTATTTTTTTCGAAAAACTTAATTATAACCGACGTTAGACTTTTCGGCCGATAATTTAGTGCTTGTTCTATATCTACTTTTTTGTTTTTTTGATATTGGAGTAATGTTAGCTTTTTTCCATGCACTGGGTATTTAACCTTGGCTTAATGATTTATTAAATAGTAACGTTATAGGATATTCTAACTGGATACAATATTCTTTAAGTATTCGAGGTGAGATATCGTCTGGTCCTGTAGACTTATCTGGGTCTTTTTTTTTTTGTAAATATTTGCGTTCCTCGTGTAATTGTATTTCGTTAATAAAAAGCATTTTCTTCATCTGGGGCATGAAATATTTTCAGTGGGTCAGGGACTCCATTGCTTTCTCTCGTAAAGCCTTTCAAAGAGAGAGAGAGAGAGAGAGAGAGAGAGAGAGAGAGAGAGAGAGAGAGAGAGAGAGAGAGAGAGACGAGAGAGAGAGAGAGAGAGAGAGAGAGAGAGAGAGAGAGAGAGAGAGAGAGAGAGAGAATAATTGGAGGGGTCATAAATACTGCTAGTCTTCCAAACGCCTTGTGTTGTGGTCAATTGAATAAAAGCTATCACATAAGGCTGATCCTTTGACAGACAGGCACAATGGTTATGTTAGCTACATTGATAAGTAATAAGCGTAAATAACAAGCTTGTTTAAGGTTGGTATTTAGAAGCAAGACTATTTTCCAATGCCATAGAGAAGACTAGTGGTGTTTTCAAATGTTTTTCCAGATTATGATGTACAAGTGTTATCACTCTGCCTCTTGGTCCATAAAATCACTTTAGAAAAAAATCGTGCCAAATGAAGTAAAACCCTAAGAAATTGTGAAGATGAAACGCAGAAGTGTTTGAGAAATGATCGCAACAGTGATCGAGGAACCAGCAGCAGGATTCACATCACAATGTACTTACTTAGCTACGTATATCATTACCATAATACGAATATAAGTATACAGGACAAGTTGTAATACATTTATGCAGTAATATATCACTCTGACAGCAAAGTTTCTTTCGAAATGATAAGGTAGTTATATGTGGTAACTGTTTCTACAGTCCTGACACCTGTGGAGCCAGCCAGCAGCTGACCATCACTGGTGTCGAATCTTTCGTGACGGAAGGAGGTATACGAGTTAGCAGATTGAAAAGCCTCTGGTTGAACTGATCGAATAACAAGACTGCGCATTGGTGTCTCAAGCAGATTATTTTATTACTGGACAAGAGCTAAGAAAAAGAACCACAGAGGGAGGACAAAGTAATCAAGTGATCAAAGAAGGCCTGACTGTGTCTCAGTGTTTATTGGAGGCTAGTCAGCCAATGGATAACTCTGGAAAAATATATTAAATGCTTTCTCTGCCATTTTAGATATCTGAGGCACGAGATTAAGCTTTATCACTCGTTATTTGGATATTTTTGATGTTATTTATGCATCCTCTAGTATCTAGAATAGATATTTAGGAAATGATCCAGACAAAGCGGCAAAGATAGCTGGTTATCCGCCCTTATTTATCAACCTAGCATGACGTATCTCTTATCATTATAGGCCTGCCTTGCCTTAACATGCAGTCACGTAATTAAGCTTTCATATCCAGCGTTCAGACACACATGTCATAGTCAGGTTTAAGTGTTATAAGGGTTTAAATGAGGTAGATAAAAGGGGTGACCCCTTCCCTCCTCCCACCCGCCGCCATCTTAGATAATTATTCCTCCGCCAGCCTGCCCATATTTCAGGATTTTTTCCTTACTTCCTGGACAATTTTTTTTATGATCCCATAGTAAGATTTTATGCTTTTTACAAATATTTAATCGTGTTTTAAACGATTTTATTGTGTGTGGGGGTGCAGTAGGTATGTTACTTGTTATTGAGTCAAATAGCCGTCTGGGCCGGTATTTATAGAAACGTACATAGCACTTCTGGAAATATTGGTTTCACCAAGTCATTTTCCTTAAGATTGACTAGGCAGATCTCAAGTTTTCACTTAGGACCTGCCAAGTCAATATTTGCTAGGACGTATGAGAAGGCATGATGGCAAAACATCAAATAACAAAAAAAGAAAAAAATTCCCTACATTAATATACCATAGAAGGCTTATGTAATTCTAAATTATGGCATAACTATGAATACCAGGATTTTCTTCATGGTTATAATGAAAGGAAACAAATATTGGGGGCAAGTTCATGGACGAAAGCCGGATTTCCCGTGAAGTTTGAATCAAAACAAACAGTACCACGCTCATCATAGAGACCACCGTTACCACCAAGGATTATATATATATATATATATATATATATATATATATATATATATATATATATATATATATATATATATATATATATATATATATATATATATATATGCAGCCTGTGTTGCATTTCGAGGCACAAGATAAGGGATGAGCAGCCATCTCTTGCAGGGATAACCACTATCAGCCAGAGATGACATCCTTTTGTGTTGGATGTGATGGCCCAAATCATTACCACTGCATAATTGCATTTTTACAGTTGCTAGTTGTCGGAGAGTTACCAATACCTTCATCTCTGGGATGACCCCATGGTTACACTCCGTGCGGCTGTGTAGCTTGTTGCTCACCTAATTAATAACAAAAGCAATGCCTTTACTGTCCAATCGGTACCTCTTGATGAGTTCAGCATCATCATAGAGAACAAGAATGTTTTTGCGCTCACGGAAAGTCCTTGGACGTCGTCTTCTTACTTGTTGATGGTTGGCCATGGTGTTATTGTTGACAGTCCCATCGGTGTCAGAAAATGACTCAAGTCCGTTGGAGCCACAGCGCTCGTAGCTTAACTTTTGTCGTCTGCTAGGGCAGGAAGAAGCAGGACTTAAGGATTTAAGTAATTTTTTGGGATGTGCTTAATCCGCCAAAGTCATTTTTTTTTACTTAAGGCACGCTAAGACTTTCTATGAATACCGGCACTTGTGTCTGATGTAACTTTCTTCATTATGACTTGTTTTATTTAATTGAATGGCAATTATTTTTACATTTTCAACACAATGTTGTAAACACGAATCCGTAGGAAATGGTTCTCTTCCCTTTCGTTGCATTTGTGTCGAATGTAACTTTCTTCATTATTACTTGTTTTATTTAATTCAATGGCAATTTTTTTTACATTTTCAACACAATGTTGTAAACACGAATCCGTATGAAATAGTTCTCTTCCCTTTCGTTGAAAACGGTTAAAGCTTGATTCATAAAAAGGTAATAATGCTCCAAATAGTCAGTCAGTCAGTCAGTCGGTGGTATTCGTAGTAGTAGTAGTAGTAGTAGTAGTAGTAGTAGTAGTAGTAGTAGTAGTAGTAGTAGTAGTAGTAGTAGTAGTCGTAGTAGTCGTCGTAGTCGTAGTAGTAGTAGTAGTAGTAGTAGTAGTAGTAGTAGTAGTAGTAGTAGTAGTAGTAGTAGTAGTTGTTGTTGTTGTTGTAGTCGTAGTAGTAGTAGTAGTAGTCGTTGTCGTCGTCGTCGTCGTCGTCGTCGTTGTCGTAGTAGTAGTAGTAGTAGTAGTAGTAGTAGCAGTAGAAGAAGAAGGAGAAGAAGATAATAAGTAAAGAGAGGAATGAGAGAATAAGAGGGCAAGAAAGCAGCAGACAGCATCTCTTGGCAGGTTAATTGGCAGACTCCCTCAGGTAGCCAGATATGGACGAGGTGGGTGAAACGGTCATGTCCAACCTACCCTAGCGTTTCCCTAACATTCCCCCTTCCTGCCCATCACTTCGATACCCCTTCCTTACCTTCCATTCACATTTCAAACAACTTATTTATCTAATTTACTTTCTTTTCTTCCCCATTGCTTTATTTTTTTTTTTTTTTACCCCTTCCGTTTTTCTCATTCACTTATCAAGTAACCTCACTTTTAGCCCTTTCAGTGTAGGGATATACTTTTACCACAAATTTTGAGTTATTAGACGATTTCATTGACGGTAGAAGAAGGAGGGAGAAAAGAGGAGAGAAGGAGAGGAGAGAGGGAGAAGAGGGAGGGCAAAATATTAATCTGTGATTTGTTACCTGCTAACTGTAAGGATTAGGGTGCCTACTTTTTACAAAGAAAAATGAATAACGTATGAGTTCAATTCGAGTAGATAGTGCGCAAGGGCCGGAGGAAAAAGAAACCTACCAATGCGAGTGGTTCCTGCTACACAAAATTTCTAGATTAAATTCTAGCAAAACAGAGAAAAACACAAAATAAGTGTATGGAGTATTTTTGACATAGGTAAATAAATAGACATAAATAGATAGATAGAAAGACATATGTATATTGATTGATATTACAAACAGCAAACATTATTAAGTACAATGAATTTTATTTAGACAAAGAAACAAAGAAAATTTGTCCACCAGGATTAAATAAAGTAACAAGATATCGTAGCAGGCCAGGGATGGACCACGGTAACCTGGCTGCTGGCCATATTAACATAGGTGTTGTTGTAATGTGTCTTGTCATGAGAGAGTTGGCCAGAGTATCCTTCTATGTTGTACTCTGTCTGACAATGGGGGAGTTGGTCAGAGTATCCTTTGATGTTTCTGTAATCTGTCTGTCCATGGGAGAGATATCGTAGCAGGCCAGGGATGGACCACGGTAACCTGGCTGCTGGCCATATTATCATAGGTGTTGTTGTAATGTGTCTTGTCATGGGACAGTTGGCCAGAGTATCCTTTTATGTTGTACTCTCTTTGACAATGGGAGAGTTGGTCAGAGTATCCTTTGATTTTTTTTGTACTCTGTCTGGCCATGGGAGAGTTGACCAGAGTAGCATTTGATGTTGTTCTGTCCTCTCTGGCCATGGGAGAGTTGGCCAAAGTAGCACTTGATGTTGTACTGTCCTCTCTGGCCATGGGAGAGTTGGCCAGAGTAGCACTTGATGTTGTTCTGTCCTCTCTGACCATGGGAGAGTTGGCCAGAGTAGCATTTGATGTTGTTATGTCCTCTCTGGCTAGGGGAGATTTGGCCAGAGTAGCATTTGATGTTGTTCTGTCCTCTCTGGCCATGGGAGTTTTGGCCAGAGTAGCACTTGATGTTGTTCTGTCCTCTCTTGCCATGGGAGAGTTGGCCAGAGTAGCATTTGATGTTGTTATGTCCTCTCTGGCAATGGGAAAATTGGCCAGAGTAGCATTTGATATTGTTCTGTCCTCTCTGGCCATGGGATATTTGGCCAGAGTAGCATTTGATGTTGTTCTGTCCTCTCTGGCCATGGGAGAATTGGCCAGAGTAGCATTTGATGTTGTTCTGTCCTCTCTGGCCATGGGAAAGCTGGCCAGAGTAGCATTTGATGTTTTTCTGTCCTTTCTGGCCATGGGATAGTTGGCCAGAGTAGCATTTGGTGTTGCTCTGTCCTCTCTGGCCATGGTAGAGCTGGCCAGAGTAGCATTTGATGTTGTTCTGTCCGCTCTGGCCATGGGTGAGTTGGCCAGAGTAGATTTTGATGTTGTCCTCTCTGGCCATGGAAGAGTTGGCCAGAGTAGCATTTGATGTTTTCTGTCCTCTCTGGCCATGGGAGTTTTGGCCTGAGTAGCATTTGATGTTGTTATGTCCTCTTTGGCCATGGGAGATTTGGCCAGGGTAGCATTTGATGTTGTTCTGTCCTCTCTGGCCATGGGAGAGCTGGCCAGAGTAGCATTTGATGTTGTTCTATCCTCTCTGGCCATGGGTGAGTTTGCCAGAGTAGCATTTGATGTTGTTCTGTCCTCTCTGGCCATGGGTGAGTTGGCCAGAGTAGCATTTGATGTTGTTCTGTCCTCTCTGGCCATGGGTGAGTTGGTTAGAGTAGCATTTGATGTTGTTCTCTCTGGCCATGGGAGAGTTGGCCAGTCCTCTCTGGCCATGGGAGTTTTGGCCAGAGTAGCATTTGATGTTGTTCTGTCCTCTCTGGTCATGGGAGAGTTGGCCAGAGTAGCATTTGATGTTTTCTGTCCTCTCTGGCCATGGAAGGTTTGGCCAGAGTAGCATTTTATGTTGTTCTGTCCTCTCTGGCCATGGGAGATTTGGCCAGAGTAGCATTTGATGTTGTTCTGTCCTCTCTGGCCATGGGAGAGCTGGCCAGAGTAGCATTTGATGTTGTTCTGTCTGTCCTCTCTGGCCATGGGTGATTTTGCCAGAGTAGCATTTGATGTTGGTCTGTCCTCTCTGGCCATAATCAAGAGAGAATGACCTTCTATACACCTTCCATCATATAGTACACTTTCCAATGGTGTTACCAGTTTTAATGGAACATGAAATTAATGCGTAACTCGAAGATACATTACTGTATTGCAGTACTGTTACATACATTTACTGCTGGAGGTAGCGCGTTCTTACTATTTCACGTTAGACAAAGGACAAATACCAAAAATGTACCAGAAAGCTTTGACATACACACACACACACACACACACACACACACACACACACACACACACACACACACACACACACACTAGTTTGTGTGATTTGGTTGGGTTCTAGAATTGTGGTCGGGCACGGCACATGCCTAAGAATAATTCTGTTACAACTGTTACCCCTGTAGCGCATACTAACCAAATGCCTCTCTATATATTGTCTCTCTGCTTCTCTCTGCAGTTTTTGTTGGTTTCATCAATGATGGTGATATTATTTGTTTTACAGAAACTAAATGTGATGACGTTGACATGATCAACATGAAATATAGAATGGAAAATCATGGGTTTGAAATTGTTTACAAGAGTATGAATAAACTAAGTAGTAAGTAAGTAAGTAAGTAAGTAGGTAAGTAAGTGAGTGCGTGAGTGAGTGAGTGAGTGAGTGAGTGAGTGAGTGAGTAAGTGAGTGAGAGAGTAAGTAAGATTATTGCCAGAATTAAACATATATATACAAATACATATATCTAATAATAGATATAGGCAAGACATGTCGAGCTAGAGCTCCTTGACAGATACATTTTTCATTTCAAATATCATATCAAAGTTTAGCTGTGGTTCGTTCTATGAGTTATAGTAGTAAGGGACTATACAAACATGAATATAAATAAATGATTAAATAAAAGTGTGCAATCGTGAAATAGATAATAATGACAAATTTGTAGTGGCAATAATAATAACAGTAGCATAATAATAACAATAATAATAACAATAACAATACTACTACTACTAATATTAATAACAATAAGGTTACAAATTTTGGAGAGGAAACACATAATTCTTTATTTTCTTTTTAGATTGATTAATATTTCCAGGATTGTAAATGTTTTTTTTATATCAATAGGTAAAGCATTCCTTATCTGTGGGCCAAAATAAACGATACTATTTTTAAACAATTATACACTATTGCTGACAAACTAAATTATCACTATTATTTCTGGTGCAGTGAGTACTTTGTGATACTCTAAAGAATGGGGTTCCCTTTGTATATATAAATAATGTGTGTGTGTTTTTTTTTAATTAATATAAAAAGGAGGATAACGTAGTTATGAATAGGAAACACATTTTAAAGCCTGTAATCTGAGAATGTATTATATGTGGAATCAAATTTTCCTCTATAGAATATACACCTTAGGATTTTATATTGTGCTATTTTTAATTTATTAATGAAGAGAGGCCAGGTACATACCCACACAGTATATAAAATGAGGGTAACATAGTAGTAGATACTTATCATTGATTCGGTAGACAGATGGTTACGTACCTTGTATAATATTCCACACATCTTTGATGATTTAGAGTATACATTATTTATCTGATAGTTCCAATTTAGATTTTTATCTCTGTGAACACCCAGGAGTTTGGTGTGAGTTACATTGTTTAGTGTTTCACCTTCTAATAACAATGGTGGCAGATGGTAGTCTATGGAGCGATTCTGAAAGACGATATAATGAGGTTTGGCAATGTTAAGCTTTAATTTATTATTTTTAA
>CM035220.1:11060285-11079942 GCA_020233015.1 Callinectes sapidus | reverse complement strand
GCGGTGCTAGCCCGCACGCGGCCCTCGCGCGGCACCCCAGTTTCGGGCCTGCGAGTACCCATATCCGCAGCCGGTCTCCAAGGTAAGAAGCCTCTGGTCGATAGACTAATGTAGGTAAGGGAAGTCGGCAAATTAGATCCGTAACTTCGGGATAAGGATTGGCTCTAAGGATCGGGCCAGTCGGGCCTGTGCGGGAAGCGGGCCTGGGTTCGGGCGCTGGACGGGGTTCAGAGGCTCTGAGGCGTGCGATGCTGGGTGTTGCCGCTCGCCCTCTCTCCCTCCCGTGCCGTCGGTGTCCGCCCACTCGTGACGGTGTGCCCTCACTCCGGTGGCGGCGACCCATTCCAAATGCGGCCCCGCGCCGCACTCCCTTCTCGTCCGCGAGCCCGCTGGTGCGGCGGTGCGAGTGTTGGGAGGCCGGGTTCGTAGCAAAGGCGGTGTGTTGCGGTGGACTTGCCGTCAGGGCCCTCAAAAGCCCCGGTTTGTCTCCGCTTCGCGCCGCTCCCGGTCTCCCCTCCGCCGTTTGCATGTGAAAAGCCAGCGCGGCGAGGGAGTGCGCGTCGTCGGGGATCCATCCGCAAAGTTCGCGCAGCGCCGTGTTGTCGGGGGTGGCACGGCGGTGGGGCCAAAACGGCCCGGCGTGCCTGCTCGGGGGAGAGAATCGGTGGCGGCGGTGATGTTAGCCCTCTCGCCACTCTTGCCGAGAGCTCGGACCGGCGTGTCTCCGGCCCTTCCGTGGAACGCGCTAGGCTGCGTGGGCGCGTGGGCTCCGCCTGTCACTACCGCCGGTCGCCAGCTCTCGTAGCCGGCGGTCGGTCTGGTAGCAGCAGAAGTCGTCCCTCGCTCCAAACCCACTTCGGCTGGCGCCCAGCGATAAACTCAGAACTGGCACGGACCAGGGGAATCCAACTGTCTAATTAAAACAAAGCATTGCGATGGTCAGAGATAGATGTTGACGCAATGTGATTTCTGCCCAGTGCTCTGAATGTCAAAGTGAAGAGATTCAACCAAGCGCGGGTAAACGGCGGGAGTAACTATGACTCTCTTGGCTAAGAGGTTGGCAACCCATGTACCCCTCCCCCGGAGCCAGAGGGGCTTCACAGCGGAGGAGGGCTGCGCGGCCAACTTACTCCTGGTTCGCGAGCTCATCATGAGAGCTAAAGTGGAGCTCAAGCCCCTCTACTTGGCCTTCTTGGACTTCAAGAAGGCCTTCGACTCCGTGGGGCACCCCGCCATCAGGATGGCCTGCCTGAGGCGGGGAACGGGGGAAAAATTCTCCGCCTACATGGGTAAAATCTTTGACCAGGCCAAGACCGATTTGGACGGCGCTGAGGTGCCACTATCTAGAGGTGTCATGCAGGGGGACCCACTGTCACCCCTGCTCTTTAATATGACCCTCGAATGGGCCCTGTCTGCTGTCCCCGAGGCAGTCGGCGTGGACTTGTGCGGAGAACGCCTCCAGTACTTGGTCTTCGCCGACGACGTGGTGCTGCTGTCGTCTAGCCCAGTTGGGCTGAGGAAGAGCGTCGAGGCTGTTGTGTCTCGTGCGCGACTCCTCGGCCTGGAGGTAGGACACAGCAAGTGCGCCACCCTCGGGATCGCAGTAGACGGCAAAGGGAAGAAGTGGGTCCAATCGAATTTTAAGCTCCACATCGCTGACCTGCCAATTCGGGCCTTGGCGCCGGGGAAGTTTTACCGCTACCTCGGAGCCCAGGTGGGGTCCACTCACTGGGCGGAGGGACCCTCACTCCTGCTGGCTCGACTGGTCAAGGGGCTGGAACGCCTGCAAAGGTGCCCAGCCAAGCCTCAGCAGAAGATGTGGATGCTTGTCCAGGTGCTGCTGCCGCAGGTGATGTACCCGACGCTGCACTCTGAGGCGAAAAAGTCCACCCTGGCAAGGATGGACCGGGAGACGCGGAAGTTCGTCCGGAAAGCCCTTCATCTCCCCGCTGATACACCAGTAGGGTATATTCATGCGGGGACGAGGGAGGGGGGACTGGGCGTAACTTCATTCCAAACGCGAATCCCTCGCCTCAGGCACGACATGTTGTCGCGACTGTCTGGTGCTGGGGACCAGACAGTTCGAAGTGTAGCTGGGAACCACTGCTCCTCACTCCCCGGGTCTTCCCCCTTGGGCCGGAAGAGGGAGGAGGTAGCACTCTGGCAAAACCGTCTGTTGTCGTCCCACGATGGAAAGGGATTGGAGGGCTGCTCGCAGACCCCAGTCTCATCCTCGTGGGTAGGGGATGGCTCAGCCCTCATGCATGGAGGGGCCTACGTGCAGGCAATCAGGTTGCGTGGGAACTTGTTGCCGACGCAGGTCCGCAGCGCACGGGGGCGCCAGAGGACCGCAGTGAGCTGCGACCTGTGCTATGGCAACAGGCCCGAAAGCCTGGGACACATTCTCCAGCAGTGTCCAGCCACGGCCGGTCCGCGGCTTGCTAGACATAACGGCCTCTTGGAGAAGTACATCTCCTGCCTCCAGCAGAAGGGGTACCACACCCGCCGCGAGGCGGCAGTCCCTACTGTCGCCGGTGTAAGGTACCCCGATATAATCTGTTGGAAGCAAAACGAGTCGCATGTGATCGATGTCCAGGTTGTGGCAGATGCGGCGGCAGGTAGCCTGGATGCTGCTCACATGCGCAAGGTGGCGTACTACAACACGCCGGATATCCGAGACTTCGTGGAGTCTCTCACTGGTAACCCTCCAATCATCTCGTCGTTCACGATGAGTTGGAGGGGGGTCCTGGCCCTCCCTTCCATGAACACCTGGGCCAGCCTCGGACTGCCAAAAGCTTCTTTGAAGTTGATGGTGGTCAGGGGTCTGGAGGGAGGAGTGAGGACCTACCAGTGTCATAGACATACATTTGGGGCGAGGGTGAGGCGAGTTGGTGGTGCTCGCCCGGAGTGTGGTAGAGAGGGCCGCGCCCTCGCGGGACGAGAACGGCCGTCTCGCTGAGAAAAAACGCAAAGAGCCTCCCCCCCTGGTTAGGCCCTCGCCTAGCTGGCCCACGTAGTGGGTGCTCTAGAGTTTTTTCTCTTGTTTCAGTTTTATGCACTTGTTGTTTTACTGCACGATCACCTAAAGTTTACGTACGCAAGTACGTATGGGTGTAGCGGGATGCTACACCACAATCCTTTAGCGTGGTCACTCTTAGTAGACGGGGCACCGGCTACAGAGTCCTGCCACGGTGTGTGTTCCGGCAACGGAACCCCCGTACGGCGGGACTCACTTCTCATTTCCAGCGAGAAGAGCTCAGAGCGCATATGTGCTATGCCATAAGCCGGTTGGGGTATGGAGGGCTGGAGGGGGAAGGAGGGAAAGCTTGTAGACCACGATCTGCAGGAGTTCCTTCCAGTCCCCCTCCCGAGGGGAGGAGGAGGCCCGGGATAGCCAAATGCCTCGTCATCTAATTAGTGACGCGCATGAATGGATTAACGAGATTCCCACTGTCCCTATCTACTATCTAGCGAACCCACAGGCAGGGGAACGGGCCTGCGTTTAACAGCGGGGAAAGAAGACCCTGTTGAGCTTGACTCTAGTCTGATTTTGTAGAGAGACATCAGAGGTGTAGCATAAGTGGGAGGTCGTCACATCAGGGTCACTTGTGGCTCGTGCGGCCGACAATGAAATACCACTACTCTGATCGTTTCTTTACTTACTCGGTGAGACGGAATCGGAGCTTCCCCAACCGGGATTGCCTCCTGTTTCTAGCCTAAAGCGGCGGAAGGGAGGGCCGGGCGGTGCCTCACGGTGTCGTCTCGCGCCTGACCGGGCGTTCGCGCCCGCCGCGATCCGCTCCGAGGACATTATCAGGTGGGGAGTTGGACTGGGGCGGTACATCTGTCAAACGATAACGCAGGTGTCCTAAGGCCAGCTCAGCGTGGACAGAAACCTCGCGTAGAGCAAAAGGGCAAATGCTGGCTTGATCCTGATTTGCAGTACGAATACGGACTGCGAAAGCAGGGCCTATCGATCCTTTTGACTTTATGAGTTTTAAGCAAGAGGTGTCAGAAAAGTTACCACAGGGATAACTGGCTTGTGGCGGCCAAGCGTTCATAGCGACGTCGCTGTTTGATCCTTCGATGTCGGCTCTTCCTATCATTGTGAAGCAGAATTCACCAAGCGTTGGATTGTTCAACCATAAAAAGGGAACGTGAGCTGGGTTTAGACCGTCGCGGAACTACTCCCGAATCGAAAAGCTAACTTTTTCCCTAATTGTCCTTCACCGCTGAAATTGGTACCGTTGGATGCTTCACCGCAGCTCGATTCGAATGGTACTACCCTCAACCTTGGATGAGCAAGGATAACCCCTTTAATCCCGTTTTGTCCTATCATTTTTTTGCTGAGTCATGGTGTTTGAGACAGGCTAGCTGTGCCCTACTGTGAAATAGTAGGGTAATCGCTTATAACTTTTGAACAAATTATTTTATCAAAAATCCGAGATATACATTTTGTAGAGCTCTTCTTCCTCTTTCCAACGATATATAAAACAGCCAAAAACAGTAAAAAACGCGAGTTACTATCAAACATAACCTAAGGTATACTAAGTTTAGAACATGTTTGTCTTTAGGTGCAACCATACCCCTTAAATCGTTATTTAACAAAATAAAGATCTGGATTTCGGATATGATGCGCGCAAGGCAGTGAACAGCACGTATATATAATCAAATTTATAAAATGTTAAAAACCTGATTTTTGGTGAATTTTTCAAAATTGCCCCGCCCCAATGCGGGGCGAAAAAACTGTCCCGGATAAGTAGGCGGAAATTTTCACCCGTCAAATTGCTGGATTTTATCTATCATATATTGTATCATGTAGCTCTTATTCTGGAGATTGTAAATCAGATGAGTTTTTATGTGTATCATTGAAACTAATATCATTTCACCGGATTCAATGAGATAAGTAAAGGGGAAAAATTCAGGACCGTTTGAATTCCCATTTGATTAACATAGAGGAGGGAAAATTTGGTAAATTCATAAGTAACAGGACACAAAAAAAAGTAAATTAGTACAGAACAAAGCTATTCTGGATTGTGAGGCAGCAATGGAATCGCCTCGAGGTCGAGCCAAAGACTAAGTAGTGAAATTCGGTCTAAGTTGTTTGGTCATGAAATTATGAGGCAACAAATAAAATAAGTAGTTTCACCGGTTAACCCAAGTGTCCTGGTTTTATCTACTAGGTTTTTTTTTTTTTTTTATTTAAGTAATGAAAGGAATGCTTTCAAAATGTGAAACCGAACTACACACATGTTATCAAACCGTTTTTACTCCCATGGAATAAGCCAATAGGAGAAGAAAGTATTGAAAATTTTAAAACGCCTACCAAAATGCTATTTACGGCTGAAAACATCTCGGATCCCAATATGTGATATTAGAGTGAATGGTGCTTCTTATGAAAGCATATTAGACATTCTAAATCAACTATTGAAATTATAGTGATTTTTTAAAATCTTTATGTATTTTATTTTTACTCATATTGCTATATTTTTGTTGTTGTTGAGGAGTTCTACAAACATGAAAACATTGTATTTATCTCCCCAAATGCTTTCAAAATGTGAAAACGAACTACAAACGTGTTATCTAGCTGTTTTTTCTACCATAGAATAACTCAATAGGAAAATAAAGTATTGAATAAGTAAAAACGTCTACAAAAATGTTATTTATTGCTTTAAAAGTCTTGCACCCCAATATGTGATATTAGATTGCATGCTGCTCCTTGTGAAAGCAGATTAGATATTCTAAATCAAATCTTGAAATTATAGTGATTTTTTTTTAATTTTTATGTATTTCATTTTTTTTATCATATTGCTGTATTTTTCTGTTGTTGAAGAGTTTTACAAACAGGAAAACATTGTATTTATCTTCACAATCTTGGTCCTTGCTTCTTATAGGTAAAATTTAAATCTATTTTAGTTTCCTAGAAAAACAAAGTAAAATAACTAAATATTTTGAAAAGTTTTTGTCCGATTTCATTTATATTTTGCACATACAATATGAATATGATAAACATTAAACTAAAATATAGTAGAATATAACAGGATGAATATGTTGTTATTTTCGTTTTTTGAACCAGAAAATAATACTACCGATTTCATACATTCTGTAACGCATTTTTGCGATATAACAAGTCTCTATATAAAATTTTAAGGAAATCGAACAAATAGTTTTTTGAGATATGGATAGATGAAGTTCTAAAAGTAACAGTCTCTTGCGAACGGTCTCCCGGGCTCTCACTGGTGAAAGAAGGGTTCCGCGCTCTAGATACGAAGGTTCATCTAGCCAAATGCCCCTCATTGAAAATAATAATTCTTCTTTTCCATTACTAATAAACTGATTTCATTGATTTTTTTTCCTTATTATGCTGATCATATATCTTTATTTTCTTTACAATAGAAAACTCTATAACGCCTAATAGATATTTTACATTTTTTTTTTCGTAATGAGTAACACTGGCATTCTTTTGATCATAAAGTTTGAATGCTGGTTAGGGCATAATTATGCATGCGAGGTTTCAATGTAATTGGCCAAAAAGTATTTGAGATATAGATGAATAAACTTTTAAAAGTAGCACAGTCACTTGCGCGCGGTCTCCTAGGCTTTTATCTGTTCGAGGAAGCTTGCCGCAGCCTAGGTAGCAAGGATCGTCTAGCCAAATGCCCCACATTTTTTTTCTTTTTTTTTTTTTTTTTTTTTTTTGCTATGTTATTCAAATTAAAGACAAATCTAAGTTAGTGCATTCCAAATCCCCATGCATATTTTTTATTACAATAGGTTCAGTATTTTGGATTTTTTTTTTTTTTTCCAAAATATATATAGAGTTCACTGGCTTGTTTTCCCCTAGTAGACGGTTGATGATGATGATGATACATAGGTAAAGTCAGTAAGTCGGTGAACCACGTCGAGTTGACTCCTTCAGGAGACTGACGCCCTTAGTGTAAGGTGCCGCCAAGGTCTCCCCTGCACTACTCAAGTGGCTGCAGGTGCTGTGGCACCTTCAGAAGGGTCTTCGGTCTTCTTGGGGTTTAGCCATCCCTTCGTCTGGAGCGCCGCGCCCCTGCAGTAAATGCATTCATCGAGCATGTCCTTTGATGTCTCGTGCGCTTTCTGCGTGCGTAACAGTGTCACAGGAGGCAGGAGGGTGAGGGCGTGGTGGCGCCCATGGTGTATTTGCGGTCACTAGGTATGCTCTCTTATGTATCCAAAACTTTTTTCTTTTTTTTTACTCTGACATTCAAATTAATTAAACACAAAACTAAGTTAGTGCATTTTAAATCGTCATGCAAAATTTCATTACAAAAGAGTCAGTATTTTGGCTTTTTTTTTTATATTTATATACTGTATAATATACCTTTCGTCAGGAGGACGGCGCCCTTGGTGTATATGCCGTCACTAGGCATGCTCTCTCATGTATCCTGCACAAACTTTTTTTTTTTTTTTTTTTTTTTACTATGACATTCAGATTAAACACAAAACTAAGTTAGTGCATTTTCAATCGTCATGCAAAATTTCATTACACTAGAGTCAGTATTTTGGATTTTTTTTTTTTTAATATTTATATACTGTATAATATACCCTTCGTCAGAAGGGCGGCGCCCTTGGTGTATTTGCGGTTACTAGGCATGCTCTCTCATATATCCTGCATCTTCTGATTTTTTTTCTCTCTTTTTTTTTTACTATGAAATTCAGATTAAACACAAAACTAAATTAGTGCATTCCGAGTGCATTTCTTTTTTTTTTTTTCTTTTTTTTAAATATTCACATCTGTATGATGTACCCTTCGTCAGGAGGCCGGCACCCTTGGTGTATTTGTACTCACTAGATATGTTCTCCGATACATCCTGCACCTTCTTGCTCTTCTTTTTATTCTATACTGTTCCCATCAGACAGGCTAGTTTTAGCCTCGAACAGGCTAATTTTCCCCTAGTAGACCATTGATGATGATGATGATACATAGGTAGAGCAATATTTCACTATAAGTAGCTTATTTGGGTGAAATATTCACTCAAACGGTCCTAGGTAGATCTGGGACAGTGAATTGACCGATCCCATTATATAAAGCTGACACAGGACCGTATCACAGCTACCTAATTTCATTCACCGGCGGGAAAGTTTGTCGCGAGACAGGTTAGTTTTACCCTACTGTTGACAGTAATGTCGTTGACACAGCAGTCCTGCTCAGTACGAGAGGAACGGCAGGTCCGGACATATGGTTCCGCTCTTGGCCGATCGGCCAGTGGAGCGAAGCTACGTCCGTGGGATTATGCCTGAAAGCCTCTAAGGCAGAATCCCGGCTGGATGACCAACGATATTGCGTACGGCTTGCATCGGGATGGTCACCATTGAGTTATCGAGAGATTTGTTCTTGTCAGCCCTCGGGCTGTCAAGCTAGAATATGGACCCGTGCAAAGGGAACTCGGGAGTGTCTCGACAAACAGTCTCGCGCACTCCTCTCCCTAATAGAGAACCCCCAGATGCTGATGTGCCGTACCGAATCGTCCGAAGACGACTTACGTACCGGTCAGGGTGTTGTGGGCGTCAGAGCAGCATCCTCACTGCGATCCGCTAAGACTTCTCCCTAACAAGGCTGGAGGTTTCGTCACGCACCCGGTTGGCGAAATCCCACACTCCAGTCTTGTCTAGTCTTCTGTCTCGTCTCGTCTCGACTTAATTTTTAACTGAAGCACAGGCTGTACGCACATAACAAACGTTAGGGCAGCTTGCTGGTGCTACTACTCACTTGACATACTTTCGGCTCAGGCTGCCGTCTCGAAGTAACAGGAAAAGGAGGAGTCAGCGGCCCTGGCAGTGATGTGTGTAAGGAGATACCCATAAAAGACACACCATTGGACATGGCCGCCTAAAGTCCATTCATTGATACCTCCTAACTTCCTTCCTCTACTACAGCTTCTTGCAAACAGGCCCAGGCGCCCCTCACTGTGTGTCCTCCTGAGTCATACCTCTCTCACTCCACCGACCTTCGAGTACTCAAACTGCTTCATTAAACATAGGCCGGGCGCAGCTGACTTGCTCTCCCGCTCCAGAGGTGGTCAATCCAGCCCTGGCTACCTTGGTGGCTTAAACGAAGGGCGGGCTCCACTCAAGTGGTCTCCTCCTCCATTTCACAAACCGACCACCTTACCAAGAGCTCTTGGATCCAAACAGCCTCTCTTGACAGGGACAGGCTGTGGAGCTGGTCAATCCACTCATTGCTACCTTTCCATACTCCAAGTGCTTACACGAAGGGCGGGTGCAGCTGACTTGGTGTCTTTTCAAAAAGCGAAACACTCTCTCATACCTCTGTGGAGGGCGTCAATCCAGTCAGGGATACCTTCCAATAAATACTCCTAGTGTTTACAAGCCGCCCGCTGAATTGGTGTCCTCCTGCAGAGGTGATCATTACACAACAGGCCACCTTAACCAGAGAAAACTCAGTCATGGCTCCAAACACCCTCCTCCTTCAAGGGGGTCGCTGTGGAGGTGATCACACCAGTCATTGCTACCTTGGTATACTCCAAGTAAGTGCACATAACAAACATTAGGCAGCTTGCTGCTGCTGCTCACTGGACATAATTTCGGCTCAAGCTGCTGTCTCAAAGTAACAGGAGGAGTCAGTGGACTTGGCAGGGATGTGAGCGAGGAGATACCTATAAAAGCCACAAAATTGGACATTGTTAATTTTTTCAGGCTCTCCAGCTCTCTCTCTACAAAGTCATTCCTCACTACCACAACTGCAGCGACTGACTGACTCACTCACTCACTCACTCACTCACTCGCTCGCTCACTCACTTGGTGTCTGTTAAGATAGACCAAAACTCACTCATACCTCCTGACGGCCGCCTAAAGTCCATTCCTTGATACCTCCTACCTACCTTCCTCTACTACAGCTTCTTGCAAACAGGCCAGGCGCCCCTCGCTGTGTGTCCTCCTGAGTCATACCTCTCTCACTGCAGCTACGTTCGAGTACTCAAACTGCTTTATTAAACATACGCCGGGCGCCGCTGACTTGCTCTCCCGCTGCAGAGGTGGTCAATCCAGCCATGGCTACCTTGGTGGCTTAAACGAAGGGCGGGCTCCACTCACGTGGTCTCCTCCTCCATTTCACAAACCGACCACCTTACCAAGAGCTCTTGGCTCCAAACAGCCTATCTTGACAGGGACTCGCTGTGGAGCTGGTCAATCCACTCATTGCTACCTTTCCATACTCCAACTGCTTACACGAAACGAAAGCGAATCACTCTCTCATACCTCTGTGGAGGGCGTCAATCCAGTCAGGGAAACATTCCAGTAAATACTCCTAGTGTTTACAAGCCGCACGCTGAATTGGTGTCCTCGTGCAGAGGTGGTCATTACACAACAGGCCACCTTAACCAGAGAAAAACTCAGTCATGGCCCCAAACACCCTCCTCCTTCAAAGTCGTCGCTGTGGAGGTGATCACACCAGTCATTGCTACCTTGGTATACTCCAAGTGCTGAAACGAGGGACGGGCGTGACTGACTCACTTGCTGCCTTTCAAATAATTCATTAACCTTTATCCTACCAAATATAGATTACTTGGTAATATATTGTTCATCATCACATTATGTGATATATGGGAGACATATGAAATCATTTTTTATTCATGAATTGAAATTACATGAGGAACATTGGAGGAACCCCAGACTAAAAGTGTAAACCAAACAAATTTTATCCCATTCATATGCAAGTAATTGTTTCTTTGAATATGAAGGAAATCCAGATGATAATTTTATAGAATCCCTATCATTATTTTGTTTGTTTGCAATTTTACATTTCAATTTCAATTTCATTTCCTGGCCTCGTTCAGCATGAAGACGAACATTGCACTTTTTACATATATATTTTATTATTTTTTTTGACAAAATTTGCATCGACCTTGTGTAGTAGAGCCTAAGATGTGGTTCATTCCATCATACCTAACATCTTCAGGAAGGGATGCAGCACCTATATTATATGCTGATGATACCACAGTTGTATTGAAAGACAAGAATATTAATTCGCTTCACGCAAATTTAATTTCAGAATTGGAAAATATAAGTTTATGGATCAATTCAAATAAAAAAAAGTTAATGTTTCAAAGACAAACTGTATATTATTTAAAAACATATCAAATAGTGAATTAATTCACAAAATTAAATTTACAAAGTTCCTTGGGATTGTTATTGATGAACATCTTAATTATAAGCATCATATTGACCAGACTTGTATTAAATTATCAAAAAATTACAGGAATATTATATAGAGTCAGGCATAATTTAACAACCGAGGCTATGATCAGTATTTACTACACTTTGTGTTATCCTCACCTCATTTATTGTGTTCCTATTTGGGCATGTACAGGGAACCGGCTGGCATGGTGCTGGCTGGCAATGAAGGCAATTCTTCGACCAGAATTACCTGCCTGTAAAAAAAAAAAAAAAAAAAAAAAATTGATATCCAAGAAACTTCTGTTATGTATTACGGACCCTGTGATGTAGTCAGACAAATTAATGTAAATTGGTGATTAAGCATCACCACGAAACAAAATCCACCCTGAAGGAGTACGTTTCATGATAAAGGAAACATCATAAGCCGCCAATTGTTGAAGATAATCACAGGGCTCTTAATAACTAGAAAAAAAATAAAAGAAAATGATATAATGATGATGACTACACCTACTTCAGAATAACATTTAAGAAAAATAATGGTTTTCGCTACCCATATTCCCGTAAAAAAATAAATAAATAAAATAAATAAATAAAATCACAACCAAAAAATACAGTATAAAGGAGACCTTCATTCTACGACTGCAGTAAATATAGGAAACATTACAAGCTCCACTGTTCATTAGTTAAGAAAAAAAAAAAAAAAAAAAAACGTGGGAATTGCTGCTGCTGCTTCACCATATTCGGTGTCTCTCAATCCATGACAACGGCATCCATCCAGGATGACGTTCTCCTTCCCCAACATTACTTCGATCCCGTCTGTGACAGGATCGTCCCATCCACTCCCTGGGGCAAAAGGTCCACCACCTACTGAAAATATACAAGTCATTACCATATATAAAACAAATACATATTCTAAAAACAATTAATAATAAAAATTAAAATGTATACTAATCATGCCTTATATTTTAGTAACTAAATATCATAAGTATATTACTAGATTACTGCAACCTAATCACAAAATGCTAAATAACTAATCTTGAGATTGTGGTTACCATTACAATATTATTCCACAAAAATAAGATATAATTATAAAATAACTGAAAATATTTTGGGTAATGGTTTCAATAGTATTCCTATGTAAAAATCTTTTTAACTTGATTTTTCTTTGCTACCAAACCATAACACAGCTTATGCTAGGCTACACAGTACCTAAAAGTATAGTAATATGTGAATAGGTAATGAAAAATTTCCACACCCATGTTATGTAACTATTTAGTGTAGGAATATGTCTTTCCCCCATACTAGATCATTATCATTAATACTTTATTGATGAAAGCTTACTGATTTTGGCTAATCTGTGCACAGTACATAAACACGAACCTGTTTGGTTGTATAGCCTTCTTCTGGCCGATATATCCTTCTTCCCTTTACAAAGAAGGTTTTGGCACTTTTTCTCTATTTGGTCCCTGTGGCGTTCACATGCAGGGAAAGCGGCATTAAGCGCCTCGGTGATTTGCCGCCAAGCTTCTCTCTTGTGCTTGATGGTAAGAATGGGACAGAATTTCCCTTTTATTATGTCCTTCCTCTCCTTCACGAGCCGCAACAGTAGAAGGACTTCGTACTTGCTCCAGTTGTGGGTCCTCTGGGTACTCCTAGGCGTCTCCATGCAGAAGGCTGGCAAGTTGCAGAGTGAAAGACGTAAACAAACACAGCGTTAACGTGACGCCAAAAATAATTGAAACGCTGGCAAATTAATATTTTTTTTGAATTCGTATTTAATGAGACAAATTAGAGATATAAAATTAATAATAGTAGTTCTGGATATGTATAACATAATTCTATTTCATTTTTATGTTGTTTTTGTTGAAATAATAATATTTTTATGATTTCATGTTTTGCCATGATTGCTTTTTCATACACGGCAGATCACTTACACTTAAGTACTGCTCGAAGTACAATACTTAAGTGTAACTCGAAGTCCACTTCATGTTTAGTACACTTCGGCAAACTTAAGTGCAACATTTAAGTATTTTTGTATGTACAGGTGCCTTTCTACCCTGCAACTTTGCCACAGCCTCTTTGACACTGTCAATGGGTGGATCAGCATCTACCGTCTGCAACCCACTGCAGTCCGGAGCTGTCCGCTTTGAGAATCCACCGTGAACAGCTGCTCAAAGTACTTGCCCCACGAGCTATCTGCTGATGCACTGCTCACACCAGTAAGCGCATGCCCAAATATCAACCTTCACTTATTTGATCACAGCTGACAATTTACTTTAACCTTACCTAAATATTAGAATCAATACCATAAGGGGGACCCACCCATTCTCACTTGTGGGTCGCGTGGGGATGACGTTAGGCTAGACAAGAGTCATTTTCGAAGTAGGCTACACGCCATCCTGCATTATGGAAAGCTATTTTGGTGGTCAAAGTGTCTCAAATTATTTATATCTTCTTGATAAATATTAGTTATACCGAATATTATGATCATCTTACTGATCTAAGTGCATACATTGTATAAGAGGGAAAAAATAGTTAACCCATGACACCGATGTCGCAGTGCGGTGGAAATGAGGAAAGGAGCAGGAGCAAGGCGAGCGGCTCCTCCAACACACAATTTCCACCTTAATTTCTAACAAAACAAAGCAAAACATAAAACATGTATATGAAATATTTTTAACTTGGAATTACCTAAAATATTTTATCCTTAAAGTACAGTACTTTATGTAGCTTAACTCACGGACCACAATGTATATTGTAACAGCAGGTCTGGGCGAAGACAAGGCCACCGGAATCCCGTTTAGTGTGGGAGCACAGTCGCAGAAGTATTCAGTTAGGAAAGACAAGGCAGTCGGGGAGGGTGTTTGTCACTCTTGCTCCTCGATCAGACCCGTTTTGTGCCTGTTCTGTGGCTTGGCTATAGAATGGGGTGTAGGGCTATTGAACGAGCTAATTAACGTAAAGAGGAATATTTTAATGGTTTGTCAGGAAGCCCCTGCCATATTAGATGAAAGCCAAGCTCAGTTTTGAATATATGCTAGGCCGTTAGAAATGGCCTCATGTCCTCTGGCTTACTCCCTCACTCACGACAGGATTTGGAGGCTGACCGGGGATATAAGTACAACACTATTATCTAGCTCAAGGGTGCTATGTTTTGGGTGGTGAATGTGTATTTGAATTATTTTATATACTGCATCTAAAAGCTCCTCCACTCTGGGATTGGGCAGGCGGTGAGTCATGGAACATTCGTCTCGACTTCCATATAATGTAGGTTTCAAGTTAAATTTAAGATAATATGGGACATAAGTAATCAACACAGAGAAAAGTTCCAGCACGCTATACAAATAATAGTGAAATTGTTGTAAAGTTAAAACTCTGAAATCGGAAACACATCACTGATGCAACTCGCTTATTTCTTAGATTATTAGCCAGTAATCAAGGGTGCTGTAAATGGTGATATATAATGGAAAGCTATTACAGTAAGGATTTGTACAATCCAGTTTCCATATTAGTACTATTATACCATTACCACTTATTATTACCAGCTACTCCAAAGTTATTACTTTTCTGGACTAATGATGCCATTACAATAATTGTAATGAGTGTCTGCTCAATATTTCTTGTGTATTTTGATTTGGCTATATTGCTCCTCCTCCTCCTCCTCTTACTCCAACTATTACTACTGGAGGGGCATAGTTATCCTTATTTATGTCTAATTTGTATTTTTTACTGTATTTAATAATTTAAAGTAAGTTTACTTACATCTGTTTATTTTAACAAGCCTAGAACCTTGTTATTGAAATTATAATAGTTCACCCCTCTGATACGACCTGTAAGGACGTATTAAGGAAGGAGCGGTGAGTTTGAGGGCATGTGACAGTGGCGACCTCGCCAAGATTACAAGTAAAACACTACACCATATTTGTGTGTGTTTGTGTGTGTGTGTGTGTGTGTGTGTGTGTGTGTGTGTGTGTGTGTGTGAGTTTTCCGTGATCTTACGCCACCATGCCTATCGTGAGTGACGAAGACGCGGTTTCCTTCCATAGGGACCAGCCTGAGGCCGACCCAGAGTTCAGGCGGGTCGAGCTACAGATTAAGCTGGAGGAAGCCAGGGACCGCGCCCTCGAAACTCAGCTGCGTTTAGCTGGGCTACAGAGCTGTGACAGTGGCGACCTCGCCAAGATTACAAGTATAACACTACACCATATTTGTGTGTGTGTGTGTGTGTGTGTGTGTTTTCCGTGATCTTACGCCACCATGCCTATCGTGAGTGACGAAGACGCGGTTGCCTTCCATAGGGACCAGCCTGAGGCCGACCCAGAGTTCAGGCGGGTCGAGCTACAGATTAAGCTGGAGGAAGCCAGGAACCACTCCCTCGAAACTCAGCTTCGTTTAGCTGAACTAGGGGCGAGCAGGGATACTAATATTTATATTTAGGGGGGAAGCGGTCTGGCTTATTCCCACTTTTAACGAAGGGTGTGTAGATGTCTTCTTTAGTAGTTTTAAGAGGCTTGTAATTCGTCTCTCTTGGTTCAGAGACCAGTGGACCTTGGTTTTACAACAGAGCTTTAAGGGCAAGGCACTGAAAGCGTATAGGGCGCTTAGTGATGTAGAGGCCTGCTCTTATGAAAATGTCAAAAAACAGGTCCTTCAGGCCTATTCTCTGGTGCCAAAAGTTTAGAAGTTTGAGGAAGTCTGCAGAGCAAAGCCACCTCGCGCTAGCTAGGGGGAAGAGGGAAGCTTTCATACCGTGGTGTAGGTCACAGGAGATGGCAATCTATGAGCAGCTGGTAGAGCTCATTTTAGTGGAAGCTTTTACGCTGGGCGTAGATAGGGATGTGGCATCCTGTTTGGCTCAGAAGCGTGTGAAAACTGTGGAGAAAGCGGCGAGAGTGGCTGATAATTACGTGTTGGCGAGGAAGAAGAGCCACACATTTATTTCCCGGTCTAATCTACCTCCACCTCGTGGGAAGGTGAAGCGTCCCTTGGCCCCTCTCCCGCAGGGCAAGAACAGTTGGAAGCCCGCGCCGGCAGCACGCCAGATGGAGGTGTTTAAGTGCACATTTTGTGGTAGAACTGGGCATAAGGCCGAGTATTGTTAGCGCAGGCTCCAGCCTAAGGAGTCAGCGAAAACAGTTATGGCAACACAAAGGATCTCAGGTCTAGAGACGGTGACGGTGGGTTGTGTCCCCCTCCCTGGGAGGTTGGAACCACCATCCAATTGATAAGGAGAGCCAGCCGGACGCCGGGTATCATGCGTTCCTCTTAAAGGGAGCAATAACAGGGTCCGGTTTAACACGTCCTGTAAACATTTTAAGGGACTCGGGAGCCATCCAGACTTTACTAAGAGCAGATATGGTCACGTGAGAAAAGACCGGAGAGTGGGTATTTTTATCTTCGGTGGAGAGTCGGAGTACAGCGCCTTTAGTTAGAGTCCACCTAAACTCGGGACTGTTTTGTGGGTGATGCCCAGTTGCTGTTGCTTAGCTACCTGTCCCAGGCGTTGATCTAATTTTGGGGAATGATTTGGCCGGGGAGAGAATGGGAGGAGCCCCTCCCCCGATATTGCAGGAAGTGTCGAGTACCCCTTCATATTTAAAGCAACTGGAGGCAGATATGCCCCAAATGTTCCCGTTTTGCGCTGTAACTCGGAGCATGACCCGTAGAGTTTCCACTCCAGAGGATCCCGAACCCCATACCTCTACCCAAGGGAATGAGGTGAATGACCTGGACATTTCACCTTTGTTTGCTGAGCCCCCTTCGGCCGGTGCTTGTTTGTCCACATGTGAGTTGCGTCAGGTGGCGTGGTGCCAGAGGCACCCGCCTTTCCTACACCACCACAAACCACCATGCGCTCACATGGTCGGGGACAAAGAACTTATGTACACGCGCCCTACTCTGCGTGCTTCACGTGTGAATATACATAGTCGTTCTCAGAGAATGAGGACGTCTGGTGTAAATCAACTTTATTCAAAGAGGTGGCAGTTGCATGATGGAGACACTTACTCGTACCAGCCACAGTACTTTAATTTGGATGAGTCAGGATCAGAGATAAGGGTAGCTGCTGATTTCAGTGGAAACAATACAGGGAACTTCATTTATTTTTGGAATGATAAAATAATAAACATAATTGTGGAAGAATCAAACCGTTACTTTCATTTCATTCAAGGTGGTAAAGATTTGACTCCACATTCCCGTAATCCTCAGCGGTATGATGTTGATGTGAATGAGATGAAAGTTTTTCTTTCCCTGGTTATGCTCATGGGGGTTATCAAGAAGAAAAACTACTAAGACTTGGAGCACATATCCCCTTATTCAGACCCCAATCTTCAACAAACATATGTCTGTGTATCTTTTTGTAAACATTCTACATTTCTTTGATAACCTCCAAGGATATATTACCAACTTTGTAGGAAAAATTCAAGCTGTGTATGACTATCTGAGGGGAAAGTTCAAGAAAGTGTTTTATCCATACAAGAGTGTGGTAATTGATGAGAGCCTGATTTTGCAACGAGGGAACATTTATTTTTGTCAATATATTCCCTCAAAAAGCCACAAGTTTGCACTGAAGCTGGTTTGTATCTGTGACTGTAAGTCAGGCTTTGTTTAAAATATTTTCATCTACACGGAAAAGATACATAGGTGACACATGACACAAGCCTTGGGCTGTCTGGGGCCGTAGTGCAGACCCTCATGGAACCATATCTGGACAAAAATCATGTATTGTTCATGGATAACTGATATTCATCACATAAACTATGTGAGTTTCTCCTCTCAAGACAGACAGAGTCTGTGGGACTGTAAGGAGGCGAAGGAAGAACATGCCAGTAATTACTCCTCTAGCAGCCAGAGGTAACGTTGTCCACAAACAAGCAAAGAACATTCTTGCTGTTGTTTGGAAAGACAAACGTGAAGTGTCACTCCTCTCTACCATTCACAATCTCTCAGTGGTTGAGAGCGTGAACAGGGACCCAGTTACAAGTCAACCAATCAGGAAGCCTGAGTGTGTTACTGATTACAACATAAACATGCGACTTATGGACAACTCAGATGCAATGATTTTCTCCACCGATTGTGCTCGCAAAACACTGAAATGGTAGAAGAAGTTCTTTTTTCCATCTTTTTAACCTTGCCATGTTGACTCCACATATAATCCACATTATAAATTCAAGAAAGAAGTGTAAACTAGAAAAAAATGTTGTAGAAGGAATTCGTCAGCGCCTAAGCGAACATACTGTTGAGCGGCCTGCACCGGGTCGTCATTCGGCTTCTGGCGACCCTACACGCCTTACTGGACGCCACTTCAAAATGACCCTGGATGCACCACTTCAATCAAAGGAAAAAACGTCTGCAAAGAGTGTAAAAAACAACGCGTGTAAAAAACAACATGCCGGCAGCATCGGCGGCGAGACACGCCCTACCACCGCAGAGAATGTGACATTGCTCTCTGCGTGGAGCCCTGTTTTGAAGAATATCACATGCTGATACGGTTCTAAGAACCATCAATACTAAACAACGTGAAATATGTAAATAAAAATAGCGTAAGAGAAAAGGTATGTGGAAATAATGTAAGCAAGGGCAGGCATGTTCACGGTGCGTCTCATATGATTGCCATAGGATGTATTTGTTAAATGTATGATTTTGGTTTGAAAATGTGTTTATTCAGTTTGTGTATATAGGATTACAGAATAAGCTAATGGGTGCATGTGAAATATGGTGGAAGACAGTGTATGAAGCTCATCAGAAGCGAAGGGAGATGGTGTGACAACAGCGGGGGCGGGGAATTATCGGTTTAGTAGCCTAGTGCGGGGATTTAAAAATGGCGCGCTGATCCCTATAATTGTTTTCATTATGTTACTTGGCTCATTTAGGGTTGTTTGGGCTAAGAAAAAAATTCCGATTTTTTCCAACATCGGGGGGTACCCTACATGTAAACTAATGTAACACTTAAAAGGTTAATATCCCAGTACCTGGCATGCCCTCACAAGGGAGGAAAAAAAAAAAAAAAAAAAAAAAAAAGCTTCACCCTCTGGAGAAGGAGGGAAACCCATCCGCGCATTTAAAATGTACTTATCCTATAATATTGAATTGTTATATTGCAGGACTTAATATTGCTGATTTTGAATGTATTACCTTTTATTTCATTCATTGATAGCCACATCTTTTGCCATTATTACGAAAGTTTATAAATATGTTAAAGTAATCGTTCATTTAACATTTGGAATAATTTATGTTAGATTATTTCTATATTGATAGTAAGATTGTAAGTTAATACATCTTAATTGTTACATTTATGTTATATCCTTTGTAAGCCAAGTACGAAGTCGTTTATCAGTAACTTGTTTTATTTACATTGGGAAATTTTCATTGTAAATTTCATAAACTTTTATATGAGATCAAAATTATCTTTGGCATTTTCTACATTAAGTAGTTTTTCCCAGGTCATCATGTGAAACTAATTGGTAAATAAATTGTGATTATTAGTAT
The DNA here is from genome assembly GCA_020233015.1 of Callinectes sapidus. Taxonomy (NCBI): domain Eukaryota; kingdom Metazoa; phylum Arthropoda; class Malacostraca; order Decapoda; family Portunidae; genus Callinectes; species Callinectes sapidus. The sequence goes on along the minus strand of CM035220.1, from coordinate 11,060,289 downwards.
TGAA
>CM035220.1:11043313-11056744 GCA_020233015.1 Callinectes sapidus | reverse complement strand
GCCGATGCTGCCGGCATGTTGTTTTTTACACGCGTAGCAAGCTCTTTGCAGACGTTTTTTTCTTCGATTGAAGTGGTGCATCCAGGGGCATTTTGAAGTGGCGTCCAGTAAGGCGTGTAGGGTCGCCAGAAGCCGAATGACGACCCGGTGAAGGCCGCTCAACAGTATGTTCGCTTAGGGGCTGACGAATTCCTTCTACAACATTTTTTTTCTAGTTTACACTTCTTTCTTGAATTTATAATGTGGATTATATGTCAACATGGCAAGGTTAAAAAGATGGAAAAAAAGAACTTCTTATACCATTTCAGTGTTTTGCGAGCACAATCGGTGGAGGAAATCATTGCATCTGAGTTGTCCATAAGTCGCATGTTTATGTTGTAATCAGTAACACACTCAGGCTTCATGATTGGTTGACTTGTAACTGGGTCCCTGTTCACGCTCTCAACCACTGAGAGATTGTGAATGGTAGAGAGGAGTGACACTTCACATTTGTCTTTCCAAACAACAGCAAGAATGGTCTTTGCTTGTTTGTGGACTACGTTACCTCTGGCTGCTAGAGGAGTAATTACTGGCATGTTCCTCCTTCGCCTCCTTACAGTCCCACAGACTCTGTCTGTCTTGAGAGGAGAAACTCAAATAGTTTATGTGATGAATATCAGTTATCCATGAACAATACATGATTTTTGTCCAGATATGGTTCCATGAGGGTCTGCACTACGGCCCCAGACCGCCCAAGGCTTGTGTCATGTGTCACCTATGTATCTTTTCCGTGTAGATGAAAATATTTTAAACAAAGCCTGACTTACAGTCACAGATACAAACCAGCTTCAGTGCAAACCTGTGGCTTTTTGAGGGAATATATTGACAAAAAGAAATGTTCCCTCGTTGCAAAATCAGGCTCTCATCAATTACCACACTCTTGTATGGATAAAACACTTTCGTGAACTTTCCCCTCAGATAGTCATACACAGCTTGAATTTTTCCTACAAAGTTGGTAATATATCCTTGGAGGTTATCAAAGAAATGTAGAATGTTTACAAAAAGATACACAGACATAGGTTTGTTTAAGATTGGGGTCTGAATAAGGGGATATGTGCTCCAAGTCTTAGTAGTTTTTCTTCTTGATAACCCCCATGAGCATAACCAGGGAAAGAAAAACTTTCATCTCATTCACATCAACATCATCCCGCTGAGGATTACGGGAATGTGGAGTCAAATCTTTACCACCTTGAATGAAATGAAAGTAACGGTTTGATTCTTCCACAATTATGTTTATTATTTTATCATTTCAAAAATAAATGAAGTTCCCTGTATTGTTTACACTGAAATCAGCAGCTACCCTTATCTCTGATCCTGACTCATCCATATTAAAGTACTGTGGCTGGTACGAGTAAGTGTCTCCATCATGCAACTGCCACCTCTTTGAATAAAGTTGATTTACACCAGTCGTCCTCATTCTCTGAGAACGACTATGTCTATTCACACGTGAAGCACGCAGAGTAGGGCGCGTGTACATAAGTTCTTTGTCCCCGACCATGTGAGCGCATGGTGGTTTGTGGTGGTGTAGGAAAGGAGGGTGCCTCTGGCACCACGCCACCTGACGCAACTCACATGTGGACAAACAAGCACCGGCCGAAGGGGGCTCAGCAAACAAAGGTGAAATGTCCAGGTCATTCACCTCATTCCCTTGGGTAGAGGTTTGGGGTTCGGGATCCTCTGGAGTGGAAACTCTACGGGTCATGCTCCGAGTTACAGCGCAAAACGGGAAAATTTGGGGCATATCTGCCTCCAGTTGCTTTAAATATGAAGGGGTACTCGACACTTCCTGCAATATCGGGGGAGGGGCTCCTCCCATTCTCTCCCCGGCCAAATCATTCCCCAAAATTAGATCAACGCCTGGGACAGGTAGCTCAGCAACAGCAACTGGGCATCACCCACAAAACAGTCCCGAGTTTAGGTGGACTCTAACTAAAGGCGCTGTACTCCGACTCTCCACCGAAGATAAAACTACCCACTCTCCGGTCTTTTCTCACGTGACCATATCTGCTCTTAGTAAAGTCTGGATGGCTCCAGAGTCCCTTAAAATGTTTACAGGGCGTGTTAAACCGGACCCTGTTATTGCTCCCTTTAAGAGGAACGCATGATACCCGGCGTCCGGCTGGCTCTCCTTATCAATTGGATGGTGGTTCCCACCTCCCAGGGAGGGGGACACAACCCACCGTCACCGTCTCTAGACCTGAGATCCTTTGTGTTGCCATAACTGTTTTCGCTGACTCCTTAGGCTGGAGCCTGCGCTAACAATACTCGGCCTTATGCCCAGTTCTACCACAAAATGTGCACTTAAACACCTCCATCTGGCGTGCTGCCGGCGCGGGCTTCCAACTGTTCTTGCCCTGAGGGAGAGGGGCCAAGGGACGCCCCACCTGCCCACGAGGTGGAGGTAGATTAGACCGGGAAATAAATGTGTGGCTCTTCTTCCTCGCCAACACGTAATTATCAGCCACTGTCGCCGCTTTCTCCACAGTTTTCACACGCTTCTGAGCCAAACAGGATGCCACATCCCTATCTACGCCCAGAGTAAAAGCTTCCACTAAAATGAGCTCTACCAGCTGCTCATAGATTGCCATCTCCTGTGACCTACACCACGATATGAAAGCTTCCTTCTTCCCCCTAGCTAGCTCGAGGTGGCTTTGCTCTGCAGACTTCCTCAAACTCCTAAAATTTGGCACCAGAGAATAGGCCTGAAGGACCTGTTTTTTGACATTTTCATAAGAGCAGGCCTCTACATCACTAAGCGCCATATACGCTTTCAGTGCCTTGCCCTTAAAGCTCTGTTGTAAAACCAAGGTCCACTGGTCTCTGGACCAAGAGAGACGAATTACAAGCCTCTTAAAACTACTAAAGAAGACATCTACACACCCTTCGTTAAAAGTGGGAATAAGCCTGACCGCTTCCCCCCTAAATATAAATATTAGTATCCCTGCTCGCCCCTAGTTCAGCTAAACGCAGCTGAGTTTCGAGGGAGCGGTTCCTGGCTTCCTCCAGCTTAATCTGTAGCTCGACCCGCCTGAACTCTGGGTCGGCCTCAGGCTGGTCCCTATGGAAGGCAACCGCGTCTTCGTCACTCACGATAGGCATGGTGGCGTAAGATCACGGAAAACACACACACACACACACAAATATGGTGTAGTGTTATACTTGAAATCTTGCCGAGGTCGCCACTGTCACAGCTCTGTAGCTCAGCTAAACGCAGCTGAGTTTCGAGGGCGCGGTCCCTGGCTTCCTCCAGCTTAATCTGTAGCTCGACCCGCCTGAACTCTGGGTCGGCCTCAGGCTGGTCCCTATGGAAGGCAACCGCGTCTTCGTCACTCACGATAGGCATGGTGGCGTAAGATCACGGAAAACTCACACACACACACACACACACACACACACACACACACACACATATGGTGTAGTGTTTTACTTGTAATCTTGGCGAGGTCGCCACTGTCACATGCCCTCAAACTCACCGCTCCTTCCTTAATACGTCCTTACAGGTCGTATCAGAGGGGTGAACTATTATAATTTCAATAACAAGGTTCTAGGCTTGTTAAAATAAACAGATGTAAGTAAACTTACTTTAAATTATTAAATACAGTAAAAAATACAAATTAGACATAAATAAGGATAACTATGCCCCTCCAGATACGCAGAGAGAAAAAAAAAAGTAACTGGAATAGGAACAGTAGTAGTAGTTGGAGTAAGAGGAGGAGGAGGAGGAGCAATATAGCCAAATCAAAATACACAAGAAATATTGAGCAGACACTCATTACAATTATTGTAATGGCATCATTAGACCAGAAAAGTAATAACTTTGGAGTAGCTGGTAATAATAAGTGGTAATGGTATAATAGTACTAATATGGAAACTGGATTGTAAAAATCCTTACTGTAATAGCTTTCCATTATATATCACCATTTACAGCACCCTTGATTACTGGCTAATAATCTAAGAAATAAGCGAGTTGCATCAGTGATGTGTTTCCGATTTCAGAGTTTTAACTTTACAACAATTTCACTATTATTTGTATAGCGTGCTGGAACTTTTCTCTGTGTTGATTACTTATGTCCCATATTATCTTAAATTTAACTTGAAACCTACATTATATGGAAGTCGAGACGAATGTTCCATGACTCACTGCCTGCCCAATCCCAGAGTGGAGGAGCTTTTAGATGCAGTATATAAAATAATTCAAATACACATTCACCACCCAAAACATAGCACCCTTGAGCTAGATAATAGTGTTGTACTTATATCCCCGGTCAGCCTCCAAATCCTGTCGTGAGTGAGGGAGTAAGCCAGAGGACATGAGGCCATTTCTAGCGGCCTAGCATATATTCAAAACTGAGCTTGGCTTTCATCTAATAGGGCAGGGGCTTCCTGACAAACCATTAAAATTTTCCTCTTTACGTTAATTAGCTCGTTCAATAGCCCTACACCCCATTCTATAGCCAAGCCACAGAACAGGCACAAAACGGGTCTGATCGAGGAGCAAGAGTGACAAACACCCTTCCCGACTGCCTTGTCTTTCCTAACTGAATACTTCTGCGACTGTGCTCCCACACTAAACGGGATTCCGGTGGCCTTGTCTTCGCCCAGACCTGCTATGTTACAATATACATTGTGTTCCGTGAGTTAAGCTACATAAAGTACTGTACTTTAAGGATAAAATATTTTAGGTAATTCCAAGTTAAAAATATTTCATATACATGTTTTATGTTTTGCTTTGTTTTGTTAGAAATTAAGGTGGAAATTGTGTGTTGGAGGAGCCGCTCGCCTTGCTCCTGCTCCTTTCCTCCCTTCCACCGCACTGCGACATCGGTGTCATGGGTTAACTATTTTTTTCCCTCTTATACAATGTATGCACTTAGATCAGTAAGATGATCATAATATTCGGTATAACTAATATTTATCAAGAAGATATAAATAATTTGAGACACTTTGACCACCAAAATAGCTTTCCATAATGCAGGATGGCGTGTAGCCTACTTCGAAAATGACTCTTGTCTAGCCTAACGTCATCCCCACGCGACCCACAAGTGAGAATGGGTGGGTCACCCTTATGGTATTGATTCTAATATTTAGGTAAGGTTAAAGTAAATTGTCAGCTGTGATCAAATAAGTGAAGGTTGATATTTGGGCATGCGCTTACTGGTGTGAGCAGCGCATCAGCAGATAGCTCGTTGGGCAAGTACTTTGAGCAGCTGTTCACGATGGATTCTCAAAGCGGACAGCTCCGGACTGCAGTGGGTTGCAGACGGTAGATGCTGATCCACCCATTGACAGTGTCAAAGAGGCTGTGGCAAAGTTGCGGGGTGGAAAGGCACCTGTACATACGAAAATACTTAAATGTTGCACTTAAGTTTGCCGAAGTGTACTAAACATGAAGTGGACTTCGAGTTACACTTAAGTATTGTACTTCGAGCAGTACTTAAGTGTAAGTGATCTGCCGTGTATGAAAAAGCAATCATGGCAAAACATGAAATCATAAAAATATTATTATTTCAACAAAAACAACATAAAAATGAAAGAGAATTATGTTATACATATCCAGAACTACTATTATTAATTTTATATCTCTAATTTGTCTCATTAAATACGAATTCAAAAAAAATATTAATTTGCCAGCGTTTCAATTATTTTTGGCGTCACGTTAACGCTGTGTTTGTTTACGTCTTTCACTCTGCAACTTGCCAGCCTTCAGCATGGAGACGCCTAGGAGTACCCAGAGGACCCAAAACTGGAGCAAGTCCGAAGTCCTTCTACTGTTGCGGCTCGTGAAGGAGAGGAAGGACATAATAAAAGGGAAATTCTGTCCCATTCTTACCATCAAGCACAAGAGAGAAGCTTGGCGGCAAATCACCGAGGCCCTTAATGCCGCTTTCCCTGCATGTGAACGCCACAGGGACCAAGTAGAGAAAAAGTGCCAAAACCTTCTTTGTAAAGGGAAGAAGGATATATCGGCCAGAAGAAGGCTATACAACCAAACAGGTTCGTGTTTATGTACTGTGCACAGATTAGCCAAAATCAGTAAGCTTTCATCAATAAAGTATTAATGATAATGATCTAGTATGGGGGAAAGACATATTCCTACACTAAATAGTTACATAAAATGGGTGTGGAAATTTTTCATTACCTATTCACATATTACTGTACTTTTAGGTACTGTGTAGCCTAGCATAAGCTGTGTTATGGTTTGGTAGCAAAGAAAAATCAAGTTAAAAAGATTTTTACATAGGAATAATATTGAAACCATTACCCAAAATATTTTCAGTTATTTTATAATTATATCTTATTTTTGTGGAATAATATTGTAATGGTAACCACAATCTCAAGATTAGTTATTTAGCATTTTGTGATTAGGTTGCAGTAATATAGTAATATACTTATGATATTTAGTTACTAAAATATTAGTATAAAAAATAGTATAAAAATTATTAGTATACATTTTAATTTTTATTATTAATTGTTTTTAGAATATGTATTTGTTTTATATATGGTAATGACTTGTATATTTTCAGTAGGTGGTGGACCTTCTGCCCCAGGGAGTGGATGGGACGATCCTGTCACAGACGGGATCGAAGAAATGTTGGGGAAGGAGAACGTCATCCTGGATGGATGCCGCTGTCATGGATTGAGAGACACCGAATATGGTGAAGCAGCAGCAGCAATTCCCACGTTTTTTTTTTTTTTTTTTTTTTTTTCTTAACTAATGAACAGTGGAGCTTGTAATGTTTCCTATATTTACTGCAGTCGTAGAATGAAGGTCTTCTTTATACTGTATTTTTTGGTTGTTATTTTATTTATTTATTTTATTTATTTATTTTTTTACGGGAATATGGGTAGCGAAAACCATTATTTTTCTAAAATGTTATTCTGAAGTAGGTGTAGTCATCATCATTATATCATTTTCTTTTATTTTTTTTTCTAGTTATTAAGAGCCCTGTGATTATCTTCAACAATTGGCGGCTTATGATGTTTCCTTTATCATGAAACGTACTCCTTCAGGGTGGATGTTGTTTCGTGGTGATGCTTAATCACCAATTTACATTAATTTGTCTGACTACATCACAGGGTCCGTAATACATAACAGAAGTTTCTTGGATATCAATTTTTTTTTTTTTTTTTTTTTTTTTTTTTTACAGGCAGGTAATTCTGGTCGAAGAATTGCCTTCATTGCCAGCCAGCACCATGCCAGCCGGTTCCCTGTACATGCCCAAATAGGAACACAATAAATGAGGTGAGGATAACACAAAGTGTAGTAAATACTGATCATAGCCTCGGTTGTTAAATTATGCCTGACTCTATATAATATTCCTGTAATTTTTTGATAATTTAATACAAGTCTGGTCAATATGATGCTTATAATTAAGATGTTCATCAATAACAATCCCAAGGAACTTTGTAAATTTAATTTTGTGAATTAATTCACTATTGATAAATACTGGTGGTAAGAAGCTGTTCAGTGATCTGTTTTTAAATAATATACAGTTTGTCTTTGAAACATTAACTTTTTTTTTATTTGAATTGATCCATAAACTTATATTTTCCAATTCTGAAATTAAATTTGCGTGAAGCGAATTAATATTCTTGTCTTTCAATACAACAGTGGTATCATCAGCATATACTATAGGTGCTGCATCCCTTCCTGAAGATGTTAGGTATGATGGAATGAACCACATCTTAAGCTCTACTACACAAGGTCGATGCAAATTTTGTCAAAAAATAATAAAATATATATGTAAAAAGTGCAATGTTCGTCTTCATGCTGAACGAGGCCAGGAATTGAAATTGAAATTGAAATGTAAAATTGCAAACAAACAAAATAATGATAGGGATTCTATAAAATTATCATCTGGATTTCCTTCATATATCAATGAAACAATTACTTGCATATGATTGGGATAAAATTTGTTTGGTTTACACTTTTAGTCTGGGTTTCCTCCAATGTTCCTCATGTAATTTCAATTCATGAATAAAAAATGATTTCATATGTCTCCCATATATCACATAATGTGATGATGAACAATATATTACCAAGTAATCTATATTTGGTAGGATAAAGGTTAATGAATTAATTGAAAGGCAGCAAGTGAGTCAGTCACGCCCGTCCCTCGTTTCAGCACTTGGAGTATACCAAGGTAGCAATGACTGGTGTGATCACCTCCACAGCGACCACTTTGAAGGAGGAGGGTGTTTGGAGCCATGACTGAGTTTTTCTCTGGTTAAGGTGGCCTGTTGTGTAATGAACACCTCTGCACGAGGACACCAATTCAGCGTGCGGCTTGTAAACACTAGGAGTATTTACTGGAAGGTTTCTGTGACTGGATTGACGCCCTCCACAGAGGTATGAGAGAGTGATTCGCTTTCGTTTCGTGTAAGCAGTTGGAGTATGGAAAGGTAGCAATGAGTGGATTGACCAGCGCCACAGCGAGTCCCTGTCAAGAGAGGCTGTTTGGAGCCAAGAGCTCTTGGTAAGGTGGTCGGTTTGTGAAATGGAGGAGGAGACCACGTGAGTGGAGCCCGCCCTTCGTTTAAGCCACCAAGGTAGCCATGGCTGGATTGACCACCTCTGCAGCGGGAGAGCAAGTCAGCGGCGCCCGGCGTATGTTTAATAAAGCAGTTTGAGTACTCGAACGTAGCTGCAGTGAGAGATGTATGACTCAGGAGGACACACAGCGAGGGGCGCCTGGCCTGTTTGCAAGAAGCTGTAGTAGGGGAAGGAAGGTAGGAGGTATCAATGAATGGACTTTAGGCGGCCGTTAGGAGGTATGAGTGAGTTTTGGTCTATTTTAACAGACACCAAGTGAGTGAGTGAGCGAGTGAGTGAGTGAGTGAGTGATTGAGTCAGTCGCTGCAGTTGTGCTAGTGAGGAATGACTTTGTAGAGAGAGAGAGCGGAGAGCCTGAAAAAATTAACAATGTCCAATTTTGTGTCTTTTATAGGTATCTCCTCGCTCACGTCCCTGCCATGTCCACTGACTCCTCCTGTTACTTTGAGACAGCAGCCTGAGCCGAAATTATGTCAAGTGAGCAGTAGCAGCAAGCTGCCCTAATGTTTGTTATGTGTACTTGCTTGGAGTATACCAAGGTAGCAATGACTGGTGTGATCACCTCCACAGCGACCCCCTTGAAGGAGGAGGGTGTTTGGAGCCATGACTGAGTTTTTCTCTGGTTAAGGTGGCCTGTTGTGTAATGATCACCTCTGCAGGAGGACACCAATTCAGCGGGCGGCTTGTAAACACTAGGAGTATTTATTGGAAGGTATCCCTGACTGGATTGACGCCCTCCATAGAGGTATGAGAGAGTGTTTCGCTTTTTGAAAAGACACCAAGTCAGCTGCACCCGCCCTTCGTGTAAGCACTTTGAGTATGGAAAGGTAGCAATGAGTGGATTGACCAGCTCCACAGCCTGTCCCTGTCAAGAGAGGCTGTTTGGATCCAAGAGCTCTTGGTAAGATGGTCGGTTTGTGAAATGGAGGAGGAGACCACGTGAGTGGAGCCCGCCCTTCGTTTAAGCCACCAAGGTAGCCATGGCTGGATTGACCACCTCTGGAGCGGGAGAGCAAGTCAGCTGCGCCCGGCCTATGTTTAATGAAGCAGTTTGAGTACTCGAAGGTAGGTGCAGTGAGAGAGGTATGACTCAGGAGGACACACAGCGAGGGGCGCCTGGCCTGTTTGCAAGAAGCTGTAGTAGAGGAAGGAAGTTAGGAGGTATCAATGAATGGACTTTAGGCGGCCATGTCCAATGGTGTGTCTTTTATGGGTATCTCCTTACACACATCACTGCCAGGGCCGCTGACTCCTCCTTTTCCTGTTACTTCGAGACGGCAGCCTGAGCCGAAAGTATGTCAAGTGAGTAGTAGCAGCAGCAAGCTGCCCTAACGTTTGTTATGTGCGTACAGCCTGTGCTTCAGTTAAAAGTTAAGTCCGAGACGAGACGAGACAGAAGACTAGACAAGACTGGGTGTGGGATTTCGCCAACCGGGTGCGTGACGAAACCTCCAGCCTTGTTAGGGAGAAGTCTTAGCGGATCGCAGTGAGGATGCTGCTCTGCCGCCCACAACACCCTGACCGGTACGTAAGTCGTCTGCGGACGATTCGGTACGGCACATCAGCATCTGGGGGTTCTCTATTAGGGAGAGGAGTGCGCGAGACTGTTTGTCGAGACACTCCCGAGTTCCCTTTGCACGGGTCCATATTCTAGCTTGACAGCCCGAGGGCTGACAAGAACAAATCTCTCGATAACTCAATGGTGACCATCCCGATGCAAGCCGTACGCAATATCGTTGGTCATCCAGCCGGGATTCTGCCTTAGAGGCTTTCAGGCATAATCCCACGGACGTAGCTTCGCTCCACTGGCCGATCGGCCAAGAGCGGAACCATATGTCCGGACCTGCCGTTCCTCTCGTACTGAGCAGGACTGCTGTGTCAACGACATTACTGTCAACAGTAGGGTAAAACTAACCTGTCTCGCGACAAACTTTCCCGCCGGTGAATGAAATTAGGTAGCTGTGATACGGTCCTGTGTCAGCTTTATATAATGGGATCGGTCAATTCACTGTCCCAGATCTACCTAGGACCGTTTGAGTGAATATTTCACCCAAATAAGCTACTTATAGTGAAATATTGCTCTACCTATGTATCATCATCATCATCAATGGTCTACTAGGGGAAAATTAGCCTGTTCGAGGCTAAAACTAGCCTGTCTGATGGGAACAGTATAGAATAAAAAGAAGAGCAAGAAGGTGCAGGATGTATCGGAGAACATATCTAGTGAGTACAAATACACCAAGGGTGCCGGCCTCCTGACGAAGGGTACATCATACAGATGTGAATATTTAAAAAAAAGAAAAAAAAAAAAGACTCGGAATGCACTAATTTAGTTTTGTGTTTAATCTGAATTTCATAGTAAAAAAAAAGAGAGAAAAAAAATCAGAAGATGCAGGATATATGAGAGAGCATGCCTAGTAACCGCAAATACACCAAGGGCGCCGCCCTGCTGACGAAGGGTATATTATACAGTATATAAATATTAAAAAAAAAAAATCCAAAATACTGACTCTAGTGTAATGAAATTTTGCATGACGATTGAAAATGCACTAACTTAGTTTTGTGTTTAATCTGAATGTCATAGTAAAAAAAAAAAAAAAAAAAAAAAAAAATGTTTGTGCAGGATACATGAGAGAGCATGCCTAGTGACGGCATATACACCAAGGGCGCCGTCCTCCTGCCGAAAGGTATATTATACAGTATATAAATATAAAAAAAAAGCCAAAATACTGACTCTTTTGTAATGAAATTTTGCATGACGATTTAAAATGCACTAACTTAGTTTTGTGTTTAATTAATTTGAATGTCAGAGTAAAAAAAAAGAAAAAAAGTTTTGGATACATAAGAGAGCATACCTAGTGACCGCAAATACACCATGGGCGCCACCACGCCCTCACCCTCCTGCCTCCTGTGACACTGTTACGCACGCAGAAAGCGCACGAGACATCAAAGGACATGCTCGATGAATGCATTTACTGCAGGGGCGCGGCGCTCCAGACGAAGGGATGGCTAAACCCCAAGAAGACCGAAGACCCTTCTGAAGGTGCCACAGCACCTGCAGCCACTTGAGTAGTGCAGGGGAGACCTTGGCGGCACCTTACACTAAGGGCGTCAGTCTCCTGAAGGAGTCCAACTCGACGTGGTTCACCGACTTACTGACTTTACCTATGTATCATCATCATCATCAACCGTCTACTAGGGGAAAACAAGCCAGTAAACTCTATATATATTTTGGAAAAAAAAAAAAGTCCAAAATACTGAACCTATAGTAATAAAAAATATGCATGGGGATTTGGAATGCACTAACTTAGATTTGTCTTTAATTTGAATAACATAGCAAAAAAAAAAAAAAAAAAAGAAAAGCAAAAAAATGTGGGGCATTTGGCTAGACGATCCTTGCTACCTAGGCTGCGGCAAGCTTCCTCGAGCAGATAAAAGCCCGGGAGACCGCGCGCAAGTGACTGTGCTACTTTTAAAAGTTTATTCATCTATATCTCAAATACTTTTTGGCCGATTACATTGAAACCTCGCATGCATAATTATGCCCTAACCAGCATTCAAACTTTATGATCAAAAGAATGCCAGTGTTACTCATTACGAAAAAAAAAAAAAAAAATGTAAAATATCTATTAGGCGTTATAGAGTTTTCTATTGTAAAGAAAATAAAGAGATATGATCAGCATAATAAGGAAAAAAAATCAATGAAATCAGTTTATTAGTAATGGAAAAGAAGAATGATTATTTTCAATGAGGGGCATTTGGCTAGATGAACCTTCGTATCTAGAGCGCGGAACCCTTCTTTCACCAGTGAGAGCCCGGGAGACCGTTCGCAAGAGACTGTTACTTTTAAAACTTCATCTATCCATATCTCAAAAAACTATTTGTTCGATTTCATTAAAATTTTATATAGAGACTTGTTATATCGCAAAAATGCGTTACAGAATGTATGAAATCGGTAGTATTATTTTCTGGTTCAAAAAACGAAAATAACAACATATTCATCCTGTTATATTCTACTATATTTTAGTTTAATGGTTATCATATTCATATTGTATGTGCAAAATATAAATGAAATCGGACAAAAACTTTTCAAAATATTTAGTTATTTTACTTTGTTTTTCTAGGAAACTAAAATAGATTTAAATTTACCTATAAGAAGCAAGGACCAAGATTGTGAAGATAAATACAATGTTTTCCTGTTTGTAAAACTCTTCAACAACAGAAAAATACAGCAATATGATAAAAAAAATGAAATACATAAAAATTAAAAAAAAATCACTATAATTTCAAGATTTGATTTAGAATGTCTAATCTGCTTTCACAAGGAGCAGCATGCAATCTAATATCACATATTGGGGTGCAAGACTTTTAAAGCAATAAATAACATTTTTGTAGACGTTTTTACTTATTCAATACTTTATTTTCCTATTGAGTTATTCTATGGTAGAAAAAACAGCTAGATAACACGTTTGTAGTTCGTTTTCACATTTTGAAAGCATTTGGGGAGATAAATACAATGTTTTCATGTTTGTAGAACTCCTCAACAACAACAAAAATATAGCAATATGAGTAAAAATAAAATACATAAAGATTTTAAAAAATCACTATAATTTCAATAGTTGATTTAGAATGTCTAATCTGCTTTCATAAGAAGCACCATTCACTCTAATATCACATATTGGGATCCGAGATGTTTTCAGCCGTAAATAGCATTTTGGTAGGCGTTTTAAAATTTTCAGTACTTTCTTCTCCTATTGGCTTATTCCATGGGAGTACAAACGGTTTGATAACATGTGTGTAGTTCGGTTTCACATTTTGAAAGCATTCCTTTCATTACT
>CM035220.1:11021823-11042813 GCA_020233015.1 Callinectes sapidus | reverse complement strand
AACTGCTTTATTAAACATACGCCGGGCGCCGCTGACTTGCTCTCCCGCTGCAGAGGTGGTCAATCCAGCCATGGCTACATTGGTGGCTTAAACGAAGGGCGGGCTCCACTCACGTGGTCTCCTCCTCCATTTCACAAACCGACCACCTTACCAAGAGCTCTTGGATCCAAACAGCCTCTCTTGACAGGGACAGGCTGTGGAGCTGGTCAATCCACTCATTGCTACCTTTCCATACTCCAAGTGCTTACACGAAGGGCGGTTGCAGCTGACTTGGTGTCTTTTCAAAAAGCGAAACACTCTCTCATACCTCTGTGGAGGGCGTCAATCCAGTCAGGGATACCTTCCAATAACTACTCCTAGTGTTTACAAGCCGCCCGCTGAATTGGTGTCCTCCTGCAGAGGTGATCATTACACAACAGGCCACCTTAACCAGAGAAAAACTCAGTCATGGCTCCAAACACCCTCCTCCTTCAAGGGGGTCGCTGTGGAGGTGATCACACCAGTCATTGCTCCCTTGGTATACTCCAAGTAAGTGCACATAACAAACATTAGGCAGCTTGCTGCAACTGCTCACTTGACATAATTTCGGCTCAGGCTGCTGTCTCAAAGTAACAGGAGTCAGTGGACTTGGCAGGGATGTGAGCGAGGAGATACCTATAAAAGACACAAAATTGGACATTGTTAATTTTTTCAGGCTCTCCAGCTCTCTCTCTACAAAGTCATTCCTCACTAGCACAACTGCAGCGACTGACTGACTGACTGACTCACTCACTCACTCACCCGCTCGCTCACTCACTTGGTGTCTGTTAAGATAGACCAAAACTCACTCATACCTCCTGACGGCCGCCTAAAGTCCATTCATTGATACCTCCTACCTTCCTTCCCCTACTACCGCTTCTTGCAAACAGGCAAGGCGCCCCTCGCTGTGTGTCCTCCTGAGTCATACCTCTCTCACTGCAGCTACGTTCGAGTACTCAAACTGCTTTATTAAACATACGCCGGGCGCCGCTGACTTGCTCTCCCGCTGCAGAGGTGGTCAATCCCGCCATGGCTACCTTGGTGGCTTAAACGAGGGGCGGGCTCCACTCACGTGGTCTCCTCCTCCATTTCACAAACCGACCACCTTACCAAGAGATCTTGGATCCAAACAGCCTCTCTTGACAGGGACAGGCTGTGGAGCTGGTCAATCCACTCATTGCTACCTTTCCATACTCCAAGTGCTTACACGAAGGGCGGGTGCAGCTGACTTGGTGTCTTTTCAAAAAGCGAAACACTCTCTCATACCTCTGTGGAGGGCGTCCATCCAGTCAGGGATACCTTCCAATAAATACTCCTAGTGTTTACAAGCCGCCCGCTGAATTGGTGTCCACCTGCAGAGGTGATCATTACACAACAGGCCACCTTAACCAGAGAAAACCTCAGTCATGGCTCCAAACACCCTCCTCCTTCAAGGAGGTCGCTGTGGAGGTGATCACACCAGTCATTGCTACCTTGGTATACTCCAAGTAAGTGCACATAACAAACATTAGGCAGCTTGCTGCTGCTGCTCACTTGACATAATTTCGGCTCAGGCTGCTGTCTCAAAGTAAAAGGAGGAGTCAGTGGACTTGGCAGGGATGTGAGCGAGGAGATACCTATAAAAGACACAAAATTGGACATTGTTAATTTTTTCAGGCTCTCCAGCTCTCTCTCTACAAAGTCATTCCTCACTACCACAACTGCAGCGACTGACTGACTCACTCACTCACTCACTCACTCACTCGCTCGCTCACTCACTTGGTGTCTGTTAAGATAGACCAAAATTCACTCATACCTCCTGACGGCCGCCTAAAGTCCATTCATTGATACCTCCTACCTTCCTTCCCCTACTACAGCTTCTTGCAAACAGGCCAGGCGCCCCTCGCTGTGTGTCCTCCTGAGTCATACCTCTCTCACTGCAGCTACGTTCGAGTACTCAAACTGCTTTATTAAACATACGCCGGGCGCCGCTGACTTGCTCTCCCGCTACAGAGGTGGTCAATCCAGCCATGGCTACCTTGGTGGCTTAAACGAAGGGCGGGCTCCACTCACGTGGTCTCTTCCTCCATTTCACAAACCGACCACCTTACCAAGAGCTCTTGGCTCCAAACAGCCTCTCTTGACAGGGACTCGCTGTGGAGCTGGTCAATCCACTCATTGCTACCTTTCCATACTCCAACTGCTTACACGAAACGAAAGCGAATCACTCTCTCATACCTCTGTGGAGGGCGTCAATCCAGTCACAGAAACCTTCCAGTAAATACTCCTAGTGTTTACAAGCCGCACGCTGAATTGGTGTCCTCGTGCAGAGGTGGTCATTACACAACAGGCCACCTTAACCAGAGAAAAACTCAGTCATGGCTCCAAACACCCTCCTCCTTCAAAGTGGTCGCTGTGGAGGTGATCACACCAGTCATTGCTACCTTGGTATACTCCAAGTGCTGAAACGAGGGACGGGCGTGACTGACTCACTTGCTGCCTTTCAATTAATTCATTAACCTTTATCCTACCAAATATAGATTACTTGGTAATATATTGTTCATCATCACATATGTGATATATGGGAGACATATGAAATCATTTTTTATTCATGAATTGAAATTACATGAGGAACATTGGAGGAACCCCAGACTAAAAGTGTAAACAAAACAAATTTTATCCCATTCATATGCAAGTAATTGTTTCATTGAATATGAAGGAAATCCAGATGATAATTTTATAGAATCCCTATCATTATTTTGTTTGTTTGCAATTTTACATTTCAATTTCAATTTCAATTCCTGGCCTCGTTCAGCATGAAGACGAACATTGCACTTTTTACATATATATTTTATTATTTTTTTGACAAAATTTGCATCGACCTTGTGTAGTAGAGCCTAAGATGTGGTTCATTCCATCATACCTAACATCTTCAGGAAGGGATGCAGCACCTATATTATATGCTGATGATACCACTGTTGTATTGAAAGACAAGAATATTAATTCGCTTCACGCAAATTTAATTTCAGAATTGGAAAATATAAGTTTATGGATCAATTCAAATAAAAAAAAAGTTAATGTTTCAAAGACAAACTGTATATTATTTAAAAACAGATCACTGAACAGCTTCTTACCACCAGTATTTATCAATAGTGAATTAATTCACAAAATTAAATTTACAAAGTTCCTTGGGATTGTTATTGATGAACATCTTAATTATAAGCATCATATTGACCAGACTTGTATTAAATTATCAAAAAAATTATAGGAATATTATATAGAGTCAGGCATAATTTAACAACCGAGGCTATGATCAGTATTTACTACACTTTGTGTTATCCTCACCTCATTTATTGTGTTCCTATTTGGGCATGTACAGGGAACCGGCTGGCATGGTGCTGGCTGGCAATGAAGGCAATTCTTCGACCAGAATTACCTGCCTGTAAAAAAAAAAAAAAAAAAAAAAAAAAAAAAAAAAATTGATATCCAAGAAACTTCTGTTATGTATTACGGACCCTGTGATGTAGTCAGACAAATTAATGTAAATTGGTGATTAAGCATCACCACGAAACAACATCCACCCTGAAGGAGTACGTTTCATGATAAAGGAAACATCATAAGCCGCCAATTGTTGAAGATAATCACAGGGCTCTTAATAACTAGAAAAAAAATAAAAGAAAATGATATAATGATGATGACTACAACTACTTCAGAATAACATTTTAGAAAAATAATGGTTTTCGCTACCCATATTCCCGTAAAAAAATAAATAAATAAAATAAATAAATAAAATAACAACCAAAAAATACAGTATAAAGCAGACCTTCATTCTACGACTGCAGTAAATATAGGAAACATTACAAGCTCCACTGTTCATTAGTTAAGAAAAAAAAAAAAAAAAAAAAAAAAAAAAAAAAAAAACGTGGGAATTGCTGCTGCTGCTTCACCATATTCGGTGTCTCTCAATCCATGACAGCGGCATCCATCCAGGATGACGTTCTCCTTCCCCAACATTTCTTCGATCCCGTCTGTGACAGGATCGTCCCATCCGCTCCCTGGGGCAGAAGGTCCACCACCTACTGAAAATATACAAGTCATTACCATATATAAAACAAATACATATTCTAAAAACAATTAATAATAAAAAAATAAAATGTATACTAATCATTTTTATACTATTTTTTATACTAATATTTTAGTAACTAAATATCATAAGTATATTACTATATTACTGCAACCTAATCACAAAATGCTAAATAACTAATCTTGAGATTGTGGTTACCATTACAATATTATTCCACAAAAATAAGATATAATTATAAAATAACTGAAAATATTTTGGGTAATGGTTTCAATATTATTCCTATGTAAAAATCTTTTTAACTTGATTTTTCTTTGCTAACAAAACCATAACACAGCTTATGGCTAGGCTACACAGTACCTAACAGTATAGTAATATGCGAATAGGTAATGAAAATTTCCACACCCATTTTATGTAACTATTTAGTGTAGGAATATCTCTTTCCCCCATACTAGATCATTATCATTAATACTTTAATGATGAAAGCTTACTGCTTTTGATTAATCTGTGCACAGTACATAAACACAAACCTGTTTGGTTGTATAGCCTTCTTCTGGCCGATATATCCTTCTTCCCTTTACAGAGAAGGTTTTACCACTTTTTTTCTACTTGCTCCCTGTGGCGATCACATTCATGGAAAGCGGCATTAAGGGCCTCGGTGATTTGCCGCCAAGCTTCTCTCTTGTGCTTGATGGTAAGAATGGGACTGAATTTCCCTTTTATTATGTCCTTCCTCTCCTTCACGAGCCGCAACAGTAGAAGGACTTCGTACTTGCTCCAGTTTTGGGTCCTCTGGGTACTCCTAGGCTTCTCCATGCTGAAGGCTGGCAAGTTGCAGAGTGAAAGACGTAAACAAACACAGCGTTAACGTGACGCCAAAAATAAGTGAAACGCTGGCAAATTAATACTTTTTTTCGAATTCGTATTTAATGAGACAAATTAGAGATATAAAATTAATAATAGTAGTTCTGGATATGTATAACATAATTCTCTTGCATTTTTATGTTATTTTTGTTGAAATAATAATATTTTTATGATTTCAAGTGTTGCCATGATTGTTTTTTCATACACGGCAGATCACTTACACTTAAGTACTGCTCGAAGTACAATACTTAAGTGTAACTCGAAGTCCACTTCATGTTTAGTACAACAAGTGCAACATTTAAGTATTTTCGTATGTACAGGTGCCTTTCGACCCGCAACTTTGCCACAGCCTCTTTGACATCATCAATGGGTGGATCAGCATCTACCGTCTGCAACCCTGCAGTCCGGAGCTGTCCGCTTTGAGAATCCACCGTGAACAGCTGCTCAAAGTACTTGGCCAACGAGCCATCTGCTGATGCACTGCTCACACCAGTAAGCGCATGCCCAAATATCAACCTTCACTTATTTGATCACAGCTGACAATTTACTTTAACCTTACGTAAATATTAGAATCAATACCATAAGGGTGACCCACCCATTCTCACTTGTGGGTCGCGTAGTGATGACGTTAGGCTAGACAAGAGTCATTTTCGAAGTAGGCTACACGCCATCCTGCATCATGGATAGCTATTTTGGTAGTCAGATTGTCTCAAATTATTTATATCTTCTTGACAAATATCAGTTATACCGAATATTATGAGCATCTTACTGATCTAAGTGCATACATTGTATAAGAGGGAAAAAAAAATAATTAACCCATGACACCGATGCCGCAGTGCGGCGGAGGGGATGAAAGGAGCAGGAGCAGGACGAGCGGCTCCCCCAACACACAATTTCCACCTTAATTTCTAACAAAACAAAGCAAAACATAAAACATGTATATGAAATATTTTTAACTTGGAATTACCTAAAATATTTTATCCTTAAAGTACAGTACTGTATGTAGCTTAATTCACGGAACACACTGTATATTGTAACAGAGCAGGTCTGGGCGAAGACAGGGCCAGCGGAATCCCGTTTAGTGTGGAGCACAGTCACAGAAGTGTTCAGTTAGGAAAGACAAGGCAGTCGGGAAGGGTGTTTGTCACTCTTGCTCCCCGATCAGACCCGCTTTGTGCCTGTTCTGTGGCTTGGCTATAGAATGTGGTGTAGGGCTATTGAACGAGCTAATTAACGTAAAGAGGAATATTTTAATGGTTTGTCAGGAAGCCCCTGCCCTATTAGATGAAAGCCAAGCTGAGTTTTGAATATATGAGTAGCTCCGCGGGAGAACAATCCAAGCGCCACCCTCAGGGAAAACGTGTTTTCACGCGCAAACGGGAGTTCAAGGCGTCCTCTATCACTAGATGTCGCTTAGATTTTTCTCCCTCTATGTTAATACGGTCTAAACCTCGATAGAATGCCAGGTATTTTTCACCCTTGTTGACATGGAGGCTCTTGGGTAAATTTACTCCGCGGGAGAGCAATCCAAGCGCCTCTGGCTGTGACATCATTGCTGCTAGCCCAATCCCCAGAGCGGGCGAGATGATGTGGTTAAGGCGTCAGACCAGTCGGCCAATGGCGGAGCGTGAGATGTCGTGACGTACGTAGCGCGTGGCCAATGTGCTGGCCGCTTGCCCTCTCGGGGACTGAGTGTGTCACCAAAGCAGCCTCGGTGCCATAGTCTCGCTTGGGCTACGCCATTCATAGAAGCATCTCTTGAGTTGTATTGCATTTCACTTGATTTTAACGATGGCTGCACGCGATTATGACACTGATGTTGATGATCCACTTGCTATTGATGTTGTACAAGGAACAAACGAGAATGAAAATGAATTAGAGACCAGCAGAAGTAGCAAAAAGCCACGTTAAGTGGAAGCCTGCTCGAATACTGCTCTTCCGCCTGAATTACAGAGAAGCCTGTCATCAAGTCGGACTACACACTCGACAACAACAACGTCACCGAAGTCCGACAGATGAAAGGGAGGGGAGCTTGGTCCCATAACAAGTTCAACCTGAGTACCGTCCCCTTCCCACCCTTGTATGATGCCCCCCTACAACTCAGTGAAGAGAAGCTCAGTGACTTAACAAGCATGTTATGCCTCATGCCAGATGACAAGAAGATCTTTTATCAGGGCCTCCAGGCTGGCACAGTCCAGCACAATGTCTTACATCCTGACTAGGATGACAATTAATCCTGAGCTTCGGGTGGAGGGGAAGGGTCAGGAAAGAGGGGAATTAACATTCAACACTCAACTTTCACACAATTGTGGTAAAGCTACCTTTGATTCTATTTCATATCAGTGTTACAATCATTTCTATTACCTTAGTTTACATGAATACAACTCATTAAGACGAACGCCACACGTGAATAGTCTTTGTTTATCATCAATTCTGATTCAATGTGTGATTACCTCAAAATTACTTTTCATGTCCCTGGAAAGCTGACATGTTAGGGAACATTTTGGTATATGTTATGCTAAAATCGTATGGCTGATTTTCGAGATACTAAAGATTAAAACTTTAGGAGCGATTTTCTCAGTTTTTCAAAAATGGCGCTTGGATCGTTCTCCCGCGGAGCTACTCATATGCTAGGCCGTTAGAATTGGCCTCATGTCCCCTGGCTTACTCCCTCACTCACGACAGGATTTGGAGGCTGACCGGGGATATAAGTACAACTCTATTACCTAGCTCAAGGGTGCTATGTTTTGGGTGGTGTATGTGTATTTGAATTATTTTATATACTGTATCTAAAAGCTCCTCCACTCTGGGATTGGGCAGGCGGTGGGTCATGGAACATTCGTCTCGACTTACACATAATGTAGGTTTCAAGTTAAGTTTAAGATAATATGGGACATAAGTAATCAACACAGAGGAAAGTTCCAGCACGCTATACAAATAATGGTGAAATTGTTGTAAAGTTAAAATTCTGAAATCGGAAACACATCACTGATGCAACTCGCTTATTTCTTAGATTATTAGCCAGTATTCAAGGGTGCTGTAAATGGTGATATATAATGGAAAGCTATTACAGTAAGGATTTTTACAATCTAGTTTCCATATTATTACTACTCTATCATTACCACTTATTATTACCAGCTACTCCAAAGTTATTACTTTTCTGGACTAATGATGCCATTATAATAATTGTAATGAGTGTCTGCTTAATATTTCTTGTGTATTTTGATTTGGCTATATTGCTCCTCCTCCTCCTCCTCCTCCTCCTCCTCCTCTTACTCCAACTACTACTACTGTTCCTATTCCAGTTACTTTTTTTTTCTCTGCGTATCTGGAGGGGCATAGTTATTCTTATTTACGTCTAATTTGTATTGTATGTACTGTATTAAGTTCTTAATAGCCTTTATACTGGACATGGAAAATTTATATAATTCTCTATATGATCGTCAATTTTCTCATAAAGCTTAAAATGTTCGAAAATTTTCAGGTCAGCGATATATTTATTCATTTTTTTGAAATTTTAATTTCTAGGACTACATAACAGCTATAGAGTGAATTTGTTGTAACAACTACCTTAATATTATACAAATTGATATTTGATCACATGTTGAAATATTTTCTTGTCTGATAAAATCACCAGATATAATTGCTTTTGCTGAGACTTGGCTTCAATAACACAACAAACATCTTTATACATTGGAAGGTTATAATTCATATCACTTAATAAGAACTGAAAGATAACACAGAGATGACCATCTTAATTAACAATATGCTAAAGACAGCTATTGAAATAGTTTGTTACATTAATGAATATATTGAAATCTGCTTTTCCAAATAAACATTGGGCACTTTAAATTTCATTTGTTATTTAAAGGCCTAATTTTAAGCATGCAGGTGTCAATGAATTTACGTTCATCATAAATGACTTGTTGAAATCGACAATTTAAAACTTGATAAATCTTTACACTTATAAGAACATAAGTATTTTGTTAGAATTCTCTACTCGTGTTTGTACTAATCTTTTCTTAATTCTGTGCCATCTTTAGATTATTTACCCCACATATCCACACCCTTTTTTTTTGCGGTACTCCTGAGCTTTGTTAATTAACATTCTCTGTTTGATGAAATCTGGATCAATTTTTACACCTCCCCCTCTATCGGGTATCTTTATATCTGTATGTGTATGTATCTTTATCTCCTTGTATTTATTAATGTCAATCAGCAGCCTAAACATAATATTAAACATTAATTTTGGAGTCTTCAATACTAATAATCACAATCTATTTACCAATTAGTTTCATATGATGAACTGGGAAAAACTACTTAATCTAGAAAATGCCAAAGATAATTTCGATCTCATATAAAAGTTTATGAAATTTACAATGAAAATTCCACAATGTAAATAAAACAAGTTACTGATAAACGACTTCGTACTTGGCTTACAAAGGAAATAACATAAATGTAACATATTTAAGATGTATTAACTTGCAATCTTACTATCAATATAGAAATGATCTTGCATAAATTATTCCAAATGTTAAATGAACGATTACTTTAACATATTTGTAAACTTTCGTAATAATGGCAAAAGATGTGGCTACCAACGAATGAAATAAAAGGTAATACATTCAAAATCAGCAATATTAAGTCCTGCAATGTAACAATTCCATATTGTAGGACAAGTACATTTTACATACGCAGATGGATTTCCCTTCTACAGAGGGTGAAGTTTTTTTTTTTTTTTTTTTTTTTTTTTTTCCCGGGAGGGCATGGCAGATTAGGTCATATTGCTAAGAGACAAAAAAGAAAACTTAAAACTTTAACTTTGACTTGTTTTACAGACCGTTTTGCAAAATAAGGGTGACATTTATCCAGTGCCGCTTTTAATTTGAACCATCTTAATTTTTTGCAAGAAGACCTTTCTTGGAACTTTTCCCCTTCTCTTACTGCTATTTTGTAAAATTCATTTGACATAATTTCTGGTTCTTCATCAAACCCAGAAATGTCAGTGGCTAAACTGATAGGGTTAGTGGACCCTCTGGACACGAAACTTTTGCTTGGTGTTACAGATTATGGCTCACAAGAATGGCTCAAAGGTTTAGGAGAAAAGGTTTGGATATCTGTAGTAGGTTTGAAGCCTTGACATCCTCGTTTACTAGCATCCCTCTTTCTGTGGTAAAAAAAAATAAAATAAAATAAAATAAATAAATAAATAAATAAAAACTGGAAAACATGTTAGAATACATTTGCAAATCTTCGTTATGAACTATTTCAAATGGTATCTGTATTAAGATATGTACGGATGTAATGGCCATGCAAAACTCTCCACCTTAGGAGAGTGTGCGACTTTTTCATTGTTTGGGGCTTCTGGTGGAGAAGCTGCTCCTTCTTCTACATGCTCCTCTGCTTAAGTATTTGCAATCTGTTCTCCATCTACTTCATGTATGTCCAGTTCATCCATATGGTGGTTTTCGTCTGTTTTTTTTTTTTTTTTTTCCATAAGTCATCCAATTGTAGTGGATCTGCCTCTCTGTCTCCTTCAGATACACTCTCATCTATGTAGGGTTTAAGAAAAATAAATCCAGATATAAAGATTTTAAAGCTTTATACAGACTTTTGCTGGGTAACATACACTTACCGACGGTAATGCTCCAACTTTTTTTTCACCATCCTTCGAGATTGTTCATTAGTATCGTAGATGGCTTGCTGTTTTATAGCTGTGTCCTGCTAGCTGAGACAATTCTTGTCTAAAAGCAAAACCACTGTTTCTCTTCCAGGCAGCAGATATAGTTGAACGGCGCAACATCCTACTATTTACAGTGGTGGTAGTGACACCTGCAGCTACTGCCACGTTTTTAAGTATAACATATGTGTTAGATATGTGCAGCTTCATGCACCATTCCTCAGGTGATGCGTTTGTATGTGTTACAAAAACAGGGCAGGAGAGATTTTCACATTTGGTCATTAAAGGTCTTCCATAGAGCATATAGTCTCTCAGAGCCTTTTCTTCCATATATTCATGATGATTTCTGCACCTCCATAAATCATCGTCTTATGCTTCTTTACTTTGATCATGTACTCCTTCTCTCCATCCTGGGTATAGCTTTCAATATCCTTGAATTCACCAATGTTGAATTTTGTCAATTCTTGTGCCATTCTTATTGATCTTATCATGATGCTGGTAATCAGTTCGTTTCTCAGTTTAATAAAAGATAAGACCACCTTAATTCATCATTTGCAAGGCTTATTGATGCCTTTTCTAAAACTGCTGCTACGTTTTTTTTGGAATCCAGTATTTGTTGTATTCGCCTTGGTGTTAAGACATTAGCTTCATTTTTCTCTCTTCAGATAGCTCTTTTTTTTTTGTTTTTCTTGCTTCTGTTACTTGTTCAGAAGATTTTTAAGATAGATTTATGTGGTATCAGCCACAGTAGCATTAATGGACCACATTATTTTTGTCTTTTTTCTCTGAGAAATTCAAGAGCTCTCATTGATGCCATCAGAATTTTCGCACATTATGTGCCTCATATTTGTCCTCTGTGGCTCAAGAAACTGCTACTATTACCATAATTTTATATTCTGAAAATGTGAACTAGTGCCAGTCCATTGATCTCTTCCTCTGATTTCTCTGCTAGGGAGTACTAGGGAGTACATCCCCTATTCTTTCAGTGATGTCAATTGACATGTTTCCCAATGAAGAAGAATTTCTTAGGTATTCTTTAAACAGAATCAGGATCTGTTTTACAGGATCCACAGCTGAACCTAAATGTGGTTCTGCTTTCTCTCCCTTGCTTTCTTCTTTGCTTGGTGTTATTACATCTTTGCACTGAAATGAAAGTACCAATTCACCATTAGTAATTTTTATAGTGAATTTATTCACTTCCATAAGCGATAACGGAGATAAGAAGAGAATATTAATTAATCTTAAGTTATACTTACTGATGCTTTCAATTTGTTTGACCCTCCCTTCAGTCGATGTACTGCCACCAAATGAGCGTCCATCCGTCTTAATGCCTTTAAACAAACAAATCACTCTTTTTTTGGAAATGTGTTTTGGTACTATTTTACAAGGAAAAGTTTGCCAAGCTTTGTTGTGGATAATAGCTTCTCAGAGGTGGGTAACGATTTGATTTGCAATTTCCAGAAATTTTTGCACATTTCAACTGTTACCTCTTTTTGCATTTTCTTTCATTACAATAGTATCCTTTAGTATCTGTATTTCTCTACCATACTCCTGGGGCTGCCTCTGCAGGAGTTTGATGGATGATTATTCCCTCAATTTTCTTTTCTAAAGAGAATTTCTGGCACCCCTGGCCTGTTTCAATGCCTTATTCAGTATTTTCAGGCATACGTCTTTTCCTTTTCATAATCTTGCTCGCCATATTCCCTCTCTTTATAAGTGCTGTCATCATCATCACTCTCAACATTAACTGATTATTCTTCTCTCTCTCCGAGTCACTTAATGATGTAGGTGTTTCCTCATTTTGAGATAAATCTGAGTTGTCCATCATTTCAGGATTCATTTTGGCTAATGAAAGAAAATTAATGTAAAATATGTTTATCTTATCATTGGTTTATCAATGAAATAAACATAAAACGAGTGGTCATTAAATTATTTCTAGCGGGGGGGGGGGGGTGTAGAAACAATTCACGCCAGAGAATGTTTTATTTGGGGCACATGAAGATGCAAAAGCCATTAAGGGAAAGCCACTTTTCAATGAAAATATAGCCTTTTTTCCCCACAGGGAAAACATTTTATCTTGCATTCTGAAACTTTGTCAACTGCTTAATTTGCATTTGTTTTTTTAAGTCTGGTATTAGTTGCCATCCTTGCTGCTATTGCTCCCCCGAAGGTAACAGGCTCTCTTTCCAGAACCCGAGCTGCAGTCAAGGTAGGCTTTAGTCACCACACCACTTCAAGGTTACCAGACTTTGGCTTTGGTGGGGAAAGCACACAAAGCCGTGGTGGATATATTGGGGTAACTAGTGTCCAACGTGCGTCTCTAGAGTGAATCCTACACCGAAGCATATCCTTATCAATCGTAAGCTAACTCAGATATACTGTACGCACGCTGGTTCCGTAGTGGTATTCACATGGAGGCAATATAACACATGATATGCTCTCCAAATTTCATTATGGAAAACTGAGAAATACAGGGTTAGAGACATAAAAGATAAAAATGCCCTAACGCTACGTTATACTAACATGAAAAAAATATAGAAATTCTCTATTGTGCACAATAAAAGCAATTTCTTATATAACTTACATAACAATGGAAATCAAAGTTTTCTCTCCTCTCTAGGGCGACTCCGGAGACGTATACAATTTATGAACGGAGAACAAGCTCTCCCAACTTCTGCCCTTCATATAGTGACTTAAAAAACAACCTAACTTAAACTAAATATCAAAATATGTACATAATACCTTCAAGTGGTAAAAAATTAAGGTGTGAAGAGAGAGGTGCGGCTGACCTTTCCTCCCCCCCCACTTACCCATCCACCGCCATTTCTGACCTGCGGTCACTCCTGGCGCCAACGGCCACGAGGTTGAACTGAATGAACAAAGCACAAAGGGGGGAAAAATATGTACACATAAAATAATGTTCGAGTACCACGTCCATGATTGGTATCGTTCTTGCTTTTCTTCCATCTGGCATTTTACTGAAATGAATAAAAAGATCAGCGTTTTTTTTTTTTTTTTTCTGTCGTTTCGTAGAATTCTAGTAACAAATATCAGTCAATAAATAAATAAATAAATAAATGAAAAATACTCACTAGACAGTGACTTGAGACTCTTCATTGTTCTTTCACATGTGGCCTCACTTACTGCAAACTCCTTACACTTGAAACACTTTATTATACTTACATAAATAATTACAATTGACATTGATGTTTATAGAATTGTGTAGGTAGCCCACTGGAAGCAAAAAATTGCTTTTTGGGCAGTACAATTATGTTAGTTTATTTTAGTGAAGATCATACATAAATTAATATTCATTATGTAATATATTTTTACCACTCATGCAACCTCATTTTGGAAATATTTCTATATACAAAAGGTATTGTTATCATCAATACTGAGCAAGTATACACTGTTTATAATGTTTTTTAAATGTACGTAATGTTGGTAATTGTTGAATGTGAGTGGGCACAGAGTTCCAAATTTTGGGGCCAGAAAAAGCTAGAGAGTGTTGGAAGAGTGACAGGTTATGTTGTGGAACACGGAGATGTTCACGGGTGCGGGTGGGATAATTGTGATGTGGTAATAAGGCTATCAGGTTACCTCTGTTGACTGTTTTGTACATATATATACCAATTTGTAATTTATTAATATAAAAAAGTTTTAGAATGTTCATATTTTTAAATAAGGGGTGTGTGTTATGAAAATAACTATGGTTTGACATAATCCTAATTATTTTTTTTTGTAAGCGAAATAAAGGAAGTAAATGTGTGGGATATGTGTTACACCAAATTGGTGTGCTATACTGAAAATGTGGTAATACATGGGCATTATACATTAATTGTAGGACATTGCTTGGCATGAGGTTTTTTACTTGGTACAGTAGTGATATGATTCTTGATATTATATGACTTATATGTGATATATGTGGTTTAAATGTCATATCTTCATCAAACGTAATGTAAAAAGAAACTAGACCAAGGAAAGTTCTTAGCAGTTTCTTGTTGGTAGGTGGAGATAACTTAGTTATCGCTTCAATCTTGCTATGCTGGGGTCGTAAAGATGTTTCGTCTAGAACGAATCCGAGGTACTGGATGGAAGTAACTCCAAACCGACACTTCGAAGGCTTGACGGTCACGTGGTGATCCCGTAGTCGCTCAAAGACGCGGCGTAGAGCCTCAAGATGTTCGTCCCAGCATGTAGAGAACACGAAGATGTTGTCGAAGTAGAAGCACAAGTTGGGCAGTCCAGCCAACACAAGTCTCATCAGGCGGATGTACGTGGCAAGTTGAGGAAGAGTACCTATGGGAGGGACATTAAGAAGAATAGCCAATAAGTCAATAAGTATTTTCAAGGAAAACTTAGATAAATGTACATATGGAGACGGGACAGTAGGAGCATAGCTCCTATCCCGTAAGTCACTAGGTAAGGTAAGAACACACACACACATATATATACACACACACACACACACACACATATGGAGAATGGACAATACGAGCTTTGGCCATCTCCCATAAGTCACATACACACACACACACACACACACACACACGCACTTACTTGAACACTGTTGCAGGTAATAATATGCAAAACTGCTAATAATAAAACAGCTACGCAGAAAACACCTGAAATATCTTATGGTAACTATGGTAACATTCCAAACAAGTCTATATTAAAAAAAAATCTTCATTACGAAAAGGTTATGTGCAAAGTTGCAAAAATAGTTAATTCATAAATTTACAATGGTTATCCATAGTAATCTTCCCAGAGATATATAAAATATATTTTTACTTATTTACATTATGTAGGCTAATTATAGATCTTAAAATAATAATGAAAGACTATATATCTACATTGCCACAAAACATTAAAGCATATGTAACTATTTTGCATTAATTGTTCTTATAATAGTAATGAGATCATTCCTTAAAGCTTCACATTTCCACTTAACACTAAAAATAAAGCATAAATATCAGTAATGAGATCATTCCTTAAAGCTTCACATTGCCACATAACACTCAAAATAAAGCATAAATATCAGTAATGAGATCATTCCTTAAAGCTTCACATTGCCACATAACACTCAAAATAAAGCATAAATATAAGTAATAAGATAATTTCTTAAAGCCTCACATTGCCACATAACACTCAAAACAAAGCATAAATATCAGTAATAAGATAATTTCTTAAAGCCTCACATTGCCACATAACACTAAAAATAAAGCATAAATACCTATTTAGCAATAATTGTTCCTATAACGATAATGAGATCATTCCTTAAAGCCTCACATTACCACATAACACTCAAAATACAGCATATAGATATCCATTTGGCATTAATTGTTCTCTAAAAGTAATGAGACCATTCCTCACAGCTCCACACATTCACTCAACACTCAAAATAAAGCATAAGAAACCATTTGGTAATTGTTCTCTTATACTAATGAGATCACTGAAATATCACAGCTCAAACATACTCATTTATGTCATCTTCGTCCATGTCACCATCATTGTTATTATTATAGATATCTATCTGAGTTGAATAACTTGAGCATTGCCTGAGATGGGACAAAATCTCTACAACACAATCCTCTAAATTGAAGGTGACATCTGATCCGACAAATTGCATTTAACATCTTTATGTTCATTCTATTCCTTAATTTTGATTTTACATTTGTGATATGAGAAAGTATTCTTTCTACAATGGCATTGCTGGCCGGGGTAACTAGGGAAGAGAGTGCCCACTTTGATAATTCCTGGAATGGTTTTTTACCCATTCCATTTTGAAAGGATTTAACCCCCACCCTTAACTTCACTGAGTCCAATGGAATAGTGCCACTGAATACATTTTCCTCTTTCCAGTTCACAATAATTAAGTTTATGTACTGCTTCTCAATTGTATCCATTTATTCTGGTTTCAAAAGCTTGATGAAGTGCAGGTCCAGGAACACTGGCCTAGCCACCTGATTTAAGACCACTGACGGATGGAGGTTGCTCAATTTTTTTAAGGTATTCCTGGAAGGGGGGAGTCTTGCCTCTAACTGCTCCACAGCATCAGTGATGAAGCTATGGCAGCGGTTCTTAGCTTCTATCACCTTTTCAATTACTTCACTTTGAGGGTTCTTTTTTAGATATGAACTTGCTTCTTGGGCAAAGCGTGCTCCGAAGTCTGCTTGATTTTGGTGTAACTTGTCACCTTTCGGAGACACAATTCTTCATTGATTTATGTAATAAATTAAGTTCACTTTCCATATTTTGGGGATCTAGATCAGTTCCTTGAAAAAAATGCATTGACTCTATCAAAATCCAAAACAATTGGAGTTGCACACAGGAAGTAAAGTTTATTTATTTGATCTCCTAACATTTCTTTTATCAATCTTGACTTGAATCTAGCCTCTTGCCCACAATTTTGTTCTGCACAGATGAAATACGCATATAGTTCATCCCAGTTTGAGAGAATATTGTTCATAACTTTCCCTCTAACAAGCCACCTTGTTGCAGATGGTTGCTGAAATGGAGCTGGTAGTCCTTTCCTTTCCTCGTCAGGGTTCATGATGTTAAATAGAGTCTTGTAAGACTCTCTCCGAAGAGAGCTTTTGGAAAACCATTTAGGAATTTCGGATAAGAGGAACCCAAAGTTAGATGGCAATGTATTGAAAGAATGCTGTATGCTAAGGGCAAGAGAGTGGCAGATGCATCTCATCAGCACGCAGATTGGTGATTCCTCTTGAATTCGTGTCCATACAGAATTATTTAGTCCTACCATGACGGACGCACCATCACTTGCAAATCCTACACAGTTGCTTAAACTCTGTCCAATGTTTTCCACTGCTGCCTTAATTTTATTAAACAACACTTCACCTGTTGCTTCAGTTACAGGTTCAAGGTCAACCAATTCTGTCATGATTCTTTTCTCCTTTTTGCTATAGTAGCGGACAACTATGCATAAATGTTTTTCTGTACTGATATCAGTTGATTCATCAACCAGCACAGCAAATTTTTCATCCTTAATATCATTCCTTCACTCCTGTTTCAAGGCAGGCGAGACTGCTTTAGTGATTAATTTGCTGCATTTTGTTCGGTGCAATGATATTTTCTCAAGCGTACTTCCTTTTCCATGTTTTTTTTTTTTTTCATTATTTCCCAAAGGTGATCAATAGATTTAATGGAACAATGACAAGAAATTGCCAATGCCAACTCCAATTCAGTTTTTTTAACATCCTCACTAGGACCAGTCTGTTCTAGGTCTTGGTCTTGTGTTTTGTTTTGGTTTAGGCTTGACTCTTGATCTTGATTGCACATTATACAGATAGCGCTGTTTGGTGTTTTCATTTCTCCCATCAGTGGTGAATGCGGCAATTTATTTCAAAATTTCAGAAAAATGGCTGAATGATTTTTATCGAAAAATGCCAAAAAAGTGCCATGGTGCCAACTTGATTTTTTGGATGCCAAACGCATGTAAAAGTGACAAATTTAAAGATTTTGGCACCAAATGTGCCAATCTGGCAACCCTACTCATGAGTTCCTCTTGAGCCCGACTTGAAGGAGCCGCGTGACGTCATGCGCCAAGCCTTTACTCAGAAACGGGTCAACCCTGTATTCTCTTAATACTGGCCAGCAGCTGAATGACTACCCGGTGCAGGCCGCTCAACAGTATGTTCGCTTAGGGGCTGACGAATTCTTTCTACAACCATTTTTTTCTAGTTTACACTTCTTTCTTGATTTTATAATGTGGATTATATGTGCATTCAACATGGCAAGGTTAAGAAGATGGAAAAAAAAAACTTCTTATACCATTTCAGTGTTTTGTGAACACAATCGGTGGAGAAAATCATTGCATCTGAGTTGTCCATAAGTTGCATGTTTATGTTGTAATCAGTAACACACTCAGGCTTCATGATTGGTTGACGTGTAAGTGGGTCCCTGTTCACGCTCTCAACCACTGGGAGATTGTGAATGGTAGAGAGGAGTGACACTTCACGTTTGTCTTTCCAAACAACAGCAAGAATGTTCTTTGCTTGTTTGGGGACTACGTTACCTCTGGCTACTCGAGGAGTAATTACTGGCATGTTCTTCCTTCACCTCCTTACAGTCCCACAGACTCCTGTCTGCCTTGAGAGGAGACACTCAAATAGTTTATGTGATGAATATCAGTTATCCATGAACAATACATGATTCTTGTCCAGATATGGTTCCATGAGGGTCTCCACTACGGCCCCAGACAGCCCAAGGCTTGTGTCATGTGTCACCTATGTATCTTTTCCGTGTAGATGAAAATATTTTAAACAAAGCTAGACTCACAGTCACAGATACAAACCAGCTTCAGTTCAAACCTGTGGCTTTTTAAGTGAATATATTGACAAAAAGAAATATTCCCTCTTTGCAAAATCAGGCTCTCATCAATTACCACACTCTTGTATGGATAAAAGACTTTCTTGAACTCTCCCCTCAGATAGTCATACACAGCTTGAATTTTTCCTACAGAGTTGGTAATATATCCTTGGAGGTTATCAAAGAAATGTAGAATGTTTACAAAACGATACACAGACATAAGTTTGTTGAAGATTGGGGTCTGAGTAAGGGGATCTGTGCTCCAATAGTCTTAGTAGTTTTTCTTCTAGATAACCCCCAGGAGCATAACCAGGGAAAGAAACACTTTCATCTCATTCACATCAACATCATACTGCTGATGATTACGGGAATGTGGAGTCAAATCTTTACCACCTTGAATGAAATTAAAGTAACGGTTTGATTCCTCCACAATTATGTTTATTATTTTATCATTCCAAAAATTAATGAAGTTCCCTGTATTGTTTACACTGAAATCAGCAGCTACCCTTATCTCTGATTCTGACTCATCCATATTAAAGTACTGTGGCTGGTAACTGTCTCCATCATGCCACTGCCACCTCTGTGAATAAAGTTGATTTACACCAGTCGTCCTCATTCTCTGAGAACGACTACGTATATTCACACGTGAAGCAAGCAGAGTAGGGCGCGTGCAAGTTCTTTGTCCCCGACCATGTAAGCACATGGTGGTTTGTGGTGGTGTAGGAGGGGAGGGTGCTTCTGGCACCACACCACCTGACGCACCTCACCTGTGGACAAACAAGCACCGGCCGAAGCGGGCTCGGCAAACAAAGGTGAAATGTCGAGATCATTTACCTCATCCCCTCGGGTAGAGGTTTGGGGTTTGGGATCCTCTGGAGTGGAAACTCTATGGGTCATGCTCCGAGTTACAGCGCAAAACGGGAAAATTTGGGACATATCTGCCTCCAGTTGCTTTAAATATGCAGGGGTACTCGACACTTCCTGCAATACTGGGGGAGGGGCTCCTCCCATTCTCTCCCCGGCCAAATCATCCCCCAAAATTAGATCAACGCCTGGGACAGGTAGTTCAGCAACAGCAACTGGGCATCACCCACAAAACAGTCCGAGTTTAGATGGACTCTAACTAAAGGCGCTGTACTCCGACTCCCCACCGAAGATAAAACTACCCACTCTCCGGTCTTTTCTCACGTGACCACATCTGCCCTTAGCACAGTCTGGATGGCTCCAGAGTCCCTTAAAATGTTTACAGGGCGTGTTAAACCGGACCCTGTTATTGCTCCCTTTGAGAGGAACGCATGATATCCGGCGTCCAGCTGGCTTTCCTTATCAGTTGGATGGTGGATCCCACCTGCCAGGGAGGGGGACACAAAACCCACCGTCACCGTCTCTAGGCCTGAGATCCTCTGTGTCGCTATAACTGTTTTCGCTGACTCCTTAGACTAGTGGCTGCGCCAACAATACTCGGCCTTATGCCCAGTTCTACCACAAAATGTGCACTTAAACACCTCCATCTGGCGTGCTGCCGGCGCGGGCTTCGAACTGCCTTACCCTGAGGGAGACGAGCCAAGGGACGCTGATGCGTCACCTTCCCACGAGGTGGAGGTAGATTAGACCGGGGAATAAATGTGTGGCTTTCCTTCCTCGCCAACACGTAATTATCAGCCACTGTGACCGCTTCCTCCACAGTTTTCACACGCTTCTGAGCCAGAAAGGATGCCACATCCCTATCTACGCCCAGAGTAAAAGCTTCCATTAAAATGAGCTGTACCAGCTGCTCATAGATTGTCACCTCCTGTGACCTATACCACGATATGAAAGCTTCGAGGTGGCTTTGCTCTGCAGTCTTCCTCAAACTTCTAAACTTTTGGCACCAGAGAATAGGCCTGAAGGACCTGTTTTTTGACATTTTTATAAGAGCAGGCCCTACATCACTAAGCGCCATATACGCTTTCAGTCCCTTGCCCTTAAAGCTCTCTTGTAAAACCAAGGTCCACTGGTCTCTGCACCAAGAGAGACGAGTTGTAAGCCTCTCAAAAC
>CM035220.1:10998409-11021323 GCA_020233015.1 Callinectes sapidus | reverse complement strand
AATAAACAAAAAACAATGAATATTGCGACAATATACTTTTTTCTCAATAATTTCATAAATGACAACTTTTACAACGTTTTTAGGTTTTAATGGCATTTTACACAAAACTCCCTTTTACCAGTATAATATATTCAATATGTATAAAAACAAAATTTCTGCGTAAAAATTGACTTTTTCACTATTTTTATCTTATTTTCAATTGTTGGTAGATGAAAACCAAAAAATACATTGTTTTTTGCGACATTATTTTTTTTTCTCTAAAATTGGCCAAAATATATATGATTTTATCCTTATTTTACGATAATATATATTTTCCTCTAAAACTGCATAAATGACCCTTTTTTCAATGTTTTTCAGTTTTAAGAAAAAAGTATGTTTTTAAATACAAAAGTGAGTTTTTCAGTAATTTTCTTTTAATTTTCATGTTTTTATTAAAAACAAGACCAAAGCACTATATATTTTTTTCTCTTTAAAGTTACATAAACTACCCTATTTAAACCTTTTTATTGGTTTTAACAACATTTTGAAGAAAATCTCTTTTTCATGTTACATAAAATGTAATACAAGCCATTTCAATGAAAAAAAAAAAAAAAAAAATTCGAAAAACCATTTTTCAGTGTCTTTTCTTTACATATTCATGTTTTGATTGTAAATGAAGGAAAAAGCAAGAAATATATTAACTTTTTAATTGCAATTCATTTTTATCTCTCAAAATTGCATAAATTATCCTTTATTCAGTGTTTTTAGGAGAATTGACTTCTCATCTAAGAAAGACCATCTTTTTTTAGTTAAGAAGAAAGGAATATTTGTCATTTCACGAAAAAAACTGCTTTTCACCATAAAAGTAGATTTTTCGATGATTTTCTTCTTATTTCATTGTTTTCATTAAAAATAAACAAGAAACAATAAATATTGCGATAATATTTTATTTTCTAAAGAAATTCATAAATGACGTGTTTTTTAACGTTTTTAGGAGTATTTACGGCATTTTACACTAAGCCCCATTTTACAAGTATAATATATGCAAATTGTATAAAGGCAAATTTTCTGCTTAAAAAGTGACATTTTCAATGTTTTTATCTTATTTTCATTTGTTAGTGGAAGAAAACCAAAAAAAAAAAAAAAACATTCTCTTTTGCGACAATATTTCTTTTCTCTAAAACTGCACAAACTTCCCATTTTATATTTTTATCCTTATTTTACGATAATATATTTATTTTCTCTAAAACTGCAAAAATGACCAAAGAAAACCAAAAAATACATTTTTTTTTACGACAATATTTCTTTTCTCTAAATTTGCACAAGGTTCCCATTTATATGTTTTTTTCCTTATTTTACTGTAATATATTTTTCTCTCTAAAACTGTAACAATGACACTTTTTTCAAGGATTTTCAGAGATTAGGAAAAAGTATGTTTTTACATCCAAAAGTGAGTTTTTCAGTAATTTTCTTTTAGTTTTTATGTTTTAATTAATAAACAAGACCAATACTATATATTTTTTTTCTCTTTAAAGTTACATAAACTGCCTTATTTAAACCTTTTTATTGGTTTTACCAACATTTTGAAAAAAAAATCCGTTTTCCATGATACATAAAATGTAAATGTAATACAAGCCATTTCAATAAGAAAAATATATATTTCTTTTAGAAAAAGGACTATTCAGTGTTTTTTCTTTACATTTCCATGCTTTGATTGAAAAAAGGAAAAAGCAAGAAATATATTAACGTTTTATTGCAATTCATTTTCCCTTAAAATTCCACAAATTATCCCCTTTTCAGCGTTTATAGGAGAATTAACATCTCATCTAAGAAAGACCATCTTTTTTAGTTAAGAAGAAAGGAATATATGCCATTTCACGAAAAATGTTTCTTTTTCAGCGCTAAAGTAGATTTTTCGATGACTTTCTTCGTATTTCATTGTTTTTTATAAAGAATACACAAAAAAACAATGAATATTGTCACACTATAATTTTTTTTCTCAAAAAAATAATAAATGACGTTTTCAACGTTTTTAAGAGTATTAGTGCCATTTTACAGAAAACCATCTTTTACATGTATAATATATGCAATTTGTATAAAGACAAAAATTCTTCCTAAAAAGTTACTTTTTCAATGCTTTTATCTTAGTTACATTGGTTTGTGGAAGAAAACCAAAAAATACATTGGTTTTTGCGACAATATTTCTTTTCTCTAAAATTGAACAAACTACCCATTGTTATGTTTTTATCCTTATTTTACGAGAATATTTTTTTTCTCTAAAACTGCATAAATGGCCCTTTTTTCAATTTTTTTTTAGAGATTTAGAAAAAATGTATGTTTTTACATCCAAAAGTGAGTTTTCCATTAATTTTCTTTTATTTTTCATGTTTTGATTAAAAACAAGACCAATACACTATATATTTTTTTCTCTTCTAAGTTACATAAACTTCCCTATTTAAACCTTTTTATCGGATTCTAAAACATTTTGAAGAAAATCCATTTTTCATGTTACATAAAATGTAATACAAGCCATTTCAATGAAAAAAATATATATTTCTTTTACAAAAAAGGATTTATCACTGTTTTTTTCTTTACTTTTCCATGTTTTGATTGAAAATGAAGGAAAAAGCAAGAAATATATACACTTTTTATTACAATTCATTTTTTTTTCTCTCAAAATTGCAAAAATTATCCCCTTTTCAGTGTTTTTAGGAGAATTAACATCTCATCTAAGAATGACCATCTTTTTTTAGTGAGGAAGAAAGGAAAATATACCATTACACGAAAAAGTTCCTTTTCAACGAAAAAGTAGATTTTTCGATGATTTTCTGCTTACTCCATTGTTTTCATAAAAAAAAAGCAATGAATATTGCGGCAATATACATTTTTCTCAAAAAATGATTAAATGACAACTTTTTCAACGTTTTTAGGTTTTAATTGCATTTTACTCAAAACTCCCTTTTACAAGTGTAATATATGCAATTTGTATAAAGACAAAATTTCTGCCTAAAAAGTGACTTTTTCACTATTTTTATCCCTTTTTCATTTGTTGGTGGAAGAAAACCAAAAAATATATTCTTTTTTGCGAGTTTTTTTTTACTCTAAAATTGGCCAAAATTTTCATGATTTTATCCTTATTTTACGATAATACTTATTTTCCTCTAAAACTGCATCAATGGTTTTCAGAGATTTAGAAAAAAAGTATCTTTTTAAATGCAAAAGTGAGTTTTTCAGTAATTTTCTTTTAATTTTCATGGTTTTATCAAAAACAAGACCAAAACACTAAATATTTTTTTGTCTTTAAAGTTACATAAACTACCCTATATAAACCTTTTTATTGGTTTTAACAACATTTTGAAGAAAATCCCTTTTTCATGTTAGATAAAATGTAATACAAGCCATTTCAATGAAAAAAATATATATTACTTTTAGAAAATAGATTTTTCAGTGTTTTTTTCTATACTTTTCCATGTTTTGATTGAAAATGAAAGAAAAGGCAAGAAATAGATTAACTTTTTATTGCAATTCATTTTTTTTTCTCTCAAAATATCACAAATTATCCCCTTTTAAGTGTTTTTAGGAGAATTAACATCTCATTTAAGAAAGAACATCTTTTTTTAGTTAAGAAAAGAATACATGCCATTTCACGAGAAAAGCTTTTTTTTCACCGGAAAAGTAGATTTTTCGATGATTTTCTGCTTATTTCATTGTTTAAAAAAAAAAAAAAAACTAAAAACAATGAATATTGCCACAATATAATTTTTTCTCAAAAATTTCATAAATAACGTGTTTTTCAACGTTTTTGAAAGTTTCAACGGCATTTTACACAAAACCCCATTTTACAAGTATAATATATGCAAATTGTATAAAGACAATATTTCTGCGTAAAAAGTGACTTTTTCAATGTTTTTATCTTATTTTCATTTATTGGTGGAAGGAAACCAAAAAATACATTTTTTTTCCGAAAAGATTTCTTCTCTCTAAAATTGCACAAACTACCCATTTTTATGTTTTTATCCTTATTTTACGATAATATTTTTTTTCTCTACAAACTGTTTAAATTACCCGTTTTTCAATGTTTTTCAGTTTTAGAAAAAAATATGTTTTTACATCCAAAAATGAGTTTTTCGGTAATTTTCTTTTAATTTTCTTGTTTTAATAAAAAATAAGACCAATACACTATATATTTTTTCTCTTTAAAGTTAAAAAAACTACCCTATTTAAACCTTTTTATTGGTTTTAACAACATTTTGAAGAAAATCACTTTTTCATGTTAGGTAAAATGTAATACAAGCCATTTCAATGAAAAAAATTTATATATTACTTGTAGAAAAAGGATTTTTCAGTGTTTTTTTTATACTTTACCATGTTTTGATTGAAAGTGAAAGAAAAGGCAAGAAATAGATCAACTTTTTATTGCAATTCATTTTTTTCTCTCAAAATATCATAAATTATCCCCTTTTCAGTGTTTTTTAGGAGAATTAACATCTCATTTAAGAAAGACCATCTTTTTTTTAGTTAAAAAGAAAGGAATATATGCCATTTTAGGAAAAAAGCTTTTTTTCACCGGAAAAGTAGATTTTAATATGATTTTCTGCTTATTTAATTGTTTTCATAAAAAGTTAACTAAAAACAATGAATATTGCGACAATATAATTTTTTCTCAAAAATTTAATATATAACGTGTTTTTCAACGTTTTTAGGAGTGTTAACGGCATTTTACACAAAACCCCATTTTACAAGTATAATATATGGAAATTGTATAAAGACAAAATTCCTGCGTAAAAAGTGACTTTTTCAATGTTTTTATCTTATTTTCATTTGTTGGTGGAAGAAAACCAAAAATACATTCTTTTTACGACAACATTTTTTTCTCTAAAATTTCACAAACAAATTTTTTTTTATGTTTTTATCCTTATTTTACGATAATATTTTTTTTCTCTAAAACTGCTTAAATGACCCTTTTTTCAATGTTTTTCAGAGATATAGAAAAAAATATGTTTTTACATCCAAAAGTGAGTTTTTCAGTAATTTTCTTTTAATTTTCTTGTTTTAATCAAAAACAAGACCAATAAATACACTATATATTTTTTCTCTTGAAAGTTACATAAACTACCGTCTTTAAACCTTTTTATTGGTTTTAACAACATTTTGAAGAAAATCCCTTTTTCATGTTACATAAAATGTAATACAAGCCATTTCAATGAAAAAAATATATATTTCTTTTCGAAAAAGGATTTTTCAGTGTCTTTTCTTTACATTTCCATGTTTTGATTGTAAATGAAGGAAAAAGCAAGAAATATATTAACTATTTTATTGCAATTCATTTTTTTCTCTCAAAATTGCATAAATTATCCTTTTTTCAGTTTTTTTTAGGAGAATAGACACCTCATCTAAGAAAGACCATCTTTTTTTAGTTAAGAAGAATGGAATATTTGTCATTTCACGAACAAAGCCTTTTTTCACCATAAAAGTAGATTTTTCGATGATTTTCTTCTTATTTCATTGTTTTCATAAAAAATAAACAAGAAACAATAAATATTGCGACAATATACTATTTTCTAAAGAATTTCATAAATGACGTGTTTTTTTAACGTTTTTAGGAGTATTTACGGCATTTTACACTAAACCCCATCTTTTATGTATAATATATGCAAATTGTATAAAGACAAATTTTCTGCTTAAAAAGTGACTTTTTCACCTTTTTATCTTATTTTCTTTTGTTACTGGAAGAAAACCAAAAAAAACATTCTCTTTTGCTACAATATTTCTTTTGTCTAAAACCGCACAAATTTCCCATTTTATGTTTTTATCCTTATTTTACGATAATATATTTATTTTCTCTAAAACTACAAAAATGACCAAAGAAAACCAAAAAATACATTTTTTTTTTGCGACAATATTTCTTTTATCTAAAGTTGGACAAGATACCCATTTATATGTTTTTATCCTTATTTTACTATATTGTATTTTTGTCTCTAAAACTGCAAAAATGACACTTTTTTCAAGGTTTTTCAGAGATTTAAAAAAAGTATGTTTTTACATCCAAAAGTGAGTTTTTCAGTAATTTTCTGTTAGTTTTAATGTTTTAATTAATAAACAAAACCAATACAATATATATATTTTTTCTCTTTAAAGTTACATAAACTACCTTATTTAAACCATTTTATTGGTTTTACCAACATTTTGAAAAAAGATCCGTTTTCCATGTTACATAAAATGTAAATGTAATACAAGCCTTTTAAAAAAGAAAAAGATATATTTCTTTTAGAAAAAGGTTTTTTCAGTGTTTTTTCTTTACATTTCCATGTTTTGATTGAAAAAAGGAAAAAGCAAGAAATATATTAACGTTTTATTGCAATTCATTTTTTCCCCTTGAAATTCCATAAATTATCCCCTTCTCAGCGTTTTTAAGAGAATTAACATCTCATCTAAGAAAGACCATCTTTTTTAGTTAAGAAGAAAGGAATGTATGCCATTTCACGAAAAATGTTCCTTTTCGCCGCTAAAGTAGATTTTTCGATGTCTTTCTTCTTATTTAATTGTTTTCATAAAAAAATAAACAAAAAAACAATGAATTATGTCACACTATACTTTTTTCTCAAAAAATTAATAAATGACGTGATTTTCAACGTTTTTAGGAGTATTAATGCCATTTTACAGAAAACCATCTTTTACATGTATAATATATACAATTTGTATACAGACAAAAAATCTGCATAAAAATTTACTTTTTGAATGCTTTTATCTTATTTTCATTTGTTGGTGGAAGAAAAACAAAAAATACATTTTTTTTTTTTGCGACAATTTTTCTTTTCTCTAAAATTGAACAAACTACCCATTGTTATGTTTTTATCCTTATTTTACGAGAATATATTTTTTTCTCTAAAACGGCATAAATGACCCTTTTTTCAATGTTTTTCAGAGATTTAGAAAAAAAAGTATGTTTTTACATCCAAAAGTGAGTTTTCCATTAATTTTATTTTATTTTTCATGTTTTAAATAAAAACAAGACCAACACACTATAATTTTTTTTTCTCTTCTAAGTTACATAAACTTCCGTATTTAAATTTTTTTTATCGGTTTTAACAACATTTTGAAGAAAATCCCTTTTTCATATTACATTAAATGTAATACAAGCCATTTCAATGAAAAAAATATATATTTCTTTTACAAAAAGGATTTATCACTGTTTTTTTCTTTACTTTTCCATGTTTTGATTGAAAATGAAGGAAAAAGCAAAAAATATATACACTTTTTATAACAATTCATTTTTTTTCTCTCAAAATATCATAAATTATCCTTTTTTAAGTGTTTTTAGGAGAATTAACATCTCATTTAAGAAAGACCATCTTTTTTTAGTTAAGAAGAAAAGAATATATTGCATTTCACCAAAAAAGCTTTTTTTTACCGCAAAAATAGATTTTTCGATGATTTTCTGCTTATTTAATTGTTTTCATAAAAAAAATTAACTAAAAACAATGAATATTGCAACAATATAATTTTTTCTCAAAAATTTTGTAAATAACGTGTTTTTCAAAATTTTTAGGAGTATTAACGTTATTTTACACAAAACACCATTTTACAAATATAATATATGCAAATTGTATAAAGACAAAATTTCTGTGTAAAAAGTGACTTTTTCAATGTTTTTATCTTATTTTCATCTGTTGGTGGAAGGAAACCAAAAAATACATTTTTTTTTCCGACAAAATTTCTTTTCTCTAAAATTGCACAAACTACCCATTTTTATGTTTTTATCCTTATTTTACGATAATATTTTTTTTCTCTAAAACTGCTTAAATGGCCCTTTTTTCATTTTTTTCAGAGATTTAGAAAAAAATATGTTTTTACATAATTTTCTTCTCAAAAATTTCATATATAACGTGTTTTTCAACGTTTTTATGAAGTATTAACGGCATTTTACACAAAACCCCATTTTATAAGTATAATATATGGAAATTGTATAAAGACAAAATTTCTGCGTGAAAAGTGACTTTTTCATTGTTTTTATCTTATTTTCATTTGTTGGTGGAAGGAATCCAAAAAATACATTCTTTTATCCGAAAAAAAAAAAATTTCTCTAAAATTGCACAAACTACCCATTTTTATGTTTTTATCCTTATTTTACGATAATATTTTTTTCTCTAAATCTGCTTAAATGACCCTTTTTTCAATGTTTTCAGAGATTTAGAAAAAAATATGTTTTTACATCCAAAAGTGAGTTTTTCAATAATTTTCTTTTAATTTTCTTGTTTTAATCAAAAACAAGACTAATACACTATATATTTTTTTCTCTTGAAAGTTACATAAACTACCCTATTTAAACTTTTTTATTGGTTTTAACAACATTTTGAAGAAAATCCTTTTTTTATGTTACATAAAATGTAATACAAGCCATTTGAAAGAAAAAAATGTTTTTTTTTTTTTTTAAAGGATTTTTCAGTGTCTTTTCTTTACATTTCCATATTTTGATTGAAAAAAGGAAAAAGCAAGAAATATATTAACGTTTTATGGCAATTAATTTTTTCCCTTAAAATTCCATAAATTATCCTCTTTTCAGCGTTTTTAGGAGAATTAACATCTCATCTAAGAAAGACTATCTTTTTTAGTTTAGAAGAAAGGAATGTATGCCATTTCACGAAAAATGTTCCTTTTCGCCGCTAAAGTAGATTTTTCGATGACTTTCTTCTTATCTCATTGTTTTCATAAAAAATAAACAAAAAAACAATGAATATTGTCACACTATACTTTTTTCTAAAAAAATTATTAAATGACGTGTTTTTCAACGTTTTTAGGAGTATGAATGCCATTTTACAGAAAACCATCTTTTACATGTATAATATATGCAATTTGTATAAAGACAAAAATTCTGCCTAAAAAGTTACTTTTTCAATGCTTTTATCTTATTTTCATTTGTTGGTGGAAGAAAACCTAAAAATACATCTTTTTTGCGACGATATTTCTTTTCTCTAAAATTGAACAAACTGCCCATTGTTATGTTTTTTACTTATTTTACGGGAATATTTTTTTTCTCTAAAACTTCATAAATGACCCTTTTTTCAGTGTTTTTCAGAGATTTTAAAAAAAAGTATATTTTTACATCCAAAAAGTGAGTTTTCCATTTATTTTCTTTTATTTTTTATGTCTTAATTAAAAACAAGACCAATACACTATATACTTTTTTCTCTTCTAAGTTACATAAACTTCCCTATTGAAACCTTTTTTTCGGTTTTAACAACATTTTGAAGAAAATCCCTTTTTCATGTTACATGAAATGTAATACAAGCCATTTCAATGAAAATAATATATATTTCTTTTACAAAAAGGATTTATCAATTTTTTTTCTTTACTTTTCCATGTTTTGATTGAAAATGAAGGAAAAAGCAAGAAATATATACACATTTTATTGCAATTCATTTATTTTCTCTCAAAATTGCAAAAATTATCCCCTTTTCATTGTTTTTTGGAGAATTAACATCTCATCTAAGAATGACCATCTTTTTTTAGTGAAGAAGAAAGGAATATATACCATTACACGAAAAAAGTTCCTTTTTAAAGTAAAAGATTTTTCGATGATTTTCTGGTTACTCCATTGTTTTCATAAAAAAATAAACAAAAAACAATGAATATTGCGACAATATACTTTTTTCTCAAAAATTTCATAAATGACAACTTTTTCAACGTTTTTAGGTTTTAATGGCATTTTACACAAAACTCCCTTTTACAAGTTTAATATATTGAATTTGTATAAAGACAAAATTTCTGCGTAAAAATTGACTTTTTCACTATTTTTATCTTATTTTCAATTGTTCGTAGAAGAAAACAAAAAAATATGTAAAATTGGCCAAAATTTTCATGATTTTATCCTTATTTTACGATTATATTTATTTTCCTCTAAAACTGCATAAATGACCCTTGTTTCAATGTTGTTCAGTTTTAAGGAAAAAGTATGTTTTTAAATGCAAAAGTGAGTTTTTCAGTAATTTTCTTTTAATTTTCATGTTTTTATTAAAAACAAGACCAAAACAGTAGATATTTTTTTCTCTTTAAAGTTACATAAACTACCTTATTTAAACCTTTTTATTGGTTTTAACAACATTTTGAAGAAAATCCCTTTTTCATGTTAGGTAAAATGTAATACAAGCCATTTCAATGAAAAAAAAATATATTATTCATTTTTTTTCTCTCGAAATTGCGAAAATTCCCCTTTTCAGTGTTTTTAGGAGAATTAACATCTCATCTAAAGATGACCATTTTTTTTAGAGAA
Source organism: Callinectes sapidus (assembly GCA_020233015.1). Taxonomy (NCBI): domain Eukaryota; kingdom Metazoa; phylum Arthropoda; class Malacostraca; order Decapoda; family Portunidae; genus Callinectes; species Callinectes sapidus. The sequence continues at coordinate 11,011,074 of CM035220.1, read as the reverse complement.
GAAGAAAGGAATATATATACCATTACACGAAAAAAGTTCCTTTTCAACGAAAAAGTAGATTTTTCGATGATTTTCTGCTTATTCCATTGTTTTCATAAAAAAAAACAAAAAAACAATAAATATTGCGACAATATACTTTTTTCTCAAAAATTTCATAAATGACAACTTTTTCAACGTTTTTAGGTTTTAATGGGATTTAACACAAAACTCCCTTTTACAAGTGTAATATATGCAATTTGTATAAGGACAAAATTTCTGCCTAAAAAGTGACTCTTTCACTATTTTTATCTTATTTTCATTTGTTGGTGGAAGAAAACCAAAAAAATACATTATTTTTTGAGACAAAATTTTTTCTCTCTAAAATTGGCCAAAGTTTTCATGATTTTATCATTATTTTACGATAATATTTATTTTCCTCTAAAACTGCATAAATGACCCTTTTTTCAATGTTTTTCAGAGATTTAGAAAAAAAAGTATGTTTTTAAATGCAAAAGTGAGTTTTTTTTTAGTAATTTTCTTTTAATTTTCATGTTTTTATTAAAAACAAGACCAAAACACTATATATTTTTTTCTCTTTAAAGTTAAAAAAACTACCCTATTTAAACTTTTTATTGGTTTTAAGAACATTTTAAAGAAAATCCCTTTTTCATGTTAGGTAAAATGTAATACAAGCCATTTCAATGAAAAAAATATATATTACTTTTAGAAAAAGGATTTTTCTGTGATTTTTCTATACTTTTCCATGTTTTGATTGAAAATGAAAGAAAAGGCAAGAAAAAAATTAACTTTTTATTGCAATTCATTTTTTTCTCTCAAAATATCATAAATTATCCCCATTTAAGTATTTTTAGGAGAATTAACATCTCATTTAAGAAAGACCATCTTTTTTTTAGTTAAGAAGATAAGAATCTATGCCATTTCACGAAAAATGCTTTTTTTCACCGGAAAAGTAGATTTTTCGATGATTTTCTGCTTATTTCATTGTTTTCATAAAAAAATAAACTAAAAACAATGAATATTGTGACAATATAATTTTTTCTTAAAAAATTCATAAATAACGTGTTTTTCAACGTTTTTAGGAGTATTAACGGCATTTTACACAAAACCTCATTTTACAAGTATATTATATGCAAATTGTATAAAGACAAAATTTCTGCGTAAAAAGTGACTTTTTCAATGTTTTTTTATCTTATTTTCATTTGTTGGTGGAAGGAAACCAAAAAATACATTCTTTTTTCCGACAAAATTTCTTTTCTCTAAAATTCCACAAACTACCCATTTTTATGTTTTTATCCCTATTTTACGATAATATTTTTTTTCTCTAAAACTGCTTAAATGACCTTTTTTTCAATGTTTTTTAGAGATTTAGAAAAAAATATGTTTTTACATCCAAAAATGAGTTTTTTGGTAATTTTCTTTTAAATTTCTTGATTTAATCAAAAACAAGACCAATACACTATATATTTTTTTCTCTTGAAAGTTACATAAACTACCCTATTTAAACCTTTTTATTGGTTTTAACAACATTTTGAAGAAATTCCCTTTTTCACGTTAGGTAAAATGTAATACAAGCCATTTCAATGAAAAAAAATTATATATTACTTTTAGAAAAAGGATTTTTCAGTGTTTTTATATACTTTACCATGTATTGATTAAAAATGAAAGAAAAGGCAAGAAATAAATCAAGTTTTTATTGCAATTCATTTTTTTTCTCACAAAATATCATAAATTATCCCCTTTTCAGTGTTTTTTAGGAGAATTAACATCTCATTTAAGAAAGACCATCTTTTTTTTAGTTAAGAAGAAAGTAATATATGCCATTTTACGAAAAAAGCTTTTTTCACCGGAAAAGTAGATTTTGTGATGATTTTCTGCTCATTTCATTGTTTTCATTAAAAAAATTAACTAAAAACAATAAATATTGCGACAAAATAATTTTTTCTCAAAAATTACATATATAACGTGTTTTTCAACGTTTTTAGGAGTATGAACGGCATTTTACACAAAACCCCATTTTACATGTATAATATATGGAAATTGTATATAGACAAAATTTCTGCGTAAAAAGTGACTTTTTCAATGTTTTTATGTTATTTTCATTTGTTGGTGGAAGAAACCAAAAAATACATTCCTTTTTCGACAAAATTTTTTTTCTCTAAAATTGCACAAACTGCCCATTTTTATGTTTTTATCTTTATTTTACGATAATATTTTTTTCTCTAAAACTGCTTAAATGAACCTTTTTTCAATGTTTTTCAGAGATTTAGAAAAAAAAAAGTTTTTACATCCAAAAGTGAGTTTTTCAGTAATATTCTTTTAATTTTCTTGTTTTAATTAAAAACAAGACCAATACACTATATATTTTTTTTCTCTTCTAAGTTACATAAACTATCCTACTTAAGCCTTTTTATCGGTTTTAACAACAATTTGAAGAAAATCCCTTTTTCATGTTACATAAAATGTAATACAAGCCATTTCAATGAAAAAATATATATATTTCTTTTACAAAAAGGATTTATCACTGTTTTTTTCTTTACTTTTCTATGTTTTGATTGAAAATGAAGGAAAAAGCAAGAAATATATACACTTTTTATTGCAATTCATTTTTTTCTCTCAAAATATCATAAATTATCCCCTTTTCAGTGTTTTTTAGGAGAATTAACATCTCATTTAAGAAAGACCATCTTTTTTATAGTTAAGAAGAAAGGAATATATGCCATTTTACGAAAAAAGCTTTTTTCACCGGAAAAATAGATTTTTTGATGATTTTTTGCTCATTTCATTGTTTTCATAAAAAAAATTAACTAAAAACAGTGAATATTGCGATAAAAAAAATATTCTCAAAAATTTCATATATAACGTGTTTTTGAACGTTTTTAGAAATAATTAACGGCATTTTACACATAACCCCATTTTATAAATATAATATATGGAAATTGTATAAAGACAAAAATTCTGCGAAAAAAGTGACTTTTTCAATGTTTTTTTCTTATTTTCATTTGTTGGTGGAAGAAAACCAAAAAATACATTCTTTTTTCCGACAAATTTTTTTTTCTCTAAAATTGCAAAAACTACAATTTTTATGTTTTTGTCCTTATTTTACGATAATATTTATTTTCCTCTAAAACTGCATAGATGACCATTTTTTCAATGTTTTTCAGAGATTTAGAAAAAAATATGGTTTTACATCCAAAAGTGAGTTTTTCAGTAATTTTCTTTTAATTTTCTTGTTTTAATCAAAAACAAGAACAATACACTATATATTTTTTTCTCTTTAAAGTTACATAAACTACCCTATTATTGGTTTTAACAACATTTTTATGAAAATCCCTTTTTCATGTTAGGTAAAATATAATAGAAGCCATTTCAATGAAAAATATATATATTACTTTTAGAAAAAGTTTTTTTCAGTGTTTTTGTCTATACTTTTCCATGGTTTGATTGAAAATGAAAAAAAAGGCAAGAAATAGATTACTTTTTATTACAATTCATTTTTTTTCTATGAAAATACCATAAATTATCCCCTTATAAGTGTTTTTAGGAGAATTAACATCTCATTTAAGAAAGACCACCTTTTTTTAGTTAAGAAGATAAGAATATATGCCATTTCACGAAAAATGTTTTTTTTCACCGGAGAAGTAGATTTTTTGATGATTTTCTGTATATGCAAATTGAATAAAGACAAAATTTCTGCGTAAAAAGTGCTTTTTTCAATGTTTTTATCTTATTTTCATTTGTTGGTGGGAGGAAACAAAAAAATACATTCTTTTTTCCGACAAAATTTCTTTTCTCTAAAATTGCACAAACTACCCATTTTTATGTTTTTATCCTTATTTTACGGTAATATATTTTTTCTCTAAAACTGCTTAAATGACCCTTTTTTTCAATGTTTTTCAGAGATTTAGAAAAAAATATGTTCTTACATCCGAAAATGAGTTTTTCGGTAATTTTCTTTTAATTTTCTTGTTTTAATAAAAAACAAGACCAATACACTATATATTTTTTCTCTTGAAAGTCACATAAACTACCTTCTTTAAAACTTTTAATTGGTTTTAACAACATTTTGAAGAAAATCCGTTTTTCATTTTATATAAAATTTATATATTACTTTAAGAAAAAGGATTTTTCAGTTTTTTTTTTTATACTTTACCATGTTTTGATTGAAAATGAAAGAAAAGGCAAGAAATAGATTAACTTTTTATTGCAATTCTTTTTTTTTCTCTCAAAATATCATAAATTATTCCCTTTTCAGTGTTTTTTAGGAGAATAAATATCTCATTTAAGAAAGACTATATTTATTTTAGTTAAGAAGAAAGGAATATATGCCATTTTACGAAAAAAGCTTTTTTCACCGGAAAAGTAGATTTTTTGATGATTCTCTGCTCATTTCATTGTTTTCATTAAAAAAAATAACTAAAAGCAATGAATATTGCGACAAAATCATTTTTTCTCAAAATTTTCATATATAACGTGTTTTTCAACGTTTTTAGGAGTATTAACGGCATTTTACACAAAAAACCATTTTACAAGTATAATATATTTAAATTGTATAAAGACAAAATTTCTGCGTAAAAAGTGACTTTTTCAATGTTTTTATCTTATTTTCATTTTTTGATGGAAGAAAACCAAAAAATACATTCTTTTTTCCGACAAAATTTTTTTTCTCTAAAATTGCACAAACTACCCATTTTTATATTTTTATCCTTATTTTACGATATATTTTTTTCTCTAAAACTGCTTAAATGACCCTTTTTTCAATGTTTTTCAGTGATTTAGAAAAAAATATGTTTTTACATCCAAAAGTGAGTTTTTTAGTAATTTTCTTATAATTTTCTTGTTTTAATCAAAAACAAGACCAATACACTATGTATTTTTTTCTCTTGAAAGTTACATAAACTACCCTATTTAAAACTTTCTATTGGTTTTAACAACATTTTGAAGAAAATCCCTTTTTCATGTTACATAAAATGTAATACAAGCCATTTCAATGAAAAAAAATATATATTTCTTTTCGAAAAAGTATTTTTCAGTGTCTTTTCTTTACATTTCCATGTTTTGATTGTAAATGAAGGAAAAAGCAAGAAATATATTAACTTTTTATTGCAATTCATTTTTTTCTCTCAAAATTGCATAAATTATCCTTTTTTCAGTGTTTTTTAGGAGAATTGACATCTCATCTTAGAAAGACCATCTTTTTTAAGTTAAGAAGAAAGGAATATTTGTCATTTCACGAAAAAAAGCTGCTTTTCACCGAAGAAGTAGATTTTTCGATGATTTTCTTGTTATTTCTTTGTTTTAATTAAAAACAAACAAGAAACAATGAATATCGCGACAATATACTATTTTCTAAAGAATTTCATAAATGACGTGTTTTTTAAAGTTTTTAGGAGTATTTACGGCATTTTAGACTAGACCCCATTTTACAAGTATAATATATGCAAATTGTATAAAGACAAATTTTCTGCTTAAAAAGTGACTTTTTCAATATTTTTATCTTATTTTCATTTGTTAGTGGAAGAAACCCAAAAAAACATTCTCTTTTGCGACAATATTTCTTTTCTCTAAAACTGCAAAAACTTCCCATTTTAAGTTTTTATCCTTTTTTTAGGATAATATATTTATTTTCTCTAAATCTGCAAAAATGACCGAAGAAAACCAAAAAATACATTGTTTTTTGCTATAATATTTCTTTTCTCTAAAGTTGCACAAGATACCCAATTATATGTTTAATTCCTATTTTACTATAATATATTTTTCTCTCTAAACTGCAAAAATGACACTTTTTTCAAGGTTTTTGAGAGATTTAGAAAAAAAGTATGTTTTTACATCCAAAAGTGAGTTTTTCATTAATTTTCTTTTAGTTTTTATGTTTTAATTAATAAACAAGACCAATATAATATATATTTTTTTCTCTTTAAAGTTACAGAAACAACATAATTTAAACATTTTTATTGGTTTTACCAACATTTAAAAAAAAATCCGTTTTGCATGTTACATAAAATGTAAATGTAAAACAAGCCATTTCAATAAGAAAAATATATATTTCTTTTAGAAAAAGGATTTTTCAGTGATTTTTCTTTACATTTCCATGTTTGGATTGAAAAAAGGAGAAAGCAAGAAATATATTAAAGTTTTATTGCAATTCATTTTTTTCCCTTAAAATTCCATAAATTATCCCCTTTTAAGCGTTTTTAGGAGAATTAACATCTCATCTAAGAAAGAGAATCTTTTTTAGTTAAGAAGAAAGGAAAATATGCGATTTCACGAAAAATGTTCCTTTTCACCGCTAAAGTAGATTTTTCGATGACTTTCTTCTTATTTCATTGTTTTCATAAAAAATAAACAAAAAAACAATATTATTGTTACACTATACTTTTTCCCAAAAAAATAATAAATGACGTGTTTTTCAACGTTTTTAGGAGTATTAATGCCATTTTACAGAAAACCATCTTTTACATGTATAATATATGCAATTTGTATAAAGACAAAAATTCTGCTTAAAAAATTACTTTTTCAATGCTTTTATCTTATTTTCATTTGTTGGTGGAAGAAAACAAAAAAATACATTCTTTTTTGCGACAATATTTCTTTTCTCTAAAATTGAACAAACTACCCATTGTTATGTTTTTATCCTTATTTTACGAGAATATTTTTTTTCTCTAAAACTGCATAAATGACCCTTTTTTTTAATGTTTTTCAGAGATTTAGAAAAAAAGTATGTTTTTACATCTAAAAGTGAGTTTTTCATTAATTTTCTTTTATTTTTCATGTTTTAATTAAAAACAAGACCAATACACTATATATTATTTTTTCTCTTCTAAGTTACATAAACTTCCCTATTTAACCTTTTTTATCGGTTTTAACAACATTTTGAAGAAAATCCCTTTTTCATGTTACATAAAATGTAATACAAGCCATTTCATAGAAAAAAATATATATTTCTTTTACCAAAAGGATTTATCACTAATTTTTCTTTAATTTTCCATGTTTTGATTGAAAATGAAGGAAAAAACAAGAAATATATACACTTTTTATTGCAATTCTTTTTTTTTTCTCTCAAAATTGCAAAAATTATCCCCTTTTCAGTGTTTTTAGGAGAATTACCATCTCATTTAAGAATGACCATCTTTTTTTCAGTGAAGAAGAAAGGAATATATACCATTGCACGAAAAAAGTTCCTTTTCAACGAAAAAGTAGATTTTTCGATGATTTTTTGCTTATTCCATTATTTTCATAAAAAATAAACAAAAAACAATGAATATTGCAACAATATACTTTTTTCTCAAAAAATTAATAAATGACAACTTTTTCAACGTTTTTAGGTATTATTGGCATTTTCCACAAAACTCCCTTTTACAAGTGTAATATATGCAATTTGTATAAAGACAAAATTTCTGCCTAAAAAGTGATTTTTTCACTATTTTTATCTTATTTTCATTTGTTGGTGGAAGAAAACCAAAAAATACATTGTTTTTTGCGACTGTATTTTTTTTTCTAAAATTGGCCAAAATTTTCATGATTTTATACTTATTTAACGATAATATTTATTTTCCTCTAAAACTGCATAAATCACCCTTTTTTCAATGTTTTTCAGAGATTCAGAAAAAAGTATGTTTTTAAATGCAAAAGTGAGGTTTTTAGTAATTTTCTTTTAATTTTCATGTTTTTATTAAAAACAAGACCAAAACACTATACATTTTTTTCTCTTTAAAGTTACATAAGCTACATTATTATTGGTTTTAACAACATTTTGAAGAAAATCCCTTTTTCATGTTAAGAAAAATGTATTACGAGCCATTTCAATGAAAAATACATATATTACTTTTAGAAAAAGGATTTTTCAGTGTTTTTTTTCTATACTTTTCCATGTTTTGATTGAAAATGAAAGAAAAGGCAACAAATAGACTAACCTTTTATTACAATTCATTTTTTTTTCATTCAAAATACCATAAATTATCCTCTTTAAAGTATTTTTAGAAGAATTAGCATCTCATTTAAGAAATACCATCTTTTTTTAGATAAGAAGATAAGAATATATGCTATTTCTTGAAAAATGATTTTTTTTACCGGAAAAGTAGATTTTTCGATGATTTTCTGCTTGTTTCATTGTTTTCATAAAAAAAATTAACTAAAAGCAATGAATATTGCGTTAATATAATTTTTTCTCAAAAATTTCATAAATAACGTGCTTTTCAACGTTTTTAGGAGTATTAACGGTATTTTACACAAAACCCCATTTTACAAGTATAATATATGCAAATTGTATAAAGACAAAATTTATGCGTAAAAATTGCCTTTTTCTATGTTTTTATCTCTTTTTCATTTGTTGGTGGATGGAAACCAAAAAATAAATTTTTTTTTCCGACAAAATTTCTTTTCTCTAAAATTCCACAAACTACCCATTTTTATGTTTTTATCCTTATTTTACAATAATATTTTTTTTCTCTAAAACTGCTTAAATGACCCTTTTTTCAATGTTTTTAAGAGATTTAGAAAAAAATATGTTTTTCCATCCAAAAATGAGTTTTTCGGTAATTTTCTTTTAATTTTCTTGTTTTAATAAAAAATAAGACCAATACACTATATATCTTTTTCTCTTGAAAGGTACATAAACTACCCTAATTAAAATTTTTTATTGGTTAAAACAACATTTGGAAGAAAATCCCTTTTTCATGTTAGGTAAAATGTAATACAAGCCATTTCAATGAAAAAAATTTATATATTACTTTGAGAAAAAGGATTTTTCAGTGTTTTTTTATACTTTACCATGTTTTGATTGAAAATGAAAGAAAAGGCAAGAAATAGATTAACTTTTTATTGCAATTCATTTTTTTTTCTCAAAAAATATCATAAATTATCCCCTTTTTAGTGTTTTTTAGGAGAATTAACATGTCATTTAAGAAAGACCATCTTTTTTTTAGTTAAGAAGATAAGAAAACCATCTTTTACATGTATAATATATGCAATTTGTATAGACACAAAAATTCTGCCAAAAAAGTTACTTTTTCAATGCTTTTATCTTATTTTCATTTGTTGGTGGAAGAAAACCAAAAAATACATTCTTTTTTGCGACAATATTTCTTTTGTCTAAAATTGAAAAAACTACCCATTGTAATGTTTTTATCCTTATTTTACGAGAATATTTTTTTTCTCTAAAACTGCATAAATGACCCTTTTTTCAATGTTTTTCAGAGATTTAGAAAAAAAGTATGTTTTTACATCTAAAAGTGAGTTTTCCATTAATTTTCTTTTATTTTTCATGTTTTAATTAAAAACAAGACCAATACACTATATATTTTTTTCTCTTCTAAGTTACATAAACTTCCCTATTTAAACCTATTTATCTGTTTTAACAACATTTTGAAGAAAATCCCTTTTTCATGTTACATAAAATGTAATACAAGCCATTTCATAGAAAAAAATATATATTTCTTTTACAAAAAGGATTTATCACTGTATTTTTCCTTAATTTTTCATGTTTTGATTGAAAATGAAGGAAAAAGCAAAAAATATATACACTTTTTATTGCAATTCATTTTTTTTCTCCCAAAATTGCAAAAATTATCCCCTTTTCAGTGTTTTTAGGAGAATTAACATCTCATTTAAGAATGACCGTCTTTTTTTAGTGAAGAAGAAAGGAATATATACCATTACACGAAAAAAGTTTCTTTTCAACGAAAAAATAGATTTTTCGATGATTTTCTGCTTATTCCATTGTTTTCATAAAAAATAAACAAAAAACAATGAATATTGCAACAATATACTATTTTCTATAAAATTTCATAAATGACAACTTTTCAACGTTTTTAGGTTTTAATGGCATTTTACACAAAACTCCCTTTTACAAGTGTAATATATGTTATTTGTATAAAGACAAAATTTCTGCCTAAAAAGTGACTTTTTCACTATTTTTATCTTATTTTCATTTGTTGGTGGAAGACAACCAAAAAATACATTCTTTTTTTGCCACAGTATTTTTGTCTCTAAAATTGGCCAAAATTTTCATGATTTTATCCTTATTTTACGGTAATATTTATTTTCCTCTAAAACTGAATAAATGACCCTTTTTTCAATGTTTTTCAGAGATTTAGAAAAAAATAAATTTTTACATCCAAAAATGAGTTTTTCGGTAATCTTCTTTTAATTTTCTTGTTTTAATAAAAAACAAGACCAATACACTATATATATTTTTCTCTTGAAAGTTACATAAACTACCCTATTTAAACCTTTTTATTGGTTTTAACAACATTTTGAAGAAAATCCCTTTTTCATGTTAGGTAAAATGTAATACAAGCAATTTCAATGAAAAAAATTTATATATTACTTTTAGAAAAAGGATTTTTCAGTGTTTTTTTATACTTTACCATGTTTTGATTGAAGATGAAAGAAAAGGCAAGAAATAGATTAACTTTTTATTGCAATTAATTTTTTCTCACAAAATATCATAAATTATACCGTTTTCAGTGTTTTTTAAGAGAATTAACATCTCATTTAAGAAAGACCATCTTTTTTTTAGTAAAGAAGAAAGGAATATATGCCATTTTACGAATAAAAAGCTTTTTTCACCGGAAAAGTAGATTTTTTTGATGATTTTCTGCTCATTTCATTGTTTTCATAAAAAAAAATTAACTAAAAACAATGAATATTGCGAGAAAATAATTTTTTGTCAAAAATTTCATATATAACGTGTTTTTCAACGTTTTTAGGAGTATTAACGGCATTTTACACAAAACCCCATTTTACAAGTATAATATATGGAAATTGTATAAAGAAAAAATTTCTGCGTAAAAAGTGACTTTTTCAATGTTTTTATTTTATTTTCATTTGTTGGTGGGAGAAATCCAAAAAAATACATTTTTTTTTCCGAAAAAATTGTTTTTCTCTAAAATTGCACAAACTACCCATTTTTATGTTTCTATCCTTATTTTACGATAATATATTTTTTCTTTAAAACTGCTTAAATGACCGTTTTTTCAATGTTTTTAAGAGATTTAGAAAAAATATGTTTTCACATCCAAAAGTGAGTTTTTCAGTAATTTTTTTTAAATTTTCTTGTTTTAATAAAAAACAAGACCTATACACTATATATTTTTTTCTCTTGAAAGTTACATAAACTACCCTATTTAAACCTTTCTATTGGTTTTAACAACATTTTGAAGAAAATCCTTTTTTCATGTTACATAAAATGTAATACAAGCCATTTCAATGAAAATTTTTTTTTTTTTTTTTCGAAAAGTTTTTTTCGAAGTATTTTTCAGTGTCTTTTCTTTACATTTCCATGTTTTGATTGTAAATGAAGGAAAAAGCAAGAAATATATTAACTTTTTATTGCAATTCATTTTTTTTCTCAAAATTGCATAAATTATCCTTTTTTTTAGTGTTTTTTAGGAGAATTGACATCTCATCTTAGAAAGACCATCTTTTTTAAGTTAAATAGAAAGGAATATTTGCCATTTCACGAAAAAAAAGCTGCTTTTCACCGAAGAAGTAGATTTTTCGATGATTTTCTTCTTATTTCATTGTTTTAATTAAAAATAAACAAGAAACAATGAATATTGCGACAATATACTATTTTCTAAAGAATTTCATAAATGACGTGTTTTTTAACGTTTTTAGGAGTATTTACGGCATTTTACACTAGACCCCATTTTACAAGTATAATATACGCAAATTGTATAGAGACAAATTTTCTGCTTAAAAAGTGACTTTTTCAATGTTTTTATCTTACTTTCATTTGTTAGTGGAAGAAAACCCCCCAAAACATAATCTTTTGCGACAATATTTCTTTTCTCTAAAACTGCACAAAATTCCCACTTTATGTTTTTATCCTTATTTTAGGATAATATACTTATTTTCTCTAAAACTGCAAAAATGACCGAAGAAAACCAAAAAATACATTCTTTTTTGCGACACTATTTCTTTCCTCTAAAGTTGCACAAGATGCCCATTTATGTGTTTTTATCCTTATTTCACTATAATATATTTTTCTCTCTAAAACTGCAAAAATGACACTTTTTTCTAGGTTTTTCAGAGATTTAGAAAAAAAGTATGTTTTTACATCCAAAAGTGAGTTTTTCAGTAATTTTCTTTTAGTCTTCTTGTTTTAATTAATAAACAAGACCAATACAATATATATTTTTTTCTCTTTAAAGTTACATAAACTACCTTATTTAAACCGTTTTATTGGTTTTACCAACATTTTGAAAAAAAATCCGTTTTCCATGTTACATAAAATGTAAACTTAATAGACGCCATTTCAATGAGAAAAATATATATTTATTTTAGAAAAAGGATTTTTCAGTGTGTTTTCTTTACATTTCCATGTTTTGATTGAAAAAAAGGAAAAAGCAAGAAATATATTAACGTTTTATTGCAATTCATTTTTTTCCCTTAAAATTCCATAAATTATCCCCTTTTCAGTGTTTTAAGGAGAATTAATATCTCATCTAAGAAAGACCATCTTTATTGGTTAAGAAGAAAGGAATATATGCCATTTCACGAAAAATGTTCCTTTTCACAGCTAAAGTAGATTTTTCGATGACTTTCTTCTTATTTCATTGTTTTCATAAAAAATAAAGAAAAAAGAACAATGAATATTGTCACACTATACTTTTTTCTCAAAAAATTAATAAATGGCGTGTTTTTCAATGTTTTTAGGAGTAGTA
>CM035220.1:10953358-10998389 GCA_020233015.1 Callinectes sapidus | reverse complement strand
TTCATAAATAACGTGCTTTTCAACGTTTTTAGGAGTATTAACGGTATTTTACACAAAACCCCATTTTACAAGTATAATATATGCAAATTGTATAAAGACAAAATTTATGCGTAAAAAGTGCCTTTTTCTATGTTTTTATCTCTTTTTCATTTGTTGGTGGATGGAAACCAAAAAATAAATTTTTTTTTCCGACAAAATTTCTTTTCTCTAAAATTCCACAAACTACCCATTTTTATGTTTTTATCCTTATTTTACAATAATATTTTTTTTCTCTAAAACTGCTTAAATGACCCTTTTTTCAATGTTTTTCAGAGATTTAGAAAAAATATGTTTTTCTTGCCTTTTCTTTCATTTTCAATCAAAACATGAAAAAGTATAGAAAAAAACACTGAAAAATCCTTTTTCCAAAAGTAATATGCATATTTGATTGAAAATGAAAGAAAAGGCAAGAAATAGATTAACTTTTTATTATAATTCATTTTTTTTTATCTCAAAATACCATAAATTATCCCCTTTTAAGTGTTTTTTGGAGAATTAACATCTCATTTAAGAAAGACAGTCTTTTTTTAGATAAGAAGATAAGAATATATGCCATTTCACGAAAAATGCTTTTTTTTTACCGGAAAAGTTGATTCTTCGATGATTTTCTGCTTATTTCATTGTTTTCATAAAAAAATAACTAAAAACAATGAATATTGCAACAATATAATTTTTTTTTTAAAATTTCATAAATAACGTGTTTTTCAACGTTTTTAGGAGTATTACCGGCATTTTACACAAAACCTCATTTTACAAGCATAATATATGCAAATTGTATAAAGACAAAATTTATGCGTAAAAAGTGCCTTTTTCAATGTTTTTATCTTATTTTCATTTGTTGGTGGAAGGAAACCAAAAAATACATTTTTTTTTTACGACAAAATTTCTTTTCTCTAAAATTGCAGAAACTACCCATTTTCATGTTTTTATCCTTATTTTACCATAATATTTTTTTTCTCTAAAACTGCTTAAATGACCCTTTTTTCAATGTTTTTCAGAGATTTAGAAAAAAATATTTATTACATCCAAAAAATGAGTTTTTCGGTAATTTTCTTTTAATTTTCTTGTTTTAATAAAAAACAAGACCAATACACTATATATATTTTTCTCTTGAAAGTTACATAAACTACCCTATTTAAACCTTTTTATTGGTTTTAACAACATTTTGATGAAAATCACTTTTTCATGTTAGGTAAAATGTAATACAAGCCATTTCAATAAAAGAAAATATATATTAATTTTAGAAAAAGGATTTTTCAGTGTTTTTTTATACTTTACTTTGTTTTGATTGAAAATGAAAGAAAAGGCAAGAAATAAATTAACTTTTTATTGCAATTCATTTTTTTTCTCACAAAATATCATAAATTATCCCCTTTCCAGTGCTTTTTAGGAGAATTAACATCTCATTGAAGAAAGACTATCATTTTTTTAGTTAAGAAGAAAAAGATATATGCTATTTTACGAAAAAAGCTTTTTTCACCGGAAAAGTAGATTTTTGGATGATTTTCTGTTCATTTCATTGTTTTCATAAAAAAAAAATATTAACTAAAAACAATGAATATTGCGGCAAAATAATTTTATCTAAAAAATTTCATAAATAACGTGTTTTTGAACGTTTTTAGGAGTATTAACGGCATTTTACACAAAACCCCATTTCACAGGTATAATATATGGAAATTGTATAAAGACAAAATTTCTACGTAAAAAGTGACTTTTTCAATGTTTTTATCTTATTTTCATTTGTTGGTGGAAGAAAACTAAAAAATACATTCTTTTTTCCGACAAAATTTTTTTTCTCTAAAATTGCACAAACTACATATTTTTATGTTTTTATCCTTATTTTACGATAATATTTTTTTTCTCTAAAACTGCTTAAATGACCCTTTTTTCAATGTTTTTCAGAGATTTAGAAAAAAATATGTTTTTACATCCAGTTTTTCAGTAATTTTCTTTTAATTTTCTTGTTTTAATCAAAAAGAAGACCAATACACTATATATTTTTTTATCTTGAAAGTTACATAAACTACCCTATTTAAACCTTTCTATTGGTTTTAAAAACATTTTGAAGAAAATCCCTTTTTTATGTTACATAAAATGTAATACAAGCCATTTCATAGAAAAAATATATATTTCTTTTACAAAAAGGTTTAACACTGTTTTTTCTTTACTTTTCCATGTTTTTTTTTTGAAAATGAAGGAAAAAGCAAGAAATATATACACTTTTATTGCAATTTTTTTTTTTTCTCAAAATTGCAAAAAATATTCCCTTTTCAGTGTTTTTAGGAGAATTAACATCTCATTTAAGAATGATCATCTTTTTTTAGTGAAGAAGAAAGGAATATATACCATTACACTAAAAAAGTTTCTTTTCAACAAAAAAATAGATTTTTCGATGATTTTCTGCTTATTCCATTGTTTTCATAAAAAATAAACAAAAAACAATGAATATTGCGACAATATACTTTTTTCTCAAAAATTTAATAAAGACAACTTTATCAACGTTTTTAGGTTTTAATAGCTTTTTACACAAAACTCCCTTTTACAAGTGTAATATATGCAATTTGTATAAGGACAAAATTTCTGCCTAAAAAGTGACTTTTCACTATTTTTATCTTATTTTCATTTGTTGGTGGAAGAAAACCAAAAAATACATTCTTTTTTGAGACAGTATTTGTTTCTCTAAAATTGGCCAAAATTTTCATAATTTTATCCTTATTTTACGATAATATTTATTTTTCTTTAAAACTGCATAAATGATCCTTTTTTCAATGTTTTTCCGAGATTTAGAAAAAAATATGTTTTTAAATGCAAAAGTGAGTTTTTCAGTAATTTTCTTTTAATTTTCATGTTTTTATTAAAAACAAGACCAAAACACTATACATTTTTTTCTCTTTAAAGTTACATAAACTACCCTATTATTGGTTTTAAGAACATTTTGAAGAAAATCCCTTTTTCATGTTAGGTAAAATGTAATACAAGCCATTTCAATGAAAAATATATATATTACTTTTAGAAATAGTATTTTTCTGTGTTTTTTTGTCTATACTTTTACACATTTTGATTGAAAATGAAAGAAAAGGCAAGAAATAGATTAACTTTTTATTACAATTCTTTTTTTTTTTCTCAAAATACCATAAATTATCCCCTTTTAGTTGTTTTTAGGAGAATTAACATCTCATTCAAGAAAGACCATCTTTTTTTAGTTAAGAAGGTAAGAATATATGCCATTTAAAGAAAAATGCTTTTTTCACCGGAAAAGTAGATTTTTCGATGATTTTCTGCTTATTTCATTGTTTTCATAAAAAAATTAACTAAAAACAATGAATACTGCAACAATATAGTTTTTCCTCAAAAATTTCATAAATACCGTGTTTTTCAACGTTTTTAGGAGTATTAACGGCATTTTACACAAAACTCCATTTTACAAGTACAATATATGCAAATTGTATAAAGACAAAATTTCTGCGTAAAAAGTGACTTTTTCAATGTTTTTATTTTATTTTCATTTGTTGGTGGGAGAAAACCAAAAAATACATTCTTTTTCCCGAGAAAATTTTTTTTCTCTAAAATTGCACAAACTAACCATTTTTATGTTTCTATCCTTATTTTACGATAATATTTTTTTTCTCTAAAACTGCTTAAATTACCCTTTTTTCAATGTTTTTCAGAGATTAAGAAAAAAAAAATGTTTTCACATCCAAAAGGGAGTTTTTCAGTAATTTTCTTTTAATTTTCTTGTTTTAAACCAAAACAAGACCTATACACTATATATTTTTTTCTCTTGAAAGTTACATAAACTACCCTATTTAAACCTTTCTATTGGTTTTAACAACATTTTGAAGAAAATCCCTTTTTCATGTTACATAAAATGTAATACAAGCCATTTCAATGAAAAAAAATATATTTCTTTTCGAAAAAGTATTTTTCAGTGTCTTTTATTTACATTTCCATGTTTTGATTGTAAATGAAGTAAAAAGCAAGAAATATATTAACTTTTTATTGCAATTCATATTTTTCTCTCAAAATTGCATAAATTATCCTTTTTTAGTGTTTTTTAGTAGAATTGACATCTCATCTTAGAAAGACCATCTTTTTTAAGTTAAGAAGAAAGGAATATTTGTCATTTCACAAAAAAAGCTGCTTTTCACCGAAGAAGTAGATTTTTCGATTATTTTCTTCTTATTTCATTGTTTCAATTAAAAATAAACAAGAAGCAATGAATATTGCGAAAATATACTATTTTCTAAAGAATTTCATAAATGACGTGTTTTTTAACTTTTTTATGAGTATTTACGGCATTTTACACTAGACCCCATTTTGCAAGTATAATATATGCAAATTGTATAAAGACAAATTTTCTGCTTAAAAAGTGACTTTTTCAATGTTTTTATCTTACTTTCACTGTTAGAGAAAGAAATCCCAAAAAAACATTCTCTTTTGTGACAATATTTCTTTTCTCTAAAACTGCACAAACTTCACATTTTATGTTTTTATCCTTATTTTAGGATAATATATTTATTTTCTCTAAAACTGCAAAAATGACTGAAGAAAACCAAAAAATACATTCTTTTTTGCGACACTATTTCTTTTCTCTAAAGTTGCACAAGATACCCATTTATATGTTTTTATCCTTATTTCACTATAATATATTTTTCTCTCTAAAACTGCAACAACGACACTTTTTTCAAGGTTTTTCAGAGATTTAGAAAAAAAGTATGTTTTTACATCCAAAAGTGAGTTTTTCAGTAATTTTCTTTTAGTTTTCATGTTTTAATTAATAAACAAGACCAATACAATATATATATATTTTTCTCTTTATAGTTACATAAACTACCTTATTTAAACCGTTTTATTGGTTTTACCAACATTTTGAAAAAAAATCCGTTTTCCATGTCACATAAAATGTAAATGTAATACAAGCCATTTCAATAAGAAAAATATATATTTGTTTTAGAAAAAGGATTTTTCAGTGTTTTTTCTTTACATTTCCATATTTTGATTGAAAAAAGGAAAAAGCAAGAAATATATTAACGTTTTATTACAATTAATTTTTTCCCTCAAAATTCCATAAATTATCCCCTTTTGAGCGTTTTAAGGAGAATTAACATCTCATCTAAGAAAGACCATCATTTTTAGTTAAGAAGAAAAGAATATATGCCATTTCACGAAAAATTATCCATTTCACCGCTAAAGTAGATTTTTCGATGACTTTCTTCTATTTCATTGTTTTCATAAAAAAAAAACAAAAAAAAAACAATGAGTATTGTCACACTATACTTTATTCTCAAAAAATTATTAAATGACGTGTTTTTCAATGTTTTTAGGAGTAGTAGTGCCATTTTACAGAAAACCATCTTTTACATGTATAATATATGCAATTTGTATAAAGACAAAAATTCTGCCTAAAAAGTTACTTTTTCAATGCTTTTATCTTATTTTCATTTGTTGGTGGAAGAAAACCAAAAAATACATTTTTTTTTTTCCGACAATATTTCTTTTCTCTAAAATAGAACAAACTACCCATTGTTATGTTTTTATCCTTATTTTACGATAATATTTTTTTTCTCTAAAACTGCATAAATGACCCTTTTTTCAATGTTTTTCAGAGATTTAGAAAAAAATGTATGTTTTTACATCCAAAAGTGAGTTTTCCATTAATTTTCTTTTATTTTTCATGTTTTAATTAAAAACAAGACCAATACACTATATATTTTTTTTCTCTTCTAAGTTACATAAACTTCCCTAATTAAACCTTTTTATCGGTTTTAACAACATTTTGAAGAAAATTCCTTTTTCATGTTACATAAAATGTAATACAAGCCGTTTCAATGAAAAAAATACATATTTCTTTTACAAAAAGGATTGATCACTGTTTTTTTCTTTACTTTTCCATGTTTTGATTGAAAATGAAGGAAAAAGCAAGAAATATATACACTTTTTATTGCAATTCTTTTTTTTTTCTCTCAAAATTTCAAAAATATCCCCTTTTCAGTGTTTTTAGGAGAATTAACATCTCATTTAAGAATGACCATCTTTTTTTAGTGAAGAAGAAAGGAATATATACCATTACACGAAAAAAGTTGCTTTTCAACGAAAAATTAGATTTTTCGATGATTTTCTGCTTATTCCATTGTTTTCATAAAAAAAATAAACAAAAAACAATAAATATTGCGACAATATACTTTTTTCACAATAATTTCATAAATGACAACTTTTACAACGTTTTAAGGTTTTAATGGCATTTTACACAAAACTCCCTTTTACAAGTGTAATATATGAAATTTGTATAAAGTCAAAATTTCTGCCTAAAAAGTGACTTTTTCACTATTTTTATCTTATTTTCATTTGTTGGTGGAAGAAAACCAAAAAATATATTCTTTTTTGCGACAGTATTTTTTTCTCTAAAATTGGCCAAAATTTTCATGATTTTATCCTTATTTTACGATAATATTTAATTTCCTCTAAAACTGCATAAATGACCCTTTTTTCAATGTTTTTCAGAGGTTTAGAAAAAAGTATGTTTTTAAATGCAAAAGTGAGTTTTTCGGTAATTTTCTTTTAATTTTCATGTTTTTATTAAAAACAAGACCAAAACACTATATTTTTTTTCTCTCTTTAAAGTTACATAAACTACCCTATTATTGGTTTTAAGAACATTTTGAAGAAAATCCCTTTTTCAAGTTAGGTAAAATGTAATACAAGTCATTTCAATAAAAAATATATATATTACTTTTAGAAAAAAGTATTTTTCAGTGTTTTTTTCTATACTTTTCCATGTTTTGATTGAAAATGAAAGAAAAGGCAAGAAATAGATTAACTTTTTATTACAATTCTTTTTTTTTTCTCTCAAAATACCATAAATTATCCCCTTTTAAGTGTTTTTAGGAGAATTAACATCTCATTTAAGAAAGACCATCTTTTTTTAGTTAAGAAGATAAGAATATATGACAATTCACGAAAGATGCTTTTTTTCACCGGAGAAGTAAATTTTTCGATGATTTTCTGTTTATTTCATTGTTTTCATAAAAAAATTAACTAAAAACAATGAATATTGCGACACTATAATTTTTTCTCAAAAATTTCACAAATATTGTGTTTTTCAACGCTTTTAGAAGTATTAACGGCATATTACACAAAACCCCATTTTACAAGTATAATATATGAAAATTGTATAAAGACAAAATTTCTGCGTAAAAAGTGCCTTTTTCAATGTTTTTATCTTATTTTCATTTGTTGGTGGAAGGAAACCAAAAAATACATTCTTTTTTCCGACAAAATTTCTTTTCTCTAAAATTGCACAAACGACCCATTTTTATGTTTTTATCGTTATTTTACGATAATATATTTTTTTCTCTAAAACTGCTTAAATGACCCTTTTTTCAATGCTTTACAGAGATTTTGAAAAAAATATGTTTTTACATCCAAAAAATGAGTTTTTCGGTAATTTTCTTTTAATTTTCTTGTTTTAATAAAAAACAAGACCAGTACACTATATATATTTTTCTCTTGAAAGTTACATAAACTACCCTATTTAAACCTTTTTATTGGTTTTAACAACATTTTGAAGAAAATAACTTTTTCATGTTAGGTAAAATGTAATACAAGCCATTTCAATAAAAAAAATGTATATATTACTTTTAGAAAAAGGATTTTTCAGTGTTTTTTTTTATACTTTACCATGTTTTGATTAAAAATGAAAGAAAACGGAAGAAATAGATTAACTTTTTATTGCAATTCATTTTTTTTCTCACAAAATATCATAATTTATCCCCTTTTCTGTGTTTTTTAGGAGAATTAACATCTCATTTAAGAAAGACCATCATTTTTTTAGTTAAGAAGAAAGGAATACATGCCATTTTACGAAGAAAGCTTTTTTCACCGGAAAAGTAGATTTTTGGATGATTTTCTGTTTATTTCATTGTTTTCATAAAAAAAAATTAACTAAAGACAATGAATATTGCGACAAAATAATTTTTTCTCAAAAATTTCATAAATAACGTGTTTTTGAACGTTTTTAGGAGTATTAACGGAATTTTACACAAAACCCCATTTTACAAGTATAATATATGGAAATTGTATAATGACAAAATTTCTGCGTAAAAAGTGACTTTTTCAATATTTTTATCTTATTTTCATTTGTTGGTGGAAGAAAACCAAAAAATACATTCTTTTTTCCGACAAAATTTTTTTTCTCTAAAATTGGACAAACTACCCATTTTTATGTTTTTATCCTTATTTTACGATAATATTTTTTTTCTCTAAAACTGCTTAAATGAACCTTTTTTCAATGTTTTACGAGATCTAGAAAAAAATATGTTTTTACATGCAAAAGTGAGTTTTTTCAGTAATTTTCTTCTAATTTTCTTGTTTTAATAAAAAACAAGACCAATACACTATATATTTTTTTCTCTTGAAAGTTACATAAACTACCCTATTTAAACCTTTCTATTGGTTTTAAAAACATTTTATAGAAAATCTCTTTTTCATGTTACATAAAATGTAATACAAGCCATTTCAATGAAAAAAATATAGATTTCTTTTCGAAAAAGGATTTTTTAGTGTCTTTTCTTTACATTTCCATGTTTTGATTGTAAATGAAGGAAAAAGCAAGAAATTTATTAACATTTTATTGCAATTCATTTTTTTTCTCTCAAAATTGCATAAATTATCCTTTTTTCAGTGTTTTGTAGGAGAATTGACATTTCATCTTAGAAAGACCATCTTTTTTTAAGTTAAAAAGAAAGGAATATTTGTCATTTCACGAAAAAAGCTGCTTTTTACCGAAAAAGTAGATTTTTCGATGATTTTCTTCTTATTTCATTGTTTTAATTAAAAATAAACAAGAAACAATGAATATTGCGACAATATACTATTTAGTAAAGAATTTCATAAATGATGTGTTTTTTAACGTTTTTTGGAGTATTTACGGCATTTTACACTAGAACCCATTTTACATGTATAATATATGCAAATTGTATAAAGACAAATTTTCTGCTTAAAAAGTGACTTTTTCAATGTTTTTATCTTACTTTCATTTGTTACTGGAAGAAAACCCCAAAAAACATTCTCTTTTGCAACAATATTTCTTTTCTCTAAAACTGCACAAACTTCCCATTTTATGTTTTTATCCTTATTTTAGGATAATATATTTATTTTCTCTAAAACTGCAAAAATGACCGAAGAAAACCAAAAAATTGATTCCCTTTTGCAACACTATTTCTTTTCTCTAAAGTTGCACAAGATACCCATTTATATGTTTTTATCCTTATTTCACTATAATATATTTTTCTCTCTAAAACTGAAAAAATGACACTTTTTTCAAAGTTTTTCAGAGATTTAGAAAAAAAGTATGTTTTTACATCCAAAAGTGAGTTTTTCAGTAATTTTCTTTTAGTTTTCACTTTTTAATTAATAAAGAAGACCAATACAATATATATTTTTTTCTCTTTAAAGTTACATAAACTACCTTATTTAAACCGTTTTATTGGTTTTACCAACATTTTGAAAAAAAAATCCGTTTTCCATGTTACATAAAATGTAAATATAATACAAGCCATTTCAATAAGAAAAATATATATTTGTTTTAGAAAAAGGATTTTTCAATGTTTTTTCTTTACATTTCCATGTTTTGATTGAAAAAAGGAAAAAGCAAGAAATATATTAACGTTTTATTGCAATTCCTTTTTTTTCCTTATATTTCCATAAATTATCCCCTTTTCAGCGTTTTAAGGAGAATTAACATCTCATCTAAGAAAGACAATCTTTTTTAGTTAAGAAGAAAGGAATATATGCCATTTCACGAAAAATGTTCCTTTTCACTGCTAAAGTAGATTTTTCGATGACTTTCTTCTTATTTCATTCTTTTCATAAAAAATAAAGAAAAAAAACAATAAATATTGTCACACTATACTTTTTTCTCAAGAAATTAATAAATGACGTGTTTTTCAACGTTTTTAGGAGTAGTAATGCCATTTTACAGAAAACCATCTTTTACATGTAGAATATATGCAATTTGCATAAAGACTAAAATTCTGCCTAAAAAGTTACTTTTTCAATGCTTTTACCTTATTTTCATTTGTTGGTGGAAGAAAACCAAAAAATACATACTTTTTTGCGACAATATTTCTTTTCTCTAGAATTGAACAAACTACCCATTGTTATGTTTTTATCCTAATTTTACGATAATATTTTTTTTCTCTAAAACTGCATAAATGACCCTTTTTTCAATGTTTTTCAGAGATTTAGAAAAAATGTATGTTTTTACATCCAAAAGTGAGTTTTCCATTAATTTTCTTTTATTTTTCATGTTTTGATAAAAAACAAGACCAATACACTATATTTTTTTTTCTTTTCTAAGTTACATAAACTTCTCTATTTAAACTTTTTTATCGGTTTTAACAACATTTTGAAAAAAATGCCTTTTTCATGTTACATAAAATGTAATACAAGCAATTTCAATGAAAAAAATATATATTTCTTTTAGAAAAAGGATTTATCACTGTTTTTTTCTTTACTTTTCCATGTTTTGATTGAAAATGAAGGAAAAAGCAAGAAATATATACACCTTTTATTGCAATTCTTTTTCTTTTTCTCTCAAAATTGCAAAAATTATCCCCTTTTCAGTGTTTTTAGGAGAATTAACAATTCATTTAAGAATGACCATCTTTTTTTAGTTAAGAAGAAAGGAATATTTACCATTACACGAAAAAAGTTCCTTTTCAACGAAAAAGTAGTTTTTTCGATGATTTTCTGCTTATTCCATAGTTTTCATAAAAATTAAAAAAAAAGAATGAATATTGCCACAATATACTTTTTTCTCAATAATTTCATAAATGACAAATTTTACAACGTTTTTAGGTTTTAATGGCATTTTACACAAAACTCCCTTTTACAAGTGTAATATATGAAATTTGTATAAAGAGAAAATTTCTGCCAAAAAAGTGACTTTTTCACTATTTTTATCTTATTTTCATTTGTTGGTGGAAGAAAACCAAGAAATACATTTTTTTTTCGACAGTATTTTTTTTCTCTAAAATTGGCCAAAATTTTCATGATTTTATCCTTATTTTACGATAATATTTAATTTCCTCTAAAACTGCATAAATGACCCTTTTTTTAATGTTTTCAGAGGTTTAGAAAAAAGCATGTTTTTAAATGCAAAAGTGAGTTTTTCGGTAATTTTCTTTTAATTTTCATGTTTTTGTTAAAAACAAGACGAAAACACTATCCATTTTTTTCTCTTTAAAGTTACATAAACTACCCTATTATCGGTTTTAGGAACATTTTGAAGAAAATCCCTTTTTCATGTTAGGTAAAATGTAATACAAGCCATTTCAATAAAGAATATATATATTACTTTTATAAAAAGGATTTTTCAGTGTTTTTTTCTATACTTTTCCATGTTTTGATTGAAAATGAAAGAAAAGGCAAGAAATAGATTAACTTTTTATTACAATTCTTTTTTTTTTCTCTCAAAATACCATAAATTATCCCTTTTTAAGTGTTTTTAGGAGAATTAACATCTCATTTAAGAAAGACCATCTTTTTTTAGTTAAGAAGATAAGAATATATGCTACTTCATGAAAAATGTTTTTTTTCACCGGAAAAGTAGATTTTTCGATGATTTTCTGCTTATTTTATTGTTTTCATAAAAAAATTAACGAAAACAATAAATATTGCGACAATATAATTTTTTCTCAAAAATTCCATAAATATTGTGTTTTTCAACTTTTTTAGGAGTATTAAAGGCATTTTACACAAAACCCCATTTTACAAGTATAAAATATGCAAATTGTATAAAAACAAAATTTCTGCGTAAAAAGTGACTTTTTCAATGTTTTTATCTTATTTTTATTTGTTGCTGGAAGGAAACCAAAAAAAAATATTCTTTTTTCCGACAAAATTTCTTTTCTTTAAAATTGCACAAACTACCCTTTTTTATGTTTTTATCCTTATTTTACGATAATATTTTTTTCTCTAAAACTGCTTAAATGACCCTTTTTTCAATGTTTTTCAGAGATTTAGAAAAAAAATATGGTTTTACATCCAAAAAGAGAGTTTTTCGATATTTTTTTTTATTTTCTTGTTTTAATAAAAAAACAAGACCAATACACTATATATATTTTTCTCTTGAAAGTTACATAAACTAGTCTATTTATACTTTTTTATTGGTTTTAACAACATTTTGGAGAAAATCACTTTTTCATGTTAGGTAAAATGTAATACAAGCCACTTCAATAAAAAAAATTTATATATTACCTTTAGGAAAATGATTTTTCAGTGTTTTTTTTATACTTTACCATGTTTTGATTGAAAATGAAAGGAAAGGCAAGAATTAGATTAACTTTTTATTGCAATTCATTTTTTTTCTCACAAAATATCATAAATTATCCCCTTTTCAGTGTTTTTTAGGAGAATTAACATCTCATTAAAGAAAGACCATCATTTTTTTACTTAAGAAGAAAGGAATATATGCCATTTTACGAAAAAAGCTTTTTTCACCGGAAAAGTAGATTTTTGGATGAGTTTCTGTTCATTTCATTGTTTTCATAAAAAAATTAACTAAAAACAATGAATATTGCGACAAAATAATTTTTTCTCAAAAATTTCATAAATAACGTGTTTTTCAACGTTTTTAGGGGTATTAACGGCATTTTACACAAAACCCCATTTTACAAGTATAATATATGGAAATTGTATAAAGACAAAATTTCTGCGTAAAAAGTGACTTTTTTAATGTTTTTATCTTATTTTGATTTGTTGGTGGAAGAAAACCAAAAAATACATTCTTTTTTCTGACAAATTTTTTTTCTCTAAAATTGCACAAACTACCTATTTTTATGTTTTTATCCTTATTTTACGATTATATTTTTTTTCTCTAAAACTGCTTACATGACCCTTTTTTCAATGTTTTTTCAGAGATTTAGAAAAAAATATGTTTTTACATCCAAAAGTGAGTTTTTCAATAATTTTCATTTAATTTTCTTGTTTTAATCAAAAACAAGACCAATACACTATATATTTTTTTCTCTTGAAAGTTACATAAACTACCCTATTTAAACCTTTCTATTGGTTTTAAAAAACATTTTGAAGAAAATCCCTTTTTCATGTTACATAAAATATAATACAAGCCATTTCAATGAAAAAAATATATATTTCTTTTCGAAAAAGGATTTTTCAGTGTCTTTTCTTTACATTTCCATATTTTGATTGTAAATGAAAGAAAAAGCAAGAAATTTATTAACTTTTTATTGCAATTAATTTTTTTTTCTCTCAAAATTGCATAAATTATCCTTTTTTCAGTGATTTTTAGGAGAATTGACATCTCATCTTAGAAAGTCCATTTTTTTTAAAGTTAAAAAGGAAGGAATATTTGTCATTTCACGAAAAAAGCTGCTTTTTACCAAAGAAGTAGATTTTTTGATGATTTTCTTCTTATTTCATTGTTTTAATTAAAAATAAACAAAAAACAATTAATATTGCGACAATATACTATTTGGTAAAGAATTTCATAAATGACGTGTTTTTTAACGTTAAAAGGATTTTTGAGAGTCTTTTCTTTACATATCCATGTTTTGATTGTAAATGAAGAAAAAAGCAAGAAATATATTAAATTTTTATTGCAATTCATTTTTTTCTCTCAAAATTGCATAAATTATCCTTTTTTCATTGTTTTTTAGGAGAATTGACATCTCATCTTAGAAAGACCACCTTTTTTAAGTTAAGAAGAAAGGAATATTTGTCATTTCACGAAAAAAAGCTGCTTTTCACCGAAGAAGTAGATTTTTCGATGATTTTCTTCTTATTTCATTGTTTCAATTAAAAATTAACAAGAAACAATGAATATTGCGAAAATATACTATTTTCTAAAGAATTTAAAAAATTACGTGTTTTTTAACGTTTTTATGAGTATTTACGGCATTTTACACTTGACCCCATTTTACATGTATAATATATGCAAATTGTATAAAGACCAATTTTCTGCTTAAAAAGTGACTTTTTCAATGTTTTTATCTTACTTTCATTTGTTAGTGAAAGAAATCCCAAAAAAAACATTCTCTTTTGTGACAGTATTTCTTTTCTCTAAAACTGCACAAACTTCACATTTTATGTTTTTATCCTTATTCTAGGATAATATATTTATTTTCTCTAAAACTGCAAAAATGACCGAAGAAAACCAAAAAATTCATTCCCTTTTGCGACACTATTTCTTTTCTCTAATGTTGCACAAGATACCCATTTATATGTTTTTGTCCTTATTTTACTATAATATATTTTTCTCTCTAAAACTGCAAAAATGACACTTTTTTCAAGGTTTTTCAGAGATTTAGAAAAAAAGTATGTTTTTACATCCAAAAGTGAGTTTTTCAGTAATTTTCTTTTAGTTTTCATGATTTAATTAATAAACAAGACCAATACAATATATATTTTTTTCTCTTTAAAGTTACATAAAATACCTTATTTAAACCATTTTATTGGTTTTACCAACATTTTGAAAAAAATCCGTTTTCCATGTTACATAAAAGTTAAATGTAATACAAGCCATTTCAATAAGAAAAATATATATTTGTTTTAGAAAAAGGATTTTTCAGAGTTTTTTCTTTACATTTCCATGTTTTGATTGAAAAAAGGAAAAAGCAAGAAATATATTAACGTTTTATTGCAATTAATTTTTTTCCCTTAAAATTCCATAAATTATCCCCTTTTCAGCGTTTTAAGGAGAATTAACATCTCATCTAAGAAAGACCATCTTTTTTAGTTAAGAAGAAAGGAATATATGCCATTTCACGAAAAATTATCCTTTTCACCACTAAAATACATTTTTCGATGACTTTCTTCTTATTTCATTGTTTTCATAAAAAAAAAAAAAAAAAAAAAACAAAGAATATTGTCACACTATACTTTTTTCTCAAAAAATTAATAAATGACGTTTTTTCAACGTTTTTAGGAGTAGTAATTGCATTTTACAGAAAATCATCTTTTACATGTATAATATATTCAATTTGTATAAAGACAAAAATTCTGCCTAAAAAGTTACTTTTTCAATGCTTTTATCTTATTTTCATTTGTTGGTCGAAGAAAACCAAAAAATACATTCTTTTTTGCGACAATATTTCTTTTCTCTAAAATTGAACAAACTACCCATTGTTATGTTTTTTATCCTTATTTTACGATATTTTTTTTCTCTAAAACAGCATAAATGACCCTTTTTTCAATGTTTTTCAGAGATTTAGAAAAAATGTATGTTTTTACATCGAAAAGTGAGTTTTCCATTAATTTTCTTTTATTTTTCATGTTTTAATTAAAAACAACCCCAATACACTATATATTTTTTTCTCTTCTAATATACATAAACTTTCCTATTTAAACCTTTTTATCGGTTTTAACAACATTTTGAAGAAAATCCTTTTTCATGTTACATAAAATTTTCTTGTAATACAAGCCATTTCAATGAAAAAAATATATATTTCTTTTACAAAAAGGATTTATCACTGTCTTTTTCTTTACTTTTCCATGTTTTTATTGAAAATGAAGTAAAAAGCAAGAAATATATACACTTTTTATTGCAATTCTTTTTTTTTAGCTCAAAATTGCAAAAATTATCCCCTTTTCAGTGTTTTTAGGAGAATTAACATCTCATTTAAGAATGACCATCTTTTTTTAGTGAAGAAGAAAGGAATATATACCATTACACGAAAAAAGTTCCTTTTCAACGAAAAAGTAGATTTTTCGATGATTTTATGCTTATTCCATTGTTTTAATAAAAAATAAACAAAAAACAATGAATATTGCGACAATATACTTTTTTCTCAATAATATCATAAATGACAACTTTTACAACGTTTTTAGGTTTTAATGGCATTTTACACAAAACTCCCTTTTACAAGTGTAATATATGAAATTTGTATAAAGACAAAATTTCTGCCTAAAAAGTGACTTTTTCACTATTTTTATCTTATTTGCATTTATTGGTGGAAGAAAACCAAAAAATACATTCTTTTTTGCGACAGTATTTTTTTCTTTAAAATTGGCCAAAATTTTCATGATTTTATCCTTATTTTACGATAATATATAATTTCCTCTAAAACTTCATAAATGACCCTTTTTTCAATGTTTTTCAGAGATTTAGAAAAAAGTATGTTTTTAAATGCAAAAGTGAGTTTTTCAAATTTTCCTTTAATTTTCATGTTTTTATTAAAAACAAGCCTAAAACAATATATATTTTTCTCTCTTTAAAGTTACATAAAGTACCCTATTATTGGTTTTAACAACATTTTGAAGAAAATCACTTTTTCATGTTACGTAAAATGTAATACAAGCCATTTCAATTAAAAATATGTATGTATATTACTTTTAGAAAAAGGATTTTTCAGTGTTTTTTTCTATACTTTTCCATGTTTTGATTGAAAATGAAAGAAAAGGCAAGAAATAGATTAACTTTTTATTACAATTCATTTTTTTTATCTCAAAATGCCATAAATTATCCCCTTTTAAGTGTTTTTAGGAGAATTAACATCTCATTTAAGAAAGACCATCTTTTTTAGATAAGAAGATAAGAATATATGCCATTTCACAAAAAATGCTTTTTTTTCACGGGAAAAGTAGATTTTTCGATGATTTTCTGCTTATTTCATTGTTTTCATAAAAAAATTAACTAAAAACAATGAATATTACGACAATATAATTTTTTCTCAAAAATTTCATAAATAACGTGTTTTTCAACGTTTTTAGGAGTATTAACGGTATTTTACACAAAACCCCTTTTTACAAGTAAAATATATGCAAATTGTATAAAGACAAAATTTCTGCGTAAAAAGTGCCTTTTTCAATGTTTTTATCTTATATTCATTTGTTGGTGGAAGGAAACCAAAAAATACATTTTTTTTCCGAAAAAATTTCTTTTCTCTAAAATTGCACAAACTACCCATTTTTATGTTTTTATCCTTATTTTACGATAATAATTTTTTTCTCTAAAACTGCTTAAATGACCCTTTTTTCAATGTTTTTCAGAGATTTAGAAAAAAAAGGTTTTACATCCAAAAAATGAGTTTTTCGGTAATTTTCTTTTAATTTTCTTGTTTTAATAAAAAACAAGACCAACACACTATATATATTTTACTCTTGAAAGTTACATAAACTACCCTATTTAAACCTTTTTATTGGTTTTAACAACATTTTGATGAAAATCACTTTTTCTTGTTAGGGAAAATGTAATACACGAAATTTCAATAAAAAAAAAAATTATATATTACTTTTAGAAAAAGGATTTTTCATTGTTTTTTTATACTTTACCATGTTTTGATTGAAAATGGAAGTAAAGGCAAGAAATAGATTCACTTTTTATTGCAATTCATTTTTTTTCTCACAAAATATCATAAATTATCCCCTTTTCAGTGTTTTTTAGGAGAATTAACATCTCATTTAAGAAAGAAAATCATTTTTTTAGTTAAGAAGAAAGGATATATGCCATTTTACGAAAAAAAACTTTTTTCACCGGAAAATTAGATTTTTGGATGATTTTCTGTTCATTTCATTGTTTTCATAAAAAAAAATAACTAAAAACAATGAATATTGCGACAAAATAATTTTTTTTTCAAAAATTTCATAAATAACGTGTTTTTCAACGTTTTTAGGAGTATTAACGGCATTTTACATAAAACCCTATTTTACAAGTATAATATATGGAAATTGTATAAAGACAAAATTTCTCCGTAATAAGTGACTTTTTCAATGTTTTTATCTTATTTTCATTTGTTGGTGGAAGAAAACCAAAAAATACATTATTTTTTCCGACAAAATTTTTTTTCTCTAAAATTGCACAAACTACCCATTTTTATGTTTTTATCCTTATTTTACGATAATAATTTTTTTCTCTAAAACTGCTTAAATGACCCTTTTTTCAATGTTTTTCAGAGATTTAGAAAAAAAAAGGTTTTACATCCAAAAGAGTTTTTCAGTTATTTTCTTTTAATTTTCTTGTTTTAATAAAAAACAAGACCAATACACTATATATTTTTTTCTCTTAAAAGTTACATAAACTACCCTATTTAAACCTTTCTATTGGTTTTAAAAACATTTTGAAGAAAATCCCTTTTTCATGTTACATAAAATGTAACACAAGCCATTTCAATAAAAAAAATATATATTTCTTTTCGAAAAAGGATTTTTCAGTGTCTTTTCTTTACATTTCCATGTTTTGATTGTAAATGAAGGAAAAAGCAAGAAATATATTAATTTTTTATTCCAATTCATTTTTTTCCTTCAAAATTGCATAATTTATCCTTTTTTCAATGTTTTTTAGGAGAATTTACATCTCATCTTAGAAAGACCGTCTTTTTTAAGTTAAGAAGAAAGGAATATTTGTCATTTCAAGAAAAAAAGGTGCTTTTCACCGAAGAAGTAGATTTTTCGATGATTTTCTTCTTATTTCATTGTTTTAATTAAAAATAAACAAGAAACAATGAATATTGCGACAATATACTATTTGCTAAAGAATTTCATAAATGACGTGTTTTTTAACGTTTTTAGGAGTATTTACGGCATTTTACACTAGACCCCATTTTACATGTATAATATATGCAAATTGCATAAAGACAAATTTTCTGCTTAAAAAGTTACTTTTTCAATGTTTTTATCTTACTTTCATTTGTTAGTGGAAGAAAACCCAAAAAAATATTCTCTTTTTGGACTATATTTCTTTTCTCTAAAACTGCACAAACTTCCCATTTTATGTTTTTATCCTTATTTTAGGATAATATATTTATTTTCTCTAAAACTGCAAAAATGACCGAAGAAAACCAAAAAATACATTCTTTTTTGCGACACTATTTCTTTTCTCTAAACTTGCACAAGATACCCATTTATATGTTTTTATCCTTATTTCACTATAATATATTTTTCTCTCTAAAACTGCAAAAATGTCACTTTTTTCAAGGTTTTTCAGAGATTTAGAAAAAAAGTATGTTTTTACATCCAAAAGTGAGTTTTTCAGTAATTTTCTTTTAGTTTTCATGTTTTAATTAATAAACAAGACCAATACAATATATTTTTTTTTCTTTAAAGTTACATAAACTACCTTATTTAAACCGTTTTATTGGTTTTACCAACATTTTGAAAAAAATCCGTTTTCCATGTTACATAAAATGTAAATGTAATACAAGCAATTCAATAAGAAAAATATATATTTGTTTTAGAAAAAGGATTTTTCAGTGTTTATTCTTTACTTTTCCATGTTTTGATTGAAAAAAGGAAAAAGCATGAAATATATTAACGTTTTATTGCAATTCATTTTTTTCCCTTAAAATTCCATAAATTATCCCCTTTTCAGCGTTTTAAGGAGAATTAACATCTCATCTAAGAAAGACCATCTTTTTTAGTTTAGAAGAAAGGAATATATGCCATTTCACGAAAAATGTTACTTTTCACCGCTAAAGTAGATTTTTCGATGACTTTCTTCTTATTTCATTGTTTTCATAAAACAAAACAATGAATATTGTCACACTATACTTTTTTTCTCAAAAAAATAATAAATGACGTGTTTTTCAACGTTTTTAGTAGTAATGCCATTTTACAGAAAACCATCTTTTACATGTATAATATATGCAATTTGTATAAAGACAAAAATTCTGCCTAAAAAGTTACTTTTTCAATGCTTTTATCTTATTTTCATTTGTTGGTGGAAGAAAACCAAAAAATACATTCTTTTTTGCGACAATATTTCTTTTCTCTAAAATTGAACAAACTACCCATTTTTATGTTTTTATCCTTATTTTACGATAATATTTTTTTTTCTCTAAAACTGCATAAATGACCCTTTTTTCAATGTTTTTCAGAAATTTAGAAAAAATGTATGTTTTGACATCCAAAAGTGAGTTTTCCATTAATTTTCTTTTATTTTTCATGTTTTAATTAAAAACAAGACCAATACACTATATATTTTTTTTTCTCTTCTAAGTTACATAAACTTCCCTATTTAAACCTTTTTATCGGTTTTAACAACATTTTGAAGAAAATCCCTTTTTCATGTTACATAAAATGTAATACAATACATTTCAATGAAAAAAAAATATATTTCTTTTAGAAAAAGGATTTATCACTGTTTTTTTCTTTACTTATCCATGTTTCGATTGAAAATGAAGGAAAAAAGAAGAAATATATACACTTTTTATTGCAATTCTTTTTTTTTTCTCTCAAAATTGCAAAAATAATCCCCTTTTCAGTGTTTTTAGGAGAATTAACATCTCATTTAAGAATGACCATCTTTTTTTAGTGAAGAAGAAAGGAATATATACCATTACACGAAAAAAGTTCCTTTTCAACGAAAAAGTAGATTTTTCGATGATTTTCTGCTTAAACCATTGTTTTCATAAAAAATAAACAAAAAACAATGAATATTGCGACAATATACTTTTTTCTCAATAATTTCATAAATGACAACTTTTACAACGTTTTTAGGATTTAATGGCATTTCACACAAAACTCCCTTTTACAAGTGTAATATATGAAATTTGTATAAAGACAAAATTTCTGCCTAAAAAGTGATTTTTTCAATATTTTTATCTTATTTTCATTTGTTGATGGAAGAAAATAAAAAAATACATTCTTTTTTGCGACAATATTTTTTTCTCTAAAATTGGCAAAAATTTTCATCATTTTATCCTTTTTTTACGATAATATTTAATTTCCTCTAAA
This sequence comes from Callinectes sapidus, assembly GCA_020233015.1. Classification (NCBI taxonomy): domain Eukaryota; kingdom Metazoa; phylum Arthropoda; class Malacostraca; order Decapoda; family Portunidae; genus Callinectes; species Callinectes sapidus. Next base: position 10,977,659 of record CM035220.1, on the reverse strand, counting down.
ACTGCATAAATGACCCTTTTTTCAATGTTTTTCAGAGGTTTAGAAAAAAGTATGTTTTTAAATGCAAAACTGAGTTTTTCGGTAATTTTGTTTTAATTTTCATGTTTTTATTAAAAACAAGACCAAAACACTATATATTTTTTTCTCTTTAAAGTTACATAAGCTACCCTATTATTGGTTTTAGGAACATTTTGAAGAAAATCCCTTTTTCATGTTAGGTAAAATGTAATACAAGCCATTTCAATAAAAAAAATTTATATATTACTTTTAGAAAAAGTATTTTTCCGTGCTTTTTATACTTTACCATGTTTTAATTGAAAATGAAAGAAAATGCAAGAAATAGATTAATTTTTATTGGAATTCATTTTTTTTCTCACAAAATATCATAAATTATCCCCCTTTCAGTGTTTTTTTAGGAGAATTGACATCTCATTTAAGAAAGACCATCATTTTTTTAGTTAAGAAGATAAGAATATGTGCCACTTCACGAAAAATGCTTTTTTTCACCGGAAAAGAAGATTTTTCGATGATTTTCTGCTTATTTCATTGTTTTCATAAAAAAAAATTAACTAAAAACAATGAATATTGTGACAATATAATTTTTTCTCAAAAATTTCAAAAATATTGTGTTTTTCAACGTTTTTAGAAGTATTAACGGCATTTTACACAAAACCCCATTTTACAAGTATAATATATGCAAATTGTATAAAGACAAAATTTCTGCGTAAAAAGTGCATTTTTCAATGTTTTTATCTTATTTTCATTTGTTGGTGGAAGGAAACCAAAAAATACATACATTTTTTTGACAAAATATCTTTTCTCTAAAATTGCACAAACTACTCTTTTTTATGTTTTTATCCTTATTTTACGATAATATTTTTTTTCTCTAAAACTGCTTAAATGACCCTTTTTTCAATGTTTTTCAGAGATATAGAAAAAAAATGTTTTTACATCCAAAAAATGAGTTTTTCGTAACTTTTCTTTTAATTTTCTTGTTTTAATAAAAAACAAGACCAATACACTATATATATTTTTCTCTTGAAAATTACATAAACTACCCTATTTAAACCTTTTTATTGGTTTTAACAACATTTTGAAGAAAATCACTTTTTCATGTTAGGTAAAATGTAATAAAAGCCATTTCAATAAAAAATTTTATATATTACTTTTAGAAAAAGGATTTTTCAGTGTTTTTTTATACTTTATCATGTTTTGATTTAAAATGAAAAAAAAAGGTAAAAAATAGATTAACGTTTTATTGCAATTCATTTCTTTCTCACAAAATATCATAAATTATCCCCTTTTCAGTGTTTTTTAGGAGAATTAACATCTCATTTAAGAAAGACCATATTTTTTTTAGTTAAGAAGAAGGGAATATATGCCATTTTACGAAAAAAGCTTTTTTCACCGGAAAAGTAGATTTTTGGATGATTTTCTGTTCATTTCATTGTTTTCATAAAAAAAAATTAACTAGAAACAATGAATATTGCGACAAAATAATTTTTTCTCAAAAATTTCATAAATAACGTGTTTTTCAACGTTTTTAGGAGAATTAACGGCATTTTACACAAAACCCCATTTTACAATTATAATATATGGAAATTGTAAAAAGACAAAATTTCTGCCTAAAAAGTGACTTTTTCACTATTTTTATCTTATTTTCATTTGTTGGTGGAAGAAAACCAAAAAATACATTTTTTTTTGCGACAGTATTTCTTTTCTCTAAAATCGGCCAAAATTTCCATGATTTTGTCCTTATTTTACGATAATATTTAATATCCTCTAAAACTGCATAAAATGACCCTTTTTCTCAATGTTTTTCAGAGGTTTAGAAGAAAGTATGTTTTTAAATGCAAAAGTGACTTTTTCGGTAATTTTCTTTTAATTTTCATGTTTTTATTAAAAACAAGACCAAAACACTATATATTTTTTTCTCTTGAAAGTTACATAAACTACCCTATTTAAACCTTTTTATTGGTTTTAACAACATTTTGAAGAAAACCACTTTTTCATGTTAGGTAAAATGTAATACAAGCCATTTCAATAAAAAAAAATATACATTACTTTTAGAAAAAGGATTTTTCAGTGTTTTTTTATACTTTACCATGTTTTGATTGAAAATGAAAGAAAAGGCAAGAAATAGAGTAACTTTTTATTGCAATTCATTATTTTTCTCACAAAATATCATAAATTATCCCATTTTCAGTGTTTTTTAGGAGAATTAACATCTCATTTAAGAAAGACCATCATTTTTTTTTAGTTAAGAAGATGGTAATATATAGGGAATATATAGGAGAATTGACATCTCATCTTAGAAAGACCATCTCTTTAAAGTTAAGAAGAAAGGAATATTTGTCATTTCACGAAAAAAAAGCTGCTTTTCACCGAAGAAGTAGATTTTTCGATGATTTTCTTCTTATTTCATTGTTTTAATTAAAAGTAAACAAGAAACAATAAATATTCCGAAAATACAGTATTTGCTAAAGAATTTCATAAATGACGTGTTTTTGAACATTTTTAGGAGTATTTACGGCATTTTACACCAGACCCCATTTTACATGTATAATATATGCAAATTGTATAAAGACAAATTTTCTGCTTAAAAAGTGACTTTTTCAATGTTTTTATCTTACTTTTATTTTTTAGTGGAAAAAAACCCAAAAAAATATTCTCTTTTGCGACAATATATCTTTTCTCTAAAACTGCACAAACTTCCCATTTTATGTTTTTATTCTTATTTTAGGATAATATATTTATTTTCTCTAAAACTGCAAAAATGACCGAAGAAAACCAAAAAATACATTCTTTTTTGCGACACTATTTCTTTTTTCTAAAGTTGCACAAGATACCCATTTATATGTTTTTATCCTTATTTCATTTTAATATAGTTTTTCTCTCTAAAACTGCAAAAATGACCCTTTTTCCAAGGTTTTTCAGAGATTTAGAAAAAAAAATATGTTTTTACATCCAAAAGTGAGTTTTTCAGTAATTTTCTTTTAGTTTTCATGTTTTAATTAAAAACAAGACCAATACAATATATATTTTTTTCTCTTCAAAGTTACATAAACTACCTTATTTAAACCGTTTTATTGGTTTTACCAACATTTTGAAAAAAATCCGTTTTCCATGTTACACAAAATGTAAATGTAATACAAGCCATTTCAATAAGAAAAATATATATTTGTTTTAGGAAAAGGATTTTTCAGTGTTTTTTCTTTACATTTCCATGTTTTGATTAAAAAAAGGAAAAAGCAAGAAATATAATAACGTTTCATTGCAATTCATTTTTTCTCCTTAAAATTCCATAAATTATCCCCTTTTCAGCGTTTTAAGGAGAATTAACATCTCATCTAAGAAAGACCATCTTTTTTAGTTAAGAAGAAAGGAATATATGCCATTTCACGAAAAATGTTCCTTTTCACCGCTAAAGTAGGTTTTTCGATGACTTTCTTCTTATTTCATTGTTTTCATAAAAAAAAAAAAACAATGAATATTGTCACACAATACGTTTTTCTCAAAAAATTAATAAATGACGTGTTTTTCAACGTTTTTAGGAGTAGTAATGCTATTTTACAGAAAACCAACTTTTACATGTATAATATATGCAATTCGTATAAAGAAAAAATTCTGCCTAAAAAGTTACTTTTTCAATGCTTTTATCTTTTTTTCATTTGTTGGTGGAAGAAAACCAAAAAATACATTCTTTTTTGCGACAAAATTTCTTTTCTCTAAAATTGAACAAACTACCCATTGTTATGATTTTATCCTTATTTTACGATAATATTTTTTTTCTCGAAAACTGCATAAGTGACCCTTTTTTCAATGTTTTTCAGAGATTTAAAAAAAATGTATGTTTTTTCATCCAAAAGTGAGTTTTCCATTAATTTTCTTTTATTTTTCATTTTTTAATTAAAAACAAGACCAATACACTATATATTTTTTTCTCTTCTAAGTTACATAAACTTCCCTATTTTAACCTTTTTATCGGTTTTAACAACATTTTGAAGAAAATCCCTTTTTCATGTTACATAAAATGTAATACAAGCCATTTCAATGAAGAAAATATATATTTCTTTTAAAAAAGGATTTATCACTGTTTTTTTCTTTACTTTTCCATGTTTTTAGTGAAGAAGAAAGATATATATACGATTACACGAAAAAAGTTCCTTTTCAACGAAAAAGTAGATTTTTCGATGATTTTCTGCTTATTCCATTGTTTTCATAAAAAATAAACAAAAAACAATGAATATTGCGACAATATACTTTTTTCTCAATAATTTCATAAATGACAACTTTTACAACGTTTTTAGGTTTTAATGGCATTTTACATAAAACTCCCTTTTACAAGTGAATATATGAATATATGAAATTTGTATAAAGACAAAATTTCTGACTAAAAAGTGACTTTTTCACTATTTTTATCTTATTTTCATTTGTTGGTGGAAGAAAACCAAAAAATACATTCTTTTTTGCGACAGTATTTTTTTTCTCTATAATTGGCCAAAATTTTCATGATTTTGTCCTTATTTTACGATAATATTTAATTTCCTCTAAAACTGCATAAATGACCCTTTTTTCAATGTTTTTCAGAGGTTTAGAAAAAAGTATGTTTTTAAATGCAAAAGTGAGTTTTTCGGTAATTTTCTTTTAATTTTCATGTTTTTATTAAAAACAAGACCAAAACACTATATATTTTTTTTCTTTAAAGTTACATAAACTACCCTATTATTGGTTTTAAGAACATTTTGAAGAAAATTCCTTTCTCATGTTAGGTAAAATGTAATACAAGCCATTTCAATAAAAAAAATATATCACTTTTAGAAAAAGGATTTTTCAGTTTTTTTTCTATACTTTTCCATGTTTTGATTGAAAATGAAAGAAAAGGCAAGAAATAGATTAACTTTTTATTACAATTCATTTTTTTCTCTCAAAATACCATAAATTATTCCCTTTTAAGTGTTTTTAGGAGAATTAACATCTCATTTAAGAAAGACCATCTTTTTTTTAGTTAAGAAGATAAGAATATATGCCACATCACGAAAAATGCTTTTTTTCACCGGAAAAGTAGATTTTTCGATGATTTTCTGCTTATTTCTTTGTTTTCATAAAAAAATTAACTAAAAATAATGAATATTGCGACAAAATAATTTTTTCTCAAAAATTTCATAAATACCGTGTTTTTCAACGTTTTTAGGAGTATTAACGGCATTTTACACAAAACCCCATTTTATAAGTATAATATATGGAAATTGTATAAAGACAAAATCTTTGCGTAAAAAGTGACTTTTTCAATGTTTTTATCTCATTTTCATTTTTTGGTGGAAGAAAACCAAAAAATACATTTTTTTTCCGACAAAATTTTTTTTCTCTAAAATTGCACAAACTACCCATTTTTATGTTTTTATCCTTATTTTACGATGACATTTTTTTTCTCTAAAACTGCTTAAATGACCCTTTTTTAAATGTTTTTGAGATATTTAGAAAAAAATATGGTTTTACATCCAAAAGTGAGTTTTTCAGTAATTTTCTTTTAATTTTCTTGTTTTAATAAAAAACAAGACCAATACACTATATATTTTTTTCTCTTGAAAGTTACATAAACTAACCTATTTAAACCTTTCTATTGGTTTTAAAAACATTTTGAAGAAAATCCCTTTTTCATGTTACATAAAATGTAATACAAGCTATTTCAATGAAAAAAATATATATTTCTCTTCGAAAAAGGACTTTTCAGTGTCTTTTTTTTTACATTTCCATGTTTTGATTATAAATGAAGGAAAAAGCAAGAAATATATTAACTTTTTATTGCAATTCATTTTTTCTCTCAAAATTGCCTTTTTTCAGTGTTTTTTAGGAGAATTGACATCTCATCTTAGAAAGACCATCTTTTTTAAGTTAAGAAGAAAGGAATATTTGTCATTTCACGAAAAAAAGCTGCTTTTCACCGAGGAAGTAGATTTTTCGATGATTTTCTTCTTATTTGATTGTTTTAATTAAAAATAAAGAAGAAACAATGAATATTGCGACAATATACTATTTGCTAAAGAATTTCATAAATGACGTGTTTTTTAAGAAGATAAGAATATATGCCATTTCAAGAAAAATGCTTTTTTTCACCATAAAAGTAGATTTTTCGATGATTTTCTGCTTATTTCATTGTTTTCATAAAAGAATAAACTATAAACAATGAATATTGCGATAATATAATTTTTTCTCAAAAACTTCATAAACAATGTGCTTTTCAACGTTTTTAGGAGTATTAACGGCATTTTACACAAAACCCAATTTTACAAGTATAATATATGCAAATTGTATACAGACAAAATTTCTGCGTAAAAAGTGCCTTTTTCAATGTTTTTATCTTTTTTTCATTTGTTGGTGGAAGGAAACCAAAAAATACATTTTTTTTTCCGACAAAATTTATTTTCACTAAAATTACACAAACTAGCCATTTTTATGTTTTTATCCTTATTTTACGATAATATTTTTTTTCTCTAAAACTGCTTAAATGACCCTTTTTTCAATGTTTTTCAGAGATTTAGAAAAAAATATGTTTTTATATCCAAAAATGAGTTTTTCGGTAATTTTCTTTTAATATTCTTGTTTTAATAAAAAACAAGACCAATACACTATATATTTTTTTCTCTTGAAAGTTAGATAAACTACCCTATTTAAACCATTTTATTGGTTTTAACAACATTTTGAAGAAAATCCCTTTTTCATGTTAGGTAAAATGTAATACAAGCCATTTCAATGAAAAAAAAAATTATATATTACTTTTAGAAAATGGATTTTTCAGTGTTTTTTATACTTTACCATGTTTTGATTGAAAATGAAAGAAAAGGCAAGAAATAGATTAACTTTTTATTGCAATTCATTTTTTTTCTCTCAAAATATCATAAATTATCCCCTTTTCAGTGTTTTTTAGGAGAATTAACATCTCATTTAAGAAAGACCATCTTTTTTTTTAGTTAAGAAGAAAGGCATATATGCCATTTTACGAAAAAAAGCTTTTTTCACCGGAAAAGTAGATTTTTTTGATGATTTTCTGCTCATTTCAATGTTTTGATAAAAAAAAAAAACTAAAAACAATGAATATTGCGACACAATATTTTTTCTCAAAAATTTCATATATAACGTGTTTTTCAACGTTTTTAGGAGTATTAACGGCATTTTACACATAACCCCATTTTACAAGTATAATATATGGAAATTGTATAAAGACAAAATTTCTGCGTAAAAAGTGACTTTTTTAATGTTTTTATCTTATTTTCATTTGTTGGTGGAAGAAAACCAAAAAATACATTCTTTTTCCGACAAAATTTTTTTTCTCTAAAATTGCACAAACTACCCATTTTTATGTTTTTATCCTTACTTTACGATAAAAAAATTTTTTTCTCTAAAACTTCTTAAATGACCCTTTTTTCAATGTTTTTCAGACATTTAGAAAAAAATATGTTTTTACATCCAAAAGTGAGTTTTTCAGTCATTTTTTTTTAATTTTCTTGTTTTAATCAAAAACAAGACAAATAAACTATATATTTTTTTCTCTTGAAAGTTATATAAACTACCCTATTTAAACCTTTCTATTGCTTTTAAAAACATTTTGAAGAAAATCCCTTTTTCATGTTACCGAAAATGTAATATAAGCCATTTCAATGAAAAAAATATATATTTCTTTTCGAAAAAGGACTTTTCAGTGTTTTTTCTTTACATTTCCATGTTTTGATTGTAAATGAAGGAAAAAGCAAGAAATATATTAACTTTTTATTGCAATTCATTTTTTTCTCTCAAAATTGCATAAATTATCCTTTTTTCAGTGTTTTTAGGAGAAATGACATCTTATCTTAGAAAGACTACCTTTTTAAGTTAAGAAGAAAGGAATATTTGTCATTTCACGAAAAAAAGCTGCTTTTCACCGAAGAAGTAGATTTTTCGATGATTTTCTTATTATTTCATTGTTTTAATTAAAAATAAACAAGAAACAATGAATATTGCGACAATATACTATTTGCTAAAGAATTTCATAAATGACGTGTTTTTTAACGTTTTTAGGAATATTTACGGCATTTTACACCAGACCCCATTTTACATGTATAATATATGCAAATTGTATAAAGACAAATTTTCTGATTAAAAAGTGACTTTTTCAATGTTTTTATCTTACTCTCATTTGTTAGTGGAAGAAAACACAAAAAAACATTCTCTTTTGCGACAATATTTCTTTTCTCTAAAACTGCACAAACTTCCCATTTTATGTTTTTATCCTTTTTTTAGGATAATATATTTATTTTCTCTAAACTGCAAAAATGACCGAAGAAAACCAAAAAATACATTTTTTTGCGACACTATTTCTTTTCTCTAAAGTTGCACAAGATACACATTTATATGTTTTTATCCTTATTTTACTATAATATATTTTTCTCTCTAAAACTGAAAAAATGACACTTTTTTCAAGGTTTTTCAGAGTTTTAGAAAAAAAGTATGTTTTTACATCCAAAAGTTTTTTTCAGTAATTTTCTTTTAGTTTTCATGTTTTAATTAATAAACAAGACCAATACAATATATATTTTTTTCTCTTTAAAGTTACATAAACTACCTTATTTGAACCTTTTTATTGGTTTTACCAACATTTTGAAAAAAAAATCCGTTTTCCATGTTACATAAAATATAAATGTAATACAAGCCATTTCAAGAAGAAAAATATATATTTCTTTTAGAAAAAGGATTTTTCAGTGTTTTTTCTTTACATTTTCATGTTTTGATTGAAAAAAGGAAAAAGCATGAAATATATTAACGTTTTATTGCAATTCATTTTTTTCCCTTAAAATTCCATAAATTATCTTCTTTTCAGCGTTTTTAGGAGAATTAACATCTCATTTAAGAAAGACCATCTTTTTTAGTTAAGAAGAAAGGTATATATGCCATTTCACGAAAAATGTTCCTTTTCACCGCTAAAGTAGATTTTTCGATGACTTTCTTCTTATTTCATTGTTTTCATAAAAAATAAACAAAAAAACAATGAATATTGTCACACTATACTTTTTTCTCAAAAAATTAATAAATGACGTGTTTTTCAACGTTTTTAGGAGTATTAATGCCATTTTACAGAAAACCATCTTTTACATGTATAATATAGGCAATTTGTATAAAGACAAAAATTCTGCCTAAAAAGTTACTTTTTTAATGCTTTTATCTTATTTTCATTTGTTGGTGGAAGAAAACCAAAAAATACATTTTTTTTTTTGCGACAATATTTCTTTTCTCTAAAATTGAACAAACTAGCTATTGTTATGTTTTTATCCTTATTTTACGAGAATATTTTTTTCTCTAAAACTGCATAAATGACCCTTTTTTCAATGTTTTTCAGAGATTTAGAAAAAAAAGTATTTTTTACATCCAAAAGTGAGTTTTCCATTATTTTATTTTATTTTTCATGTTTTAATTAAAAACAAGACCAATACACTATATATTTTTTTTCTCTTCTAAGTTACATTAACTTTCCTATTTAAACCTTTTTATCGATTTTAACAACATTTTGAAGAAAATCCCCTTTTCTTGTTACATAAAATGTAATACAAGCCATTTCAATGAAAAAAATATTTTACAAAAAGGATTTATCACTGTTTTTTTCTTTACTTTTCCATGTTTTGATTGAAAATGAAGGAAAAAGAAAGAAATATATACACTTTTTATTGCAATTCATTTTTTTCCCTTTAAAATTGCAAAAATTAACGTCTTTTCAGTGTTTTTAGGAGAATTACCATCTCATTTAAGAATGACCATCTTTTTTTAGTGATGAAGAAAGGAATATATACCATTACACGAAAAAAGTTCCTTTTCAACGAAAAAGTAGATTTTTCGATGATTTTCTGCTTATTCCATTGTTTTCATAAAAAATAAACAAAAAACAATGAATATTGCGACAATATACTTTTTCTCAAAAATTTCATATATGACAAATTTTTTAACGTTTATAGGTTTTAATGGCATTTTACACAAAACTCTCTTATACAAGTGTAATATATGCAATATGTATAAAGACAAAATTTCTGCCTAAAAAGTGACTTTTTCTCTATTTTTATCTTATTTTCATTTGTTGGTGGAAGAAAACCAAAAAATACATTCATTTTTGCGACAGTATTTTTTTTTCTAAAGTTGGCCAAAATTTTCATGATTTTATCCTTTTTTTACGATAATATTTAATTTCCTTTAAAACTGCATAAATGACCCTTTTTCAATGTTTTTCAGATTTAGAAAAAAGTATGTTTTTAAATGCAAAATTGAGTTTTTCAGTAATTTTCTTTTAATTTTCACGTTTTTATTAAAAACAACACCAAAACACAATACATCTTTTTCTCTTTAAAGTTACATAAACTACCCTATTATTGGTTTTAACAACATTTTGAAGAAAAATCCTTTTTCATGTTAGGTAAAATGTAATACAAGCCATTTCAATGAAAAATATATATATTACTTTTAGAAAAAGGATTTTCCAGTTTTTTCTATACTTTTTCATGTTTTGAATGAAAATGAAAGAAAAGGCAAGAAATAGATTAACTTTTTATTACAATTCTTTTTTTTTCTCTCAAAATACCATAAATTATCCCCTTTTAAGTGTTTTTAGGAGAATTAACATCTCATTTAAGAAAGACCATCTTTTTTTAGCTGAGAAGATTAGAATATATGCCACTTCACGAAAAATGCTTTTTTTCACCGGAAAAGTAGATTTTTCGATGATTTTCTGCTTATTTCATTGTTTTCATAAAAAAATTAACTAAAAACAATGAATATTGCGACAATAAAATTTTTTTTCAAAAATATCATAAATATTGTGTTTTTCAACGTTTTTAGGAGTATTAACGGCATTTTACACAAAACCCCATTTTACATGTATAATATATGCAAATTGTATAAAGACAAAATTTCTGCGTAAAAAGTGCCTTTTTCAATGTTTTTATCTTATTTTCATTTGTTGGTGGAAGGAAACCAAAAAATACATTCTTTTATCCGACAAAATTTCTTTTCTCTAAAATTGCACAAACTTCCCATTTTATGTTTTTATAATTATTTTAGGATAATATATTTATTTTCTCTAAAACTGCAAAAATGACCGAAGAAAACCAAAAAATACATTTTTTTGCGACACTATTTCTTTTCTCTAAAGTTGCACAAGATACCTATTTATATGTTTTTATCCTTATTTCACTATAATATATTTTTCTCTCTAAAACTGCAAAAATGTCACTTTTTTCAAGGTTTTTCAGAGATTTAGAAAAAAAGTATGTTTTTACATCCAAAAGTGAGTTTTTCAGTAATTTTCTTTTAGCTTTCATGTTTTAATAAATAAACAAGAACAATACAATATGTATTTTTTTCTCTTTAAAGTTACATAAACTACCTTATTTAAACCGTTTTATTGGTTTTACCAACATTTTGAAAAAAAATCCGGTTTCCATGTTACATAAAATGTAAATGTAATACAAGCCATTTCAATAAGAAAAATATATATATTTTTTTTAGAAAAAGGATTTTTCAGTGTTTTTTCTTTACATTTCCATGTTTTGATTGAAAAAAAGGAAAAAGCAAGATATATATTAACGTTTTATTGCAATTCATTTTTTTCCCTTAAAAGTCCATAAATTATCATTTTTTCAGCGTTTTAAGGAGAATTAACACCTCATTTAACAATGACCGTCTTTTTTTAGTGAAGAAGAAAGGAATATATACCATTACACGAAAAAAGTTCCTTTTCAACGAAAAAGTAGATTTTTCGATGATTTTCTAATTATTCCATTGTTTTCATAAAAAAAATAAACTAAAAACAATGAATATTGCGACAATATACTTTTTTCTCAATAATTTCATAAATGACAACTTTTACAACGTTTTTAGGTTTTAATGGCATTTTACACAAAACACCTTTTTACAAGTGTAATATATGAAATTTGTATAAAGACAAAATTTCTGCCTAAAAAGTTACTTTTTCACTATTTTTATCTTATTTTCATTTGTTGGTGGAAGAAAACAAAAAAATACATTTTTTTTGCGACAGTATTTTTTTTCTCTAAAATTGGCCAAAATTTTCATGATTTTATCCTTATTTTACGATAATGTTTAATTTCCTCTAAAACTGCATGAATGACCCTATTTTCAATGTTTTTCAGAGGTTTAGAAAAAAGTATGTTTTTAAATGCAAAAGTGAGTTTTTCGGTAATTTTGTTTTAATTTTCATATTTTTATTAAAAACAAGAACAAAACACTATATATTTTGTTCTTTTTAAAGTTACATAAACTACCCTATTATTGGTTTTAAGAACATTTTGAAGAAAATCCCTTTTTCATGTTAGGTAAAATGTAATATAAGCCATTTCAGTAAAGAATACATATATTACTTTTAGAAAAAGGATATTTAAGTGTTTTTTTCTATTTTTTTTCCATGTTTTGATTGAAAAGGAAAGAAAAGGCAAGAAATAGATTAACTTTATATTACAATTCATTTTTTTTTCTCTGAAAATACCATAAATTATCCACTTTTAAGTGTTATTAGGAGAATTAACATCTCATTTAAGAAAGACCATCTTTTTTTAGTTAAGAAGATAAGAATATATGCCACTTTAAGAAAAATGCTTTTTTTCAATGGAAAAGTAGATTTTTCGATGATTTTCTGCTTATTTCATTGTTTTCATAAAAAAATTAACTAAAAACAATGAATATTGCGACAATATATTTTTTCTCAAAAATTTCATAAATATTGTGTTTTTCAACGTTTTTAGGAGTATTAACGGCATTTTACACAAAACCCCATTTTACAAGTATAATATATGCAAATTGTATAAAGACGAAATTTCTGCGTAAAAAGAGCCTTTTTTAATGTTTTTATCTTATTTTCATTTGTTGATGGAAAGAAACCAAAAAATACATTCTTATTTCCGACAAAATTTCTTTTCTCTAAAATTGCACAAACTACCCATTTTTATGTTTTTATCCTTATTATATGATAATATTTTTTTCTCTAAAACTGCTTAAATTACCCTTTTTTCAGTGTTTTTCAGAGATTTAGAAAAAAAAATGTTTTTACATCCAAAAAATGAGTTTTTCGGTAATTATCTTTTAATTTTCTTCTTTTAATCAAAAACAAGACTAATACACTATATTTATTTTTCTCTTGAAAGTTACATAAACTACCCTATTTAAACTTTTTTATTGGTTTTAACAACATTTTGAAGAAAATCACTTTTTCATGTTTGGTAAAATGTAATACAAACCATTTCAATAAAAAAATTTATATATTACTTTTAGAAAAAGGATTTTTCAGTGTTTTTTTATACTTTACCATGTTTTGATTGAAAATGAAAGAAAAGGCAATAAATAGATTAACTTTTTATTGCAATTCATTTTTTTTTCACAAAATATCATAAATTATCCCCTTTTCAGTGTTTTTTAGGAGAATTAACATCTCATTTAAGAAAGACCATCATTTTTTTAGTTAAGAAGATAAGAATATATGCCACTTCACGAAAAATGCTTTTTTTCACCGGAAAAGTAGATTTTTCGATGATTTTCTTCTTATTTCATTGTTTTCATAAAAAAATTAACTAGAAACAATGAATATTGCGAAAATATAATTTTTTCTCAAAAATTTCAAAAATATTGTGTTTTTCAACGTTTTTAGAAGTATTAACAGCATTTTACACAAAACCACATTTTACAAGTATAATATATGCAAATTGTATATAGACAAAATTTCTGCGTAAAAAGTGCCTTTTTCAATGTTTTTATCTTATTTTCATTTGCTGGTGGAAAAAAACCAAAAAATACATTCTTTTTTCCGACTAAATTTCTTTTCTCTAAAACTGCACAAACTTCCCATTTTATGTTTTTATAATTATTTTAGGATAATATATTTATTTTCTCTAAAACTGCAAAAATGACCGAAGAAAACCAAAAAATACATTCTTTTTTGCGACACTATTTCTTTTCTCTAAAGTTGCACAAGATACCCATTTATATATTTTTATCCTTATTTCACTATAATATATTTTTCTCTCTAAAACTGCAAAAATGACACTTTTTTCAAGGTTTTTCAGAGATTTAGAAAAAAAGTATGTTTTTACATCCAAAAGTGAGTTTTTCAGTAATTTTCTTTTAGCTTTCATGTTTTAATTAATAAACAAGACCAATACAATATGTATTTTTTCCCTTTAAAGTTATATAAACTACCTTATTTAAACCGTTTTATTGGTTTTACCAACATTTTGAAAAAAAAACCGTTTTCCAATGTTACATAAAATGTAAATGTAATACAAGCCATTTCAATAAGAAAAATATATATATTTGTTTTAGAAAAAGGATTTTTCAGTGTTTTTCTTTACATTTCCATGTTTTGATTGAAAAAAGGAAAAAGCAAGAAATATATTAACGTTTTATTGCAATTCATTTTTTTCCCTTAAAAGTCCATAAATTATAATTTTTTCAGCGTTTTAAGGAGAATTAACATCACATTTAACAATGACCGTCTTTTTTTAGTGAAGAAGAAAGGAATATATACCATTACACGAAAAAAGTTCCTTTTCAACGAAAAAGTTGATTTTTCGATGATTTTCTGCTTATTCCATTGTTTTTATAAAAAATAAACAAAAAACAATGAATATTGCGACAATATACTTTTTTCTCAATAATTTCATAAATGACAACTTTTACAACGTTTTTAGGTTTTAATGGCATTTTACACAGAACTCCCTTTTACAAGTGTAATATATGAAATTTTTATAAAGACAAAATTTCTGCCTAAAAAGTGACTTTTTCACTATTTTTATCTTATTTTCATTTGTTGGTGGAAGAAAACCAAAAAATACATTTTTTTTTTTTTGCGACAGTATTTTTTTCTCTAAAATTGGCCAAAAGTTTCATGATTTTATCATTATTTTCCGATAATATTTAGTTTCCTCTAAAACTGCATAAATGACTATTTTTTCAATGTTTTTCAGAGGTTTTGAAAAAAGTATGTTTTTAAATGGAAAAGTGAGTTTTTCGGAAATTTTATTTTGATTTTCATGTTTTTATTAAAAACAAGAACAAAACACTATATATTTTGTTCTTTTTAAAGTTACATAAACTACCCTATTATTGGTTTAAAGAACATTTTGAAGAAAATCCCTTTTTCATGTTAGGTAAAATGTAATACAAGCCATTTCAATAAAGAATATATATATTACTTTTAGAAAAAGGATTTTTCAGTGTTTTTTTCTATTTTTTTCCATGTTTTGATTGAAAATGAAAGAAAAGGCAAGAAATAGATTAACTTTATATTACAATTCTTTTTTTTTTCTCTGAAAATACCATAAATTATCCACTTTTAAGTGTTATTAGGAGAATTAACATCTCATTTAAGAAACACCATCTTTTTTAGTTAAGAAGATAAGAATATATGCCACTTCACGAAAAATGCTTTTTTTCACCGGAAAAGTAGATTTTTCGATGATTTTCTGCTTATTTCATTGTTTTCGTAAAAAAAATTAACTAAAAACAATGAATTTTGCGACAATATAATTTTTTCTCAAAAATTTCATAAATATTGTGTTTTTCAACGTTTTTAGGAGTATTAACGGCATTTTACAGAAAACCCCATTTTACAAGTATAATATATACAAATTGTATAAAGACAAAATTTCTGCGTAAAAAGTGCCTTTTTCAATGTTTTTATCTTATTTTCATTTGTTGGTGGAAGGAAACCAAAAAATACATTCTTTTTTCCGACAAAATTTCTTTTCTCTAAAATTGCACAAACTACCCATTTTTATGTTTTTATCCTTATTTTACGATAATAAATTTTTTCTCTAAAACTGCTTAAATGACCCTTTTTTCAATGTATTTCAGAGATTTAGAAAAAAATATGTTTTTACATCCAAAAAAAAAGTTTTTCGCTAATTTTCTTTTAATTTTCTTGTTTTAATAAAAAACAAGACCAATACACTATATATATTTTTTTCTTGAAAGTTACATAAACTACCCTATTTAAACCTTTTTATTGGTTTTAACAACATTTTGAAGAAAATCACTTTTTCATGTTAGGTAAAATCTAATACAAGCCATTTAAAAAAAAAAAAAAATTAAATATTACTTTTAGAAAAAGGATTTTTCAGTGTTTTTTTTATACTTTACCATGTTTTGATTGAAAATGAATGAAAAGGCAAAAAATAGATTAACTTTTTATTGCAATTGATTTATTTCTCACATAATATCATAAATTATCGCCTTTTCAGTGTTTGTTAGGAGAATTAACATCTCATTTAAGAAAGACCATCATTTTTTTAGTTAAGAAGAAAGGAATATATGCCATTTTACGAAAAAAGTTTTTTTCACCGGAAAAGTAGATTTTTGGATGATTTTCTGTTCATTTCATTGTTTTCATAAAAAAAATTAACTAAAAACAATGAATATTGCGACAAAATAATTTTTTCTCTAAAATTTCACAAATAACGTGTTTTTCAACGTTTTTAGGAGTATTAACGGCATTTTACACAAAACCCCATTTACAAGTATGATATATGGAAATTGTATAAAGACAAAATTTCTGCGTAAAAAGTGACTTTTTCAATGTTTTTATCTTATTTTCATTTTTATGTTTTTATCCTTATTTTACGATAATATATTTTTTACTATAAAACTGCTTAAATGACCCATTTTTCAATGTTTTTCAGAGATTTAGAAAAAAATATGTTTTTACATCCAAAAGTGAGTTTTTCAGTAATTTTCTTTTATTTTTCCTGTTTTAATAAAAAACAAGACCAATACAACATATATTTTTTTCTCTTGAAAGTTACATAAACTACCCTATTTAAACCTTTCTATTAGTTTTAAAAACATTTTGAAGAAAATCTTTTTTTCATGTTACATAAAATGTAATACAAGCCATTTCAATGAAAAAAATATATATTTCTTTTCGAAAAAGGATTTTTCAGTATCTTTTCTTTACATTTCCATGTTTTCATTGTAAATGAAGGAAAAAGCAAGAAATATATTAACTTTTTATTGCAATTAATTTTTTTCTCTCAAAATTGCATAAATTATCCTTTTTTCACTGTTTTTTAGGAGAATTGATATCTCATCTTAGAAAGACCATCTTTTTTAAGTTAAGAAGAAAGGAATATTTGTCATTTCACGAAAAAAAGCTGCTTTTCACCGAACAAGTAGATTTTTCGATGATTTTCTTCTTATTTCATTGTTTTAATTCAAAATAAACAAGAAACAATGAATATTGCGACAATATACTATTTGCTAAAGAATTTCATAAATGACGTGTTTTTTAACGTTTTTAGGAGTATTTACGGCATTTTACACCAGACCCCATTTTACATGTATAATATATGCAAATTGTATAAAGACACATTTTCTGCTTAAAAAGTGACTTTTTCAATGTTTTTATCTTACTTTCATTTGTTAGTGGAAGAAAACCCAAAAAAACATTCGCTTTTGCGACAATATTTCTTTTCTCTAAAACTGCACAAACTTCCCATTTTATGTTTTTATCCTTATTTTAGGATAATATATTCATTTTCTCTAAAACTGCAAAAAATGACCGAAAATAACCAAAAAATACATTTTTTTTTTTGCGACACTTTCTTTTCTCTAAAGTTGCACAAGGTACCCATTTATATGTTTTTATCCGTATTTCACTATAATATATTTTTCTCTCTTAAACTGCAAAAATGACACTTTTTTCAAGGTTTTTCAGAGATTTAGAAAAAATATGTTTTTACATCCAAAAGTGAGTTTTTCAGTAGTTTTCTTTTAGTTTTAATGTTTTAATTAATAAACAAGACCAATACAATATATAGTTTTTTATCTTTAAAGTTACATAAACTACCCTATTTAAACCGTTTTATTGGTTTTACCAACGTTTTGAAAAAAAAACGTTTTCCATGTTACATAAAATGTAAATGTAATACAAGCCATTTCAATAAGAAAAATAGATATTTGTTTTAGAAAAAGGATTTTTCAGTGTTTTTTCTTTACATTTCCATGTTTTGATTGAAAAAAGGAAAAAGCAGGAAATATATTAACGTTTTATTGCAATTCATTTTTTTCCCTTAAAATTCCATAAATTATCCCCTTTTCAGCGTTTTAAGGAGAATTAACATCTCATCTAAGAAAAAAACATCTTTTTTAGTTAAGAAGAAAGGAATATATGCCATTTCACAAAAAATGTTCCTTTTCACCGCTAAAGTAGATTTTTCGATGACTTTCTGCTTATTTCATTTTTTAATAAAAAAATAAACAAAAAAACAATGAATATTGTCACACTATACTTTTTTTCTCAAAAAATTAATAAATGACGTGTTTTTCAACGTTTTTAGGAGTAGTAATGCCATTTTAATGAAAACCATCTTTTACATGTATAATATATGCCATTTGTATAAAGACAAAAATTCTGCCTAAAAAGTTACTTTTTCAATGCTTTTATCTTATTTTCATTTGTTGGTGGAAGAAAACCAAAAAATACATTCTTTTTTGCGACAATATTTCTTTTATCTAAAATTGAAGAAACTACCCATTGTTATGCTTTTATCCTTATTTTACGATAATATTTTTTTTCTCTAAAACTGCATAAATGACCCTTTTTTTCAATGTTTTTCAGAGATTTAGAAAAAATGTATGTTTTTACATCCAAAAGTGAGTTTTCCATTAATTTTCTTTTATTTTTCATGTTTTAATTAAAAACAAGACCAATACACTATATATTTTTTTTCTCTTCTAAGTTACATAAACTTCTCTATTTAAACCTTTTTATCGGTTTTAACAACATTTTGAAGAAAATCCTTTTTTCATGTTACATAAAATGTAATACAAGCCATTTCAATGAAAAAAAATATATATTTCTTTTACAAAAAGGATTTATCACTGTTTTTTTCTTTACTTTTCCATGTTTTGATTGAAAATGAAGGAAAAAGCCAGAAATATGTACAGTTTTTATTGCAATTCTTTTTTTTTATCTCAAAATTGCAAAAACTATCCCCTTTTCATTGTTTTTAGGAGAATTAACATCTCATTCAAGTATAATCATTTTTTTTTTTAGTGAAGAAGAAAGGAATATATACCATTACACGAAAAAAGTTCCTTTTCAACGAAAAAGTATATTTTTCGATGATTTTCTGCTTATTCCATTGTTTGCATAAAAATAAACAAAAAACAATGAATATTGCGACAATATACTTTTTTCTCAATAATTTCATAAATGACAACTTTTACAACGTTTTTAGGTTTTAATGGCATTTTACACAAAACTCCCTTTTACAAGTGTAATATATGAAATTTGTATAAAGACAAAATTTCTGCCTAAAAAGTGACTTTTTCACTATTTTTATATTATTTTCATTTGTTGGAGGAAGAAGACCAAAAAATACATTCTTTTTTGCGACAGTATTTTTTTTCTTGTGCAACTTTAGACAAAAGAAATAGTGTCGCAAAAAAGAATGTATTTTTTGGTTTTCTTCGGTCATTTTTGCAGTTTTAGAGAAAATATATATATTACCCTAAAATAAGGATAAAAACATAAAATGGGAAGTTTGTGCAGTTTTAGAGAAAAGAAATATTGTCGCAAAAGAGAATGTTTTTTTGGGGTTTTCTTCTACTAACAAATGAGAGTAAGATCAAAACATTGAAAAAGTCACTTTTTAAGCAGAAAATTTGTCTTTGTACAATTTGCATATATTATACATATAAAATGGGGTCTATTGTAAAATGTCGTAAATACTCCTAAAAACGTTAAAAAACACGTCATTTATGGAATTCTTTAGCAAATAGTATATTGTCGCAATATTCATTGTTTCTTGTTTATTTTTAATTAGAACAATGAAATAAGAAGAAAATCATCGAAAAATCTACTTCTTCGGTGAAAAGCAGATTTTTTTTCGTGAAATGACAAATATTCCTTTCTTCTTAACTTAAAAAAGATGGATCTTTCTAAGATGAGATGTCAATTCTCCTAAAAAACACTGAAAAAATGATAATTTAAGCAATTTTGAGAGAAAAAAATTAATTGCAATAAAAAGTTAATATATTTTTTGCTTTTTCCTTCATTTACAATCAAAACATGGAAATGTAAAGAATAGACACTGAAAAATCCTTTTTCGAAAGAAATATATATTTTTTTCATTGAAATGGCTTGTATTACATTTTATGTAACATGAAAAAGGGATTTTTTTCAAATTGTTTTTAAAACCAATAGAAAGGTTTAAATAGGGTAGTTTATGTAACTTTCAAGAGAAAAAAATATATTGTGTATTGGTCTTGTTTTTGATTAAAACAATAAAATTAAAAGAAAATTACTGAAAACTCACTTTTGGATGTAAAAACATATTTTTTTCTAAATCTCTGAAAAACATTGAAAAAAACGGTAATTTAAGCAGTTTTAGAGAAAAAAAAATTATCGTAAAATAAGGATAAAAACATAAAAATGGGTAGTTTGTGCAATTTTAGAGAAAAAAATTTTGTCAGAAAAAAGAATGTATTTTTTGGTTTTCTTCCACCAACAAATGAAAATAAGATAAAAACATTGAAAAAGTCACTTTTTACGCAGAAATTTTGTCTTTATACAATTTCCATATATTATACTTGTAAAATGGGGTTTTGTGTAAAATGCCGTTAATACTCCTAAAAACGTTGAAAAACACGTTATTTATGAAATTTTTGAGAAAAAATTATTTTGTCGCAATATTTATTGTTTTTAGTTAATTTTTTTTATGAAAACAATGAAATGAACAGAAAATCATCTAAAAATCTACTTTTCCGGTGAAAAAAGCTTTTTTCGTAAAATGGCATATATTTCTTTCTTCTTAACTAAAAAAATGATGGTCTTTCTTAAATGACATGTTAATTCTAAAAAACACTGAAAAGGGGATAATTTATGATATTAATTGAGAAAAAAATGAATTGCAATAAAAAGTTAATCTATTTTTTGCTTTTTCTTTCATTTTCAATCAAAACATGGTAAAGTATAAAAAAACACTGAAAAATCCTTTTTCTAAAAGTAATATATAAAATTTTTTATTGAAATGGCTTGTATTACATTTTACCTAACATGAAAAAGTGATTTTCTTCAAAATGTTGTTAAAACCAATAAAAAGGTTTAAATAGTGTAGTTTATGTAACTTTCAACAGAAAAATATATATAGTGTATTGGTCTTGTTTTTTATTAAAACAAGAAAATTAAAAGAAAAGTACCGAAAAACTCATTTTTTGGATGTAAAAACATTTTTTTTCTAAATCTCTGAAAAACATTGAAAAAAAGGGTCATTTAAGCAGTTTTAGAGAAAAAAAAATTATCGTAAAATAAGGATAAAAACATAAAAATGGGTAGTTTGTGCAATTTTAGAGAAAAGAAATTTTTTCGGAAAAAAGAATGTATTTTTTGGTTTCCTTCCATCAACAAATGGAAATAAGATAAAAACATTGAAAAAGGCTCTTTTTACGCAGAAATTTCGTCTTTATATAATTTGCATATATTATACTTGTAAAATGGGGTTTCGTGTAAAATGCCGTTAATACTCCTAAATACGTTGAAAAACACAATATTTATGAAATTTTTGAGAAAAAATATATTGTCGCAATATTCATTGTTTTTATTTAATTTTTTTTATGAAAACAATGAAATAAGCAGAAAATCATCGAAAAATCTACTTTTCCGGTGAAAAAAAGCATTTTTCGTGAAGTGGCATATATTCTTATCTTCTTAACTAATAAAAGATGGTCTTTCTTAAATGAGATGTTAATTCTCCTAATACACTTAAAAGTGGATAATTTATGGTATTTTCAGAGAAAAAAAAATGAATAGTAATATAAAGTTAATCTATTTCTTGCCTTTTCTTTCATTTTCAATCAAAACATGGAAAAGTATGGAAAAAAACACTGAAAAATTCTTTTTCTAAAAGTAATATATATATATTCTTTATTGAAATGGCATGTATTACATTTTACTTAACATGAAAAAGAGATTTTCTTCAAAATGTTCTTAAAACCAATAATAGGGTAGTTTATGTAACTTTAAAAAGAACAAAATATATAGTGTTTTGTTCTTGTTTTTAATAAAAACATGAAAATTAAAAGAAAATTACCGAAAAACTCACTTTTACATTTAAAAACATACTTTTTTCTAAACCTCTGAAAAACATTGAAAATAGGGTCATTCATACAGTTTCAGAGGAAATTAAATATTATCGTAAAATAAGGATAAAATCATGAAAATTTTGGCCAGTTTTAGAGAAAAAAAATACTGTCGCAAAAAAAAATGTATTTTTTGGTTTTCTTCCACCAACAAATGAAAATAAGATAAAAATAGTGAAAAAGTCACTTTTTAGGCAGAAATTTTGTATTTATACAAATTTCATATATTACACTTGTAAAAGGGAGTTTTGTGTAAAATGCCATTAAAACCTAAAAACGTTGTAAAAGTTGTCATTTATGAAATTATTGAGAAAAAAGTATATTGTCGCAATATTCATTGTTTTTTGTTTATTTTTTATGAAAACAATGGAATAAGCAGAAAATCATCGAAAAATCTACTTTTTCGTTGAATAGGAACTTTTTTCGTGTAATGGTATATATTCCTTTCTTCTTCACTAAAAAAAGACGGTCATTGTTAAATGAGATGTTGATCCTCCTTAAAACGCTGAAAAAATGATAATTTATGGACTTTTAAGGGAAAAAAATGAATTGCAATAAAATGTTAATATATTTCTTGCTTTTTTCTTTTTTCAATCAAAACATGGAAATGTAAAGAAAAAACACTGAAAAATCCTTTTTCTAAAACAAATGTATATATTTCTTATTGAAATGGCTTGTATTATATTTACATTTTATGTAACATGGAAAACGGATTTTTTTTCAAAATGTTGGTAAAACCAATAAAACGGTTTAAATAAGGTAGTTTATGTAACTTTAAAGAGAAAAAAATATATATTGTATTGGTCTTGTTTATTAATCAAAACATGAAAGCTAAAAGAAAATTACTGAAAAACTCACTTTTGGATGTAAAAACATACTTTTTTTCTAAATCTCTGAAAAACCTTGAAAAAAGTGTCATTTTAGCAGTTTTAGAGAGAAAAATATATTATAGTGAAATAAAGATAAAAACATATAAATGGGTATCTTGTGCAACTTTAGAGAAAAGAAATAGTGCCGCAAAAAAAATGTATTTTTTGGTTTTCTTCGGTCATTTTTGCAGTTTTAGAAAAAATAAATATATTATCCTAAAATAATTATAAAAACATAAAATGGGAAGTTTGTGCAGTTTTAGAGAAAAGAAATATTGTCGCAAAAGAGAATGTTTTTTTGGGTTTTCTTCCACTAACAAATGAAAGTAAGATAAAAACACCGAAAAAGTCACTTTTTAATCAGAATATTTGTTTTTATACAATTTGCATATATTATACATGTAAAATGGGGTCTAGTGTAAAATGCCGTAAATACTCCTAAAAACGTTAAAGAACACGTCATTTATGAAATTCTTTAGCAAATACTTTATTGTAGCAATATTCATTGTTTCTTGTTTATTTTTAATTAAAACAATGAAATATGAAAAAAATCATCGAAAAATCTACTTCTTCGGTGAAAAGCAGCTTTTTTTCGTGAAATGACAAATATTCCTTTCTTCTTAACTTAAAAAAGATGGTCTTTCTAAGATGAGATGTATATTCTCCTAAAAAACACTGAAAAAAGGATAATTTATGCAATTTTGAGAGAAAAAAATGAATTGCAATAAAAAGTTAATATATTTTTTGCTTTTTCCTTCATTTACAATCCAAACATGGAAATGTAAAGAAAAGACACTGAAAAATCCTTTGTCGAAAAGAAATATATATTTTTTTCATTGAAATGGCTTGTATTACATTTTATGTAACATGAAAAAGGAATTTTCTTCAAAATGTTTTTAAAACTAATAGAAAGGTTTAAATAGGGTAGTTTATGTAACTTTCAAGATAAAAAAATATATGTTGTATTGGTCTTGTTTTTTATTAAAACAGGAAAATTAAAAGAAAATTACTGAAAAACTCACTTTTGGATGTAAAAACATATTTTTTTCTAAATCTCTGAAAAAAATTGAAAAAAGGGTCATTTAAGCAGTTTTAGAGAAAAAAAATACTATCGTAAAATAAGGATAAAAACATAAAAATGGGTAGTATGAGCAATTTTAGAGAAAAGAAATTTTATCGCAAAAAAGAATGTATTTTTTGGTTTCCTTCCACCAACAAATGAAAATAAAATAAAGATGGTCTTTCTTAGATAAGATGTTAATTCTCCA
>CM035220.1:10940980-10953338 GCA_020233015.1 Callinectes sapidus | reverse complement strand
TGGAATAAACAGAAAATCATCGAAAAATCTACTTTTTCGTTGAAAAGGAACTTTTTTCGTGTAATGGTATATATTCCTTTCTTCTTCACTAAAAAAAGATGGTCATTCTTAAATGAGATTTTAATTCTCCTAAAAACACAGAAAAGGGGATAATTTTTGCAATTTTGAGAGAAAAAAAAATTCCAATAAAAAGTGTATATATTTCTTGCTTTTTCCTTCATTTTCAATCAAAACATGAAAAAGTAAAGAAAAAAACAGTGATAAATCCTTTTTGTAAAAGAAATATGTATTTTTTTCATTGAAATGGCTTGTATTACATTTTATGTAACATGAAAAAGGGATTTTCTTCAAAATGTTGTTAAAACCGATAAAAAGGTTTAAATAGGGAAGTTTATGTATCTTAGAAGAGAAAAAAAATATATAGTGTATTGGTCTTGTTTTTAATTAAAACATGAAAAATAAAATAAAATTAATGGAAAACTCACTTTTGGATTTAAAAATATACATTTTTTCTAAATCTCTGAAAAACATTGAAAAAAGGGTCATTTATGCAGTTTTAGAGAAAAAAAATATTATCGTAAAATAAGGATAAAAACATAACTATGGGTAGTTTGTTCAATTTTAGAGAAAAGAAATATTGATGCAAAAAAGAATGTATTTTTTGGTTTTCTTCCACCAACAAATGAAAATAAGATAAAAGCATTGAAAACGTAACTTTTTTTTTCTTTATTAATTTTTTTGACAAAAAAAGTATAGTGTGACAATATTCATTGTTTTTTTTTTTTTTTTATGAAAACAATGAAATAAGAAGAAAGACATCGAAAAATCTTTTTTAGCGGTGAAAAGGAACATTTTTCGTGAAATGGCATATATTCCTTTCTTCTTAACTAAAAAAGATGGTCTTTCTTAGAAGAGATATTAATTTGCCTTAAAACGCTGAAAAAGGGATACTTTATGGAATTTTAAGGGAAAAAAATGAATTGCAATGAAACGTTAATATATTTCTTGATTTTTCCTTTTTTCAATCAAAACATGGAAATGTAAAGAAAAAACACTGAAAAATCCTTTTTCTAAAACAAATATCTATTTTTCTTATTGAAATGGCTTGTATTACATTAACATTTTATGTAACATGGAAAACGGATTTTTTTTCAAATTATTGGTAAAAGCAATAAAACGGTTTAAACAAGGTAGTTTATGTAACTTTAAAGAGAAAAATATATATATATATTGTATTGGTCTTGTTTATTAATTAAAACATGAAAACTAAAAGAAAATTACTGAAAAACTCACTTTTGGATGTAAAAACATACTTTTTTTTCTAAATCTCTAAAAACCCTTGAAAAAAGTGTCATTTTCACAGTTTTAGAGTGAAAAATATATTATAGTGAAATAAGGATGAAAACATATAAATGGGTATCTTGTACAACTTTAAAGAAAAGAAATAGTGTCGCAAAAAAGAATGTATTTTTTGGTTTTCTTCGGTCATTTTTGCAGTTTTAAAGAAAATAAATATATTATCCTAAAATAAGGATAAAAACATAAAATGGGAAGTTTGTGCAGTTTTAGAGAAAAGAAATATTGTCGCAAAAGAAAATGTTTTTTTTGGGTTTTCTTCCACTAACAAATGAAAGTAAGATAAAAACATTGAAAAAGTTACTTTTTAAGCAGAAAATTTGTCTTTATACAATTTGCTTATATTATACATGAAAAATGGGGTCTAGTGTAAAATGCCGTAAATACTCCTAAAAACGTTAAAAAACACGTCATTTATGAAATTCTTTAGCAAACAGTATATTGTAGCAATATTCATTGTTTCTTGTTTATTTTTAATTAAAACAATGAAACAAGAAGAAAATCATCGAAAAATCTACTTCTTCGGTGAAAAGCAGCTTTTTTTCGTGAAATGACAAATATTACTTTCTTCTTAACTTAAAAAAGTTGGTCTTTCTAAGATGAGATGTCAATTCTCCTAAAAAACACTGAAAAAAGGATAATTTATGCAATTTTGAGAGAAAAAAAATGAATTGCAATAAAAAGTTAATATATTTCTTGCTTTTTCCTTCATTCACAATGAAAACATGGAAATGTAAAGAAAAGACACTGAAAAATCCTTTTTCGAATAGAAATATATATTTTTTTCATTGAAATGGCTTGTATTACATTTTATGTAACATGAAAAAGGGATTTTCTTCAAAATGTTTTTAAAACCAATAGAAAGGTTTAAATAGCGTAGTTTATGTAACTTTCAAGAGAAAAAAATACATAGTGTATTGGTCTTGTTTTTGATTAAGACAAGAAAATTAAAAGAAAATTACTGAAAAACTCACTTTTGGATATAAAAACATATTTTTTTCTAAATCTCTGAAAAACATTGAAAAAAGGGTCATTTAAGCAGTTTTAGAGAAAAAATATATTATCGTATAATAAGGATAAAAACATAAAAATGGGTAGTTTGTGCAATTTTAGAGAACAAAAATTTTGTCGGAAAAAATAATGTATTTTTTGGTTTTCTTCCACCAACAAATGAAAATAAGATAAAAACATTGAAAAAGTCACTTTTTACACAGAAATTTTGTATTTATACAATTTCCATATATTATACTTGTAAAATAGGGTTTTGTGTAAAATGCCGTTAATACTCCTAAAAACGTTGAAAAACACGTTATTTATGAAATTTTTGAGAAAAAAATCATTTTGTCGCAATATTCATTGTTTTTAGTTAATTTTTTTATGAAAACAATGAAATGAACAGAAAATCATCGAAAAATCTACTTTTACGGCGAAAAAAGCTTTTTTTCGTAAAATGGCATATATTCCTTTCTTCTTAACTAAAAAATGATGGTCTTTCTTAAATGAGATGTTAATTCTCCTAACAAACACTGAAAAGGGGATAATTTATGATATTTTGTGAGAAAAAAAATGAATTGCAATAAAAAGTTAATCTATTTCTTGCCTTTTCTTTCATTTTCAATCAAAACATGGTAAAGTATAAAAAACACTGAAAAATCCTTTTTCTAAAAGTAATATATAAAATATTTTTATTGAAATGGCTTGTATTACATTTTACCTAACATGAAAAAGTTTTTTCTTCAAAATGTTGTTAAAACCAATAAAAAGGTTTAAATAGGGTAGTTTTTGTAACTTTCAAGAGAAAAATATATGTAGTGTATTGGTCTTGTTTTTTATTAAAACAAGAAAATTTAAAGAAAATTACCGAAAAAAGTAATTTTTTGGATGTAAAAACATTTTTTTTCTAAATCTCTGAAAAACATTGAAAAAAGCAGTTTTAGAGAAAAAAAAAATAATATCGTAAAATAAGGATAAAAACATAAAAATGGGTAGTTTGTGCAATTTTAGAGAAAAGAAATTTTGTCGGAAAAAAGAATGTATTTTTTGGTTTCCTTCCACCAACAAATGAAAATAAGATAAAAACATTGAAAAAGGCACTTTTTACGCAGAAATTTTGTCTTTATACAATTTGCATATATTATACTTGTTGTAAAATGGGGTTTTGTGTAAAATGCCGTTAATACTTCTAAAAACGTTGAAAAACACAATTTTTATTAAATTTTTGAAAAAAAATTATATTGTCGCAATATTCATTGTTTCTAGTTATTTTTTGATGAAAACAATGAAATAAGCAGAAACTCATCGAAAAATCTACTTTTCCGGTGAAAAAAAAGCATTTTTGTGAAGTTCCATATATTCTTATCTTCTTAACTAAAAAAAGATGGTCTTTCTTAAATGAGATGTTAATTCTCCTAAAAACACTTAAATGGGGATAATTTATGGTATTTTGAGAGAAAAAAAAACAATTATAATAAAAAGTGAATCTATTTCTTGCCTTTTCTTTCATTTTCAATCAAAACGTGGAAAAGTATAGAAAAAAACACTGAAAAATCCTTTTTCTAAAAGTAATATATATATTTTTTATTGAAATGGCTTGTATTACATTTTACCTAACATGAAAAAGGGATTTTCTTCAAAATCTTCTTAAAACCAATAATAGGGTAGTTTATGTAACTTTAAAGAGAAAAAAATATATAGTGTTTTGGTCTTTTTAATAAAAACATGAAAATTAAAAGAAAATTACCGAAAAACTCACTTTTGCATTTAAAAACATACTTTTTTCTAAACCTCTGAAAAACTTTGAAAAAAGGGTCATTTATGCAGTTTTAGAGGGAATTAAATATTATCGTAAAATAAGGATAAAATCATGAAAATTTTGGCCAATTTTAGAGAAAAAATATACTGTCGCAAAAAAGAATGTATTTTTTGGTTTTCTTCCACCAACAAATGAAAATAAGATAAAAATAGTGAAAAAGTCACTTTTTAGGCAGAAATTTTGTCTTTATACAAATTTCATATATTACACTTGTAAAAGGGAGTTTTGTGTAAAATGCCATTAAAACCTAAAAACGTTGTAAAAGTTGTCATTTATTAAATTATTGAGAAAAAAGTATATTGTCGCAATGTTCACTGTTTTTTGTTTATTTTTTATGAAAACAATGGAATAAGCAGAAAATCATCGAAAAATGTACTTTTTAGTTGAAATGGAACTTTTTTCGTGTAATGGTATATATTCCTTTCTTCTTCACTAAAAAAAAGATGGTCATTCTTAAATGAGATGTTAATTCTCCTAAAAACACTGAAAAGGGGATAATTTTTGGAATTTTGAGAGAGAAAAAAAATTGCAATAAAAAATGGATATATTTCTTGCTTTTTCCTTCATTTTCAATTAAAACATGAAAAAGTAAAGAAAAAAACAGTGCTAAATCCTTTTTGTAAAAGAAATAAATATTTTTTTCATTGAAATGGCTTGTATTACATTTTATGTAACATGAAAAAGGGATTTTCTTCAAAATGTTGTTAAAACCGATAAAAAGGTTTAAATTGGGAAGTTTATATAACTTAGAAGAGAAAAAAAACATATAGTGTATTGGTCTTGTTTTTAATTAAAACATGAAAAATAAAAGAAAATTAATGGAAAACTCACTTTTGGATGTAAAAACATACATTTTTTCTAAATCTCTGAAAAACATTGAAAAAAGGGTCATTTATGCAGTTTTAGAGAAAAAAAAAAATCTTAAAATAAGGATAAAAACATAAGAATGTGTAGTTTGTTCAATTTTAGAGAAAAGAAATATTGTCGCAAAAAAAATGTATTTTTTGGTTTTCTTCCACCAACAAATGAAAATAAGATAAAAGTATTTAAAAAGTAACTTTTTAGGCAGAATCTTTGTCTTTATGCAAATTGCATATATTATAAATGTAAAAGATGGTTTTCTGTAAAATAGCATTACTACTCCTAAAAACGTTGAAAAACACGTCATTTATTAATTTTTTGAGAAAAAAGTATAGTGTGACAATATTCATTGTTTTTTTTTTGTTTTGTTTTTTTATGAAAACAATTAAATAAGAAGAAAGTCATCAAAAAATCTACTTTAGCGGTGAAAAGGAACATTTTTCGTGAAATGGCATATATTCCTTTCTTCTTAACTAAAAAATATGGTCTTTCTTAGATGAGATGTTAATTCTCCTTAAAACGTTGAAAAGAGGATAATTTATGAAATTTTAAGGGAAAAAAATGAATTGCAATAAAATGTTAATATATTTCTTGCTTTTTCCTTTTTTCAATCAAAACATGGAAATGTAAAGAAAAAACACTGAAAAATCCTTTTTCTAAAACAAATATATATTTTTCTTATTGAAATGCTTGTATTACATTTACATTTTATGTAACCTGGAAAACGGATTTTTTTTCAAAATGTTGGTAAAACCAATAAAACGGCTTAAATAAGGTATTTTATGTAACTTTAAAGAGAAAAAAATATATATTGTATTGGTCTTGTTTATTAAATAAAACATGAAAGCTAAAAGAAAATTACTGAAAAACTCACTTTTGGATGTAAAAACATACTTTTTTTCTAAATCTCTGAAAAACCTTGAAAAAAGTGTCATTTTAGCAGTTTTAGAGAGAAAAATATATTATAGTGAAATAAGGATAAAACATATAAATGGGTATCTTGTGCAACTTTAGAGAAAAGAAATAGTGTCGCAAAAAAAATGTATTTTTTGGTTTTCTTCGGTCATTTTTGCAGTTTTAGAGAAAATAAATATATTATCCTAAAATAATTATAAAAACATAAAATGGGAAGTTTGTGCAGTTTTAGAGAAAAGAAATATTGTCGCAAAAGAGAATATTTTTTTGGGTTTTCTTCCACAACAAATGAAAGTAAGATAAAAACATTGAAAAAGTCACTTTTTAAGCAGAATATTTGTCTTTATACAATTTGCATATATTATACATGTAAAATGGGGTGTAGTGTAAAATGCCGTAAATACTCCTAAAAACGTTAAAAAACACGTCATTTATGAAATTCTTTAGCAAATAGTATATTGTCGCAATATTCATTGTTCCTTGTTTATTTTTAATTAAAACAATGAAATAAGAAGAAATTCATCAAAAAATCTACTTCTTCGGTGAAAAGCAGCTTTTTTTCGTGAAATGACAAATATTCCTTTCTTCTTAACTTAAAAAAGATGGTCTTTCTAAGATGAGATGTCAATTCTCCTAAAAAACACTGAAAAAAGCATAATTTATGCAATTTTGAGAGAAAAAAATGAATTGCAATAAAAAGTTAATATATTTCTTGCTTTTTCCTTCATTTACAATCCAAACATGGAAATGTAAAGAAAAGACACTGAAAAATCCTTTTTCGAAAAGAAATATATATTTATTTCTTTGAAATGGCTTGTATTACATTTTATGTAACATGAAAAAGGAATTTTATTCAAAATGTTTTTAAAACCAATAGAAAGGTTTAAATAGGGTAGTTTATGTAACTTTCAAGGGAAAAAATATATAGTGTATTGGTCTTGTTTTTGATTAAAAGAAAATTTAAAGAATATTACTGAAAAACTCACTTTTGGATGTAAAACTTTTTTTTTTCTAAATCTCTGAAAAACATTGAAAAAAGGGTCATTTAAGCAGTTTTAGAGAAAAAAAATATTATTGTAAAATAAGGTTTAAAACGTAAAAATTGGTAGTTTGTGCAATTTTAGAGAAAAGAAATTTTCTCGGAAAAAAGAATGTATTTTTTGGTTTCCTGTAATCAACAAATGAAAATAAGATAAAAACATTGAAAAAAGGCACTTTTTACGCAGAAATTTTGTCTTTATACAATTTGCATATATTATACATGTAAAATTGGGTTTTGTGTAAAATGCCGTTAATACTTCTAAAAACGTTGAAAAACACAATATTTTTGAAATTTTTGAGAAAAAAGTATATTGTCCCAATATTCATTGTTTCTAGTTAATTTTTTTATGAAAACAATGAGATATGCAAAAAATCATCGAAAAATCTACTTTTCCGGTGAAAAAAAAGCATTTTTCGTGAAGTGGCATATATTCTTATTTTCTTAACTAAAAAAAAGATGGTCTTTCTTAAATGAGATGTTCTGCTAAAAACACTTAAAAGGGGATAATTTATGGTATTTTGAGAGAAAAAAAAAAGAATTGTAATAAAAAGTTAATCTATTTCATGCCTTTTCTTTCATTTTCAATCAAAACATGGAAAAGTATAGAAAAAAACACTGAAAAATCCTTTTTCTAAAAGTAATATATATATTTTTTATTGAAATGGCTTGTATTACATTTTACCTAACATGAAAAAAGGATTTTCTTCAAAATGTTGTTAAAACCAATAATAGATTAGTTTATGTTACTTTAAAGAGAAAAAAATATATAGTGTTTTGGTCTTGTTTTTAATAAAAACATGAAAATTAAAAGAAAATTACCGAAAAACTCACTTTCGCATTTAAAAACATACTTTTTTCTAAACCTCTGAAAAACATTGAAAAAAGGGTCATTTATGCAGTTTTAGAGGAAAATAAATATTATCGTTAAATAAGTATAAAATCATGAAAATTTTGGCCAATTTTAGAAAAAAAAATACAGTCGCAAAAAACAATGTATTTTTTGGTTTTCTTCCACCAACAAATGAAAATAAGATAAAAATAGTGAAAAAGTCACTTTTTAGGCAGAAATTTTGTCTTTATACAAATTTCATATATTACTCTTGTAAAAGGGAGTTTTGTGTAAAATGCCATTAAAACCTAAAAACGTTGTAAAAGTTGTCATTTATGAAATAATTGAGAAAAATGTATATTGCCGCAATGTTCATTGTTCTTTGTTTATTTTTTATGAAAACAATGGAATAAGCAGAAAATCATCGAAAAATCTACTTTTTAGTTGAAATGGAACTTTTTTCGTGTAATGGTATATATTCCTTTCTTCTTCACTAAAAAAAGATGGTCATTCTTAAATGAGATGTTAATTCTCCTAAAAACACAGAAAAAGGGATAATTTTTGCAATTTTGAGAGAAAAAAAAATGCAATAAAAAGTGTATATATTCTCCTAAAGACACTGAAAAGGGAATAATTTTTTGGAATTTTGAAAGAAAAAAAGAATTGCAATAAAAAATGGATATATTTCTTGCTTTTTCCTTCATTTTCAATCAAAACATGAAAAAGTAAAGAAAAAAACACTGATAAATCCTTTTTGTAAAAGAAATATATATTTTTTTCATTGAAATGGCTTGTATTACATTTTATGTAACATGAAAAAGGGATTTTCTTCAAAATGTTGTTAAAACCGATAAAAAGGTTTAAATTGGGAAGTTTATGTACCTTAGAAGAGAAAAAAGTATATAGTGTATTTGTCTTGTTTTTAATTAAAACATGAAAAATAAAAGAAAATTAATGGAAAACTCACTTTTGGATGTAAAAACATACATTTTTTCTAAATCTCTGAAAAACATTGAAAAAAGGGTCATTTATGCAGTTTTAGAGAAAAAAAAAATCTTAAAATAAGGATAAAAACATAACAATGGGTAGTTTGTTCAATTTTAGAGAAAATAAATATTTTCGCAAAAAAAAAATGTATTTTTTGGTTTTCTTCCACCAACAAATGAAAATAAGATAAAAGTGTTTAAAAAGTAACTTTTTAGGCAGAATTTTTGTCTTTATCCAAATTGCATATATTATAAATGTAAAAGATGGTTTTCTGTAAAATGGCATTACTACTCCTAAAAACGTTGAAAAACACGTCATTTATTAATTTTTTGAGAAAAAAGTATAGTGTGAGAATATTCATTGTTTTTTTTTTTTTTTGTTTTTTTGTTAAAACAATGAAATAAGAAGAAAGTCATCAAAAAATCTACTTTAGCGGTGAAAAGGAACATTTTTCGTGAAATGGCATATATTCATTTCTTCTTAACTAAAAAAGATGGTCTTTCTTATATGAGATGTTAATTCTCCTTAAAACGTTGAAAAGGGGATAATTTATGAAATTTTAAGGGAAAAAAATGAATTGCAATAAAATGTTAATATATTTCTTGCTTTTTCCTTTTTTCAATCAAAACATGGAAATGTAAAGAAAAAACACTGAAAAATCCTTTTTCTAAAACAAATATATATTTTTCTTATTGAACTGGCTTGTATTACATTTACATTTTATGTAATCTGGAAAATGGATTTTTTTTCAAAATGTTGGTAAAACCAATAAAACGGTTTAAATAAGGTAGTTTATGTAACTTTAAAGAGAAAAAAAAATATATATTTTATTGGTCTTGTTTATTAAATAAAACATGAAAGCTAAAAGAAAATTACTGAAAAACTCACTTTTGGATGTAAAAACATACTTTTTTTCTAAATCTCTGAAAAACCTTGAAAAAAGTGTCATTTTAGCAGTTTTAGAGAGAAAAATATATTATAGTGAAATAAGGATAAAACATATAAATGGGTATCTTGTGCAACTTTAGAGAAAAGAAATAGTGTCGCAAAAAAATGTATTTTTTGGTTTTCTTCGGTCATTTTTGCAGTTTTAGAGAAAATAAATATATTATCCTAAAATAATTATAAAAACATAAAATGGGAAGTTTGTGCAGTTTTAGAGAAAAGAAATATTGTCGCAAAAGAGAATATTTTTTTGGGTTTTCTTCCACAACAAATGAAAGTAAGATAAAAACATTGAAAAAGTCACTTTTTAAGCAGAATATTTGTCTTTATACAATTTGCATATATTATACATGTAAAATGGGGTGTAGTGTAAAATGCCGTAAATACTCCTAAAAACGTTAAAAAACACGTCATTTATGAAATTCTTAAGCAAATAGTATATTGTCGCAATATTCATTATTTCTTGTTTATTTTTAATTAAAACAATGAAATAAGAAGAAATTAATCGAAAAATCTACTTCTTCGGTGAAAAGCAGCTTTTTTTCGTGAAATGACAAATATTCCTTTCTTCTTAACTTAAAAAAGATGGTCTTTCTAAGATGAGATGTCAATTCTCCTAAAAAACACTGAAAAAAGCATAATTTATGCAATTTTGAGAGAAAAAAATGAATTGCAATAAAAAGTTAATATATTTCTTGCTTTTTCCTTCATTTACAATCCAAACATGGAAATGGAAAAAAAAAAACTGAAAAATCCTTTGTCGAAAAGAAATATACATTTTTTTCATTGAAATGGCTTGTATTACATTTTATGTAACATGAAAAAGGGATTTTCTTCAAAATGTTTTTAAAACCAATAGAAAGGTTTAAATAGGGTAGTTTATGTAACTTTCAAGAGAAAAAAATATATAGTGTATTGGTCTTGTTTTTTATTAAAACAAGAAAATTAAAAGAAAATTACTGAAAAACTCACTTTTGGATGTAAAACCATATTTTTTTCTAAATATCTCAAAAACATTTAAAAAAGGGTCATTTAAGCAGTTTTAGAGAAAAAAAATGTCATCGTAAAATAAGGATAAAAACATAAAAATGGGTAGTTTGTGCAATTTTAGAGAAAAAAAATTTTGTCGGAAAAAAAAATGTATTTTTTGGTTTCCTTCCACCAACAAATGAAAATAAAATAAAGATGGTCTTTCTTAGATAAGATGTTAATTCTCCAAGAAACGCTGGAAACAGGATAATTTATGCAATTTTAAGAGAAAAAAATGAATTGCCATGAAAAATTAATATATTTCTTGCTTTTTCCTACATTTTCATTCAAAACATGGAAATGAAATGAAAAAAAAAACACTGAAAAATCCTTTTTCTTAAAGAAATATATATTTTTTAATTGAAATGGCTTGTATTACATTTTAAGTAACATGGAAAAGAGATTTTCTTCAAACTGTTGTTAAAACAAAAAGGTTTAAATAGGGTAGTTTATGCAACTTTAAAGAGAAAAACAATACGCTATAGTATATTATTCATATTTTTAATTAAAACATGGAAATTCAAAATAAAATTACTAAAAAACTTACTTTTGGATGTAAAAACATACTTTTATTTTCTAAGGGAAGATGGATTTGACATAAAAATTATTGTAAAACACTTAAAAACGTTGGAAAATTGATAATTAAAATCGCATATGTTATTCTTGTAAAACGGGGTTTTATGTAAAATGCCGTTAATACTCTTAAAAACTGAAAAAAACGTAATTTTTGGAATTTTACATAGAAAAAGTATATTGCAATATGAAAAAGTTGTTTTCTACAAAATGTGTTTAAACGTCCAAAAAGGTTAAAAATGGATACTTTGTACAGTTTCAGAAAAAGAAAAATGAATATAGTGTTTATTTTCTTTTTTTTAATCAAAACATTGAAATCAATAGAAAATTATTAAAAAAGTGACTTTTGGTGTAAAACCATATTTTTTTCGTAAAAAAGATGGTTTTCCTTTAAAAGTAGTAAATCTCCGAAAAACATTGAAAAAAGGGTCATTTATGCGGTATTAGAGAAAAATTAATATATTGTCGTAAATTAAGGATAAAAGCATAAAAATAGGTAATTTGTGCAATTTTAGAGAAAAAAAGTATTGTCGAAATAAAAAATGAAATTTTTTTGTTTTCTTCCACCAACAAGTAAAAATATGAAAAAAACCTTGAAAAAGTCACTTTTTAGGCAGAATTTAATTCTTTATTCAAATTGCATATATTATACTTGTAAAAGAGGGTTTTGTTTAAAATGCCTTTAATACTCCTAAAAACGTTGAAAAACACGTCATTTTTTTTTTTAAGAAAAAAAAGTATATTGTGGCAATATTCAGTGTTTTTTGTTGACTGTTTGATGAAAACAATGAAAGAAGCAGAAAATCATCAAAAAAATAAATTTTTCGGTGAAAAGAAAATTTTTTTTCGTGAAATTGCATATATTCTTTTTCTCTCTTACTTATATAAAATGTTAATTCTCCAAGAAACGCTGGAAACGGGATAATTTATGCAATTTGAGAGAAAAAAATGAATTGCCATGAAAAGTTAATATATTTCTTGCTTTTTCCTTCATTTTCATTCAAAACAT
>CM035220.1:10880167-10927104 GCA_020233015.1 Callinectes sapidus | reverse complement strand
TTTTCATATTTTTATTTGTTGGTGGAAAAAAACCAAAAAAAAAACATTTTTTATCTCGACAATATTTGTTTTTTCTCTAAAATTGCACAAATTACCTATTTTTATGCTTTTATCCTTATTTTACGACAATATATTTATTTTTCTCTAAAACCGCATAAACGACCCTTTTTTCAATGTTTTTTGGAGATTTACTACTTTTAAAGGAAAATCATCTCTTTTACGAAAAAAAATATGATGTTACACCAAAAGTCACTTTTTTAATCATTTTCTATTGATTTCAATGTTTTGATTAAAAACAAGAAAATAAACACTATATACATTTTCTTTCTCTAAAACTGTACAAAGTATCCATTTTTAACCTTTTTGGACGTTTAAACACATTTTGTAGAAAACAACTTTTTCCAGTTACAATATATTTTTTCTATGTAAAATTCCATAAATTACGTTTTTTTCAGCTTTTAAGAGTATTAACGGCATTTTACATAAAACCCCCTTTTACAAGTATAACATATGCGATTTGAATTATCAATTGTTCAACGTTTTTAAGGGTTTTACAATATTTTTATGTCAAATCCATCTTCCCTTAGAAAATAAAAGTATATTTTTACATCCAAAAGTGAGTTTTTCAGTAATTTTCTTTTAATTTCCATGTTATAATTAAAAATATGAACAATACACTATAGCGTATTGTTTTTTCTCTTTAAAGTTACATAAACTACCCTATTTAAACCTTTTTATTAGTTTTAACAACATTTTGATAAAATCTCTTTTTCATGTTACATAAATTGTAATGCAAGCCATTTCAATGAAAAAATATATATTTCTTTAAGAAAAAAGATTTTTCAGTGTTTTTTTTCTTTCATTTCCATGTTTTGAATGAAAATGAAGGAAAAAGAAAGAAATTTATTAACTTTTCATGGCAATTCATTTTTTTCTCTTAGAATTGCATAAATCATCCCGTTTCCAGCGTTTCTTGGAGAATTAGCATCTTATTTAAGAAAGACCATCTTTATTTTAGTTCAGAAAAAGAGGAATATATTCAATTTCACGAAAAAAGTTTCTTTTCACCGAAAAAGTTAATTTTTTTATGATTTTCTCCTTATTTCATTGTTTTCATCAAAAAATATACAAAAAACACTGAATATTGCCACAATATACTTTTAAAAAATATATATATATTAAATGACGTGTTTTTCAACGTTTTTAGGAGTATTAACGGCATTTTAACCAAAAAAAACTTTAAAAAGTGTAATATATGCAATTTGAATAAAGACGAAAATTCTGCCTAAAAAGTGACTTTTTCAAGGTTTTCCTCATATTTTCGTTTGTTGGTGGAAGAAAACCAAAAAAATACATTCTTTATCACAATAATATATTTTTTTCTCTAAAATTGCACAAATTACGTATTTTTATGCTTTTATCCTTATTTTACGACAATATATTTATTTTTCTCTAAAACGGCATAAGTGACCCTTTTTTCAATGTTTTTCGGAGATTTACTACTTGTAAAGGAAAACCATCTTTTTTACGAAAAAAATATTTTACACCAAAAGTCACTTTTTTAATAATTTTCTATTGATTTCAATGTTTTGATTACAAACAAGAAAATAGACACTATATACATTTCCTTTCTCTGAAACTGTACAAAGTATCCATTTTTAACCTTTTTGGACGTTTAAACACATTTTGTAGAAAACAACTTTTTCATGTTACAATATACTTTTTCTATGGAAAATTCCATAAATTACGTTTTTTTCAGTTGTTAAGAGTATTAACGGCATTTTACATAAAACCCCCTTTTACAAGTATAACATATGCGATTGTAATTATCAATTTTTCAACGTTTTTAAGGGTTTTACAATATTTTTATGTCAAATCCATCTTCCTTTAGAAAATAAAAGTATGTTTGTACATCCAAAAGTGAGTTTTTCAGTAATTTTCTTTGAATTTCCATGTTTTAATTATAAATATTAACAATACACGATAGCGTATTTTTTTTCTCTTTAAAGTTACATAAACTACCCTATTTAAACCGTTTTATTTGTTTTAACAACATTTTGAAGAAAATCTCTTTTTCATGTTACATGAAATGTAATACAAGCCATTTCAATGAAAAAATATATATTTCTTTAAGAAAAAGGATTTTTCAGTGTTTTTTCCTTTCATTTCCATGTTTTGAATGAAAATGAAGGAAAAAGAAGAAATATATTAACTTTTAATGGCAATTCATTTTTTTCTCTCAAAATTGCATAAATTATCCCGTTTCCAGCGTTTCTTGGAGAATTAACATCTTATCTAAGAAAGACCATCTTTATTTTAGTTCAGAAAAAAGGAATATATGCAATTTCACGAAAAAAGTTTCTTTTCACCGAAAATTTTAATTTTTTGATGATTTTCTGCTTATTTCATTGTTTTCATCAAACAATCAACAAAAAACACTGAATATTGCCACAATATACTTTTTTCAGAAAAAAAAAATAAATGACGTGTTTTTCAATACCCTCTTTTACAAGTATAATATATGCAATTTGAATAAAGAATTAAATTCTGCCTAAAAAGTGACTTTTTCAAGGTTTTTTTCATATTTTTATTTGTTGGTGGAAGAAAACAAAAAAAAATTCATTTTCTATTTCGACAATATTTTTGTCTCTAAAATTGCACAAATTACCTATTTTTATGCTTTTATCCTTATTTTTACGACAATATATTTATTTTTCTCTAAAACCGCATAAATGACCCTTTTTTCAATGTTTTTCGGAGATTTACTACTTTTAAAGGAAAACCATCTCTTTTACGAAAAATAATATGATTTTACACCAAAAGTCACTTTTATAATTATTTTAAATTGATTTCAATGTTTTGATTAAAAACAAGAAAATAAACACTATATACATTTTCTTTCTCTGAAACTGTACAAAGTATCCATTTTTAACCTTTTTGGACGTTTACACACATTATGTAGAAAACAATTTTTTCATGTTCCAAAATACTTTTTGTATGTAAAATTCCATAAATTACGTTTTTTTTTCAATTTTTAAGAGAATTAACGGCATTTTAAATAAAACCCATTTTTACAAGTATAACATATGCGATTTGAATTATCAATTTTTCAACGTTTTTAAGTATTTTACAATATTTTTATGTCAAATCCATCTTCCCTTAGAAAATAAAAGTATGTTTTTACATCCAAAAGTAAGTTTTATAGTAATTTTGTTTTGAATTTCCATGTTTTAATTAAAAATATGAAGAATACACTATAGCGTATTGTTTTTCTCTTTAAAGTTACACAAACTACCCTATTTAAACCTTTTTGTTTTAACAACATTTTGAAGAAAATCTCTTTTCCATGTTACTTAAAATGTAATACAAGCCATTTCAATGAAAAAAATATATATTTCTTTAAGAAAAAGGATTTTTCAGTGTTTTTTCCTTTCATTTCCATGTTTTGAATGAAAATGAAGGAAAAAGCAAGAAATATATTAACTTTTCATGGCAATTCATTTTTTTCTCTCAAAATTGCATAAATTATCCCGTTTCCAGCCTTTCTTGGAGAATTAACATCTTATCTAAGAAAGACCATCTTTATTTTATTTTCATTTGTTGGTTGAAGGAAACCAAAAAATACATTCTTTTTTCCGACAAAATTTCTTTTCTCTAAAATTGCACAAACTACCCATTTTTATGTTTTTATCCTTATTTTACGATAGTATTTTTTTTCTCTAAAACTGCTTAAATGACCTTTTTTTCAATGTTTTTCAGAGATTTAGAAAAAAATATGTTTTTACATCCAAAAGTGAGTTTTTCAGTAATTTTCTTTTAATTTTCTTGTTTTAATAAAAAAGAAGACCAATACACTATATATTTTTTTCTCTTGAAAGTTACATAAACTACCCTATTTAAACCTTTCTATTGGTTTTAAAAACATTTTGAAGAAAATCCTTTTTTCATGTTACATAAAATGTAATACAAGCCATTTCAATGAAAAAAATATATATTTCTTTTCGACAAAGGATTTTTCAGTGTCTTTTCTTTACATTTCCATGTTTGGATTGTAAATGAAGGAAAAAGCAAGAAATATATTAACTTTTTATTGCAATTCATTTTTTCTCTCAAAATTGTATTAATTATCCTTTTTTCAGTGCTTTTTAGGAGAATATACATCTCTTCTTAGAAAGACCATCTTTTTTAAGTTAAGAAGAAAGGAATATTTGTCATTTCACGAAAAAAAGCTGCTTTTCACCGAAGAAGTAGATTTTTCGATGAATTTCTTCTTATTTCATTGTTTTAATTAAAAATAAACAAGAAACAATGAATATTGCGATGATATACTATTTGCTAAAGAATTTCATAAATGACGTGTTCTTTAACGTTTTTAGGAGTATTTATGGCATTTTACACTAGACCCCATTTTACATGTATAATATATGCAAATTGTATAAAGACAAATATTCTGCTTAAAAAGTTACTTTTTCAGTGTTTTTATCTTACTTTAATTTTTAGTGGAAGAAAACCCAAAAAAACATTCTCTTTTGCGACAATATTTCTTTCCTCTAAAACTGCACAAACTTCCCATTTTATGTTTTTATAATTATTTTAGGATAATATATTTATTTTCTCTAAAACTGCAAAAATGACCGAAGAAAACCAAAAAATATATTCTTTTTTGCGACACTATTTCTTTTCTCTAAAGTTGCACAAGATACCCATTTATATGTTTTTATCCTTATTTCACTATAATATATTTTTCTCTCTAAAACTGCAAAAATGACACTTTTTTCAAGGTTTTTCAGAGATTTAGAAAAAAAGTATGTTTTTACATCCAAAAGTGAGTTTTTCAGTAATTTTCTTTTAGCTTTCATGTTTTAATTAATAAACAAGACCAATACAATATATATTTTTTTCTCTTTAAAGTTACATAAACTACCTTATTTAAACCGTTTTATTGGTTTTACCAACATTTTGAAAAAAAATCCGTTTTCCATGTTACATAAAATGTAAATATAATACAAGCCATTTCAATAAGAAAAATATATATTTGTTTTAGAAAAAAGATTTTTCAGTGATTTTTCTTTACATTTCCATGTTTTGATTGAAAAAAGGAAAAAGCAAGAAATATATTAACATTGTATTGCAATTCATTTTTTTCCCTTAAAATTTCATAAATTATCCCCTTTTCAACGTTTTAAGGAGAATTAACATCTCATCTAAGAAAGACCATCTTTTTTAGTTAAGAAGAAAGGAATATATGCCATTTCACGAAAAATGTTCCTTTTCACCGCTAAAGTAGATTTTTTGATGATTTTCTTCTTATTTCATTGTTTTCACACACAAAAAAAAAAAAACAATGAATATTGTCACACTATACTTTTTCTCAAAAAATTAATAAATAACGTGTTTCTCAACGTTTTTAGGAGTAGTAATGCCATTTTACAGAAAACCATCTTTTACATTTATAATATATGCAATTTGTATAAAGACAAAAATTCTGCCTAAAAAGTTACTTTTTAAATACTTTTATCTTATTTTCATTTGTTGGTGGAAGAAAACCAAAAAATACATTTTTTTTGCGAAAATATTTCTTTTCTCTAAAAT
Source organism: Callinectes sapidus (assembly GCA_020233015.1). Taxonomy (NCBI): domain Eukaryota; kingdom Metazoa; phylum Arthropoda; class Malacostraca; order Decapoda; family Portunidae; genus Callinectes; species Callinectes sapidus. Next base: position 10,921,512 of record CM035220.1, on the reverse strand, counting down.
TGAACAAACTACCCATTGTTATGTTTTTATCCTTATTTTAAGATAATTTTTTTTCTCTAAAACTGCATAAATGACACTTTTTTCAATGTTTTTCAGAGATTTAGATGTTTTTACATCCAAAAGTGAGTTTTCCATTAATTTTCTTTTATTTTTCATGTTTTAATTAAAAACAAGACCAATACACTATATATTTTTTTTCTCTTCTAAGGTACATAAACTTCCCAATTTAAACCTTTTTATCGGTTTTAACAACATTTTGAAGAAAATCCCTTTTTCATGTTACATAAAATTTAATACAAGCCATTTCAATGAAAAAAATATATATTTCTTTTACAAAAAGGATTTATCACTGTTTTTTTCTTTACTTTTCATGTTTTGATTGAAAATGAAGGAAAAAGCAAGAAATATATCAATTTTTTATTGCAATTCCTTTTTTTTTCTCTCAAAATTCCAAAAATTATCCCCTTTTCAGTGTTTTCAGGAGAATTAACATCTCATTTAAGAATGACCATCTTTTTTTTAGTGAAGAAGAAAGGAATATATACCATTACACGAAAAAAGTTCCATTTCAACTAAAAAGTAGATTTTTAGATGATTTTCTGCTTATTCCATTGTTTTCATAAAAAAAATAAACAAAGAACAATGAACATTGTGGCAATATACTTTTTTCTCAATAATTTCATAAATGACAACTTTTACAACGTTTTTAGGTTTGAATGGCATTTTACACAAAACTCCCTTTTACAAGTGTAATATATGAAATTTGTATAAAGACAAAATTTCTGCCTAAAAAGTTACTTTTTCACTATTTTTATCTTATTTTCATTTGTTGGTGGAAGAAAACAAAAAATACGTTCTTTTTTGCGACAGTATTTTTTTCTCTAAAATTGGCCAAAATTTTCATGATTTTATCGTTATTTTACGATAATATTTAATTTCCTCCAAAACTGCATAAATGACCCTTTTTTCAATGTTTTTCAGAGGTTTAGAAAAAAGTCTGTTTTTAAATGCGAAAGTGAGTTTTTCGGTAATTTTCTTTTAAATTTCATGTTTTTATTAAAAACAAGACCAAAACACTATATATTTTTTTCTCTTTAAAGTAACATAAACTACCCTATTATTGGTTTTAAGAACATTTTGAAGAAAATCCCTTTTTCATGTTAAGTAAAATGTAATACAAGCCATTTCAATAAAAAATATATTTATTACTTTTAGAAAAAGGATTTTTCAGTGTTTTTTTCTATACTTTTCCATGTTTTGATTGAAAATGAAAGAAAAGGCAAGAAATAGATTAACTTTTTATTACAATTCATTTTTTTTTCTCAAAATACCATAAACTATTCCCTTTTAAGTGTTTTTAGGAGAATTAACATCTCATTTAAGAAAGACCATCTTTTTTTTAGTTAAGAAGATAAGAATATATGCCACTTCACGAAAAATGCTTTTTTTCACCGGAAAAGTAGATTTTTCGATGATTTTCTGCTTATTTCATTATTTTCATAAAAAATATTAACTAGAAACAATGAATATTGCGACAATATAATTTTTTCCTTAAAAATTTCATAAATATTGTGTTTTTTAACGTTTTTAGAAGTATTAACGGGATTTTACACAAAACCCCATTTTACAAGTATAATATATGCAAAGTGTATAAAGAAAATTTCTGCGTAAAAAGTGCCTTTTTCAATGTTTTTATCTTATTTTCATTTGTTGGTGGAAGGAAACCAAAAAATACATTCTTTTTTACGACAAAATTTCTTTTCTCTAAAATTGCACAAACTACCCATTTTTATGTTTTTATCCTTATTTTACGATAATATATTTTTTCTCTAAAACTGCTTAAATGACCCTTTTTTCAATGTTTTTCAGAGATTTAGAAAAAAAAAGTTTTTACATCCAAAAAATGAGTTTTTCGGTAATTTTCTTTTAATTTTCTTGTTTTAATAAAAAACAAGACCAATACACTATATATATTTTTCTCTTGAAAGTTACATAAACTACCCTATTTAAACCTTTTTATTGGTTTTAACAACATTTTGAAGAAATTCACTTTTTCATGTTAAGTAAAATGTAATACAATCCATTTCAATAAAAAAAAATTATATATTACTTTTAGAAAAGGGATTTTTCAGTGTTTTTTTAATACTTTACCATGTTTTGATTGAAAATGAAAGAAATGGCAAGAAATAGATTTACTTTTTTTTGCAATTCATTTTTTTTCTCACAAAATATCATAAATTATCCCCTTTTCAGTGTTTTTTAGGAGATTTAACATCTAATTTAAAAAAGACCATCATTTTTTTTAGTTGAAAAGAAAGGAATATATGCCATTTTACGAAAAAAGCTTTTTTCACCGGAAAAGTAGATTTTTGGATGATTTTCTGCTCATTTCATTGTTTTCATAAAAAAAATAACTAAAAACAATGAATATTGCGACAAAATAATTTTTTCTCAAAAATTTCATAAATAACGTGTTTTTCAACGTTTTTAGGAGTATTAACGGCATTTTACACAAAAACCCATTTTACAAGTATAATATATGCAAATTATATAAAGACAAAATTTCTGCGTAAAAAGTGACTTTTTCAATGTTTTTATCTTATTTTCACTTGTTGGTGGAAGAAAACCAAAAAATACATTTTTTTTTCCAACAAAATTTTTTTTCTCTAAAATTGCACAAACTATCCATTTTTATGTTTTTATCCTTATTTTACGATAATATTTTTTTTCTCTAAAACTGCTTAAATGACCCTTTTTTCAATGTTTTTCGGAGATTTAGAAAAAAAAAATGTTTTTACATCCAAAAGTGAGTTTTTCAGTAATTTTCTTTTAATTTTCTTGTTTTAATAAAAAACAAGACCAATACTCTATATATTTTTTTCTCTTGAAAGTTACATAAACTACCCTATTTAAACCTTTCTATTGGTTTTAAAAACATTTTGAAGAAAATCCCTTTTTCATGTTACATAAAATGTAATACAAGCCATTTCAATGAAAAAAATATATATTTCTTTTCGAAAAAGGATTTTTCAGTGTCTTTTCTTTACATTTCCATGTTTTCATTGTAAATTAAGGAAAAAGCAAGAAATATATTAACTTTTTATTGCAATTCATTTTTTTTCTCTCAAAATTGCATAAATTATCTTTTTTTCAGTGTTTTTTAGGAGAATTGACATGTCATCTTAGAAAGACCATCTTTTTAAAGTTAAGAAGAAAGGAATATTTGTCATTTCACGAAAAAAAGCTGCTTTTCACCGAAGAAGTAGATTTTTCGATGATTTTCGCCTTATTTCATTGTTTTAATTAAAAGTAAACAAGAAACAATGAATATTTCGACAATACACTATTTGCTAAAGAATTTCATAAATGACGTGTTTTTTAACGTTTTTAGGAGTATTTACGGCATTTTACACTAGACCCTATTTTATATGTATAATATATGCAAATTATATAAAGACAAATTTTCTGCTTAAAAAGTGACTTTTTCAATGTTTTTAGCTTACTTTCATTTGTTAGTGGAAGAAAACCCCAAAAAACATTCTCTTTTGCGACTATATTTCTTTTCTTTAAAACTGCACAAACCTCCCATTTTATGTCTTTATCCTTATTTTAGGATAATATATTTATTTTCTCTAAAACTGCAAAAATGACCGAAGAAAACCAAAAAATACATTCTTTTTTGCGACACTATTTCTTTTTTCTAAAGTTGCACAAGATACCCATTTATATGTTTTTATCCTTATTTCACTATAATATATTTTTCTCTCTAAAACTGCAAAAATGACACTTATTTCAAGGTTTTTTAGAGATTTAGAAAAAAAAGTATGTTTTTACATCCAAAAGTGAGTTTTTCAGTAATTATCTTTTAGTTTTCATGTTTTAATTAATAAACAAGACCAATACAATATATATATATTTTTCTTTAAAGTTACATAAACTACCTTATTTAAACCGTTTTATTGGTTTTACCAACATTTTCAAAAAAATCCGTTTTCCATGTTACATAAAATGTAAATGCAATACAAGCCATTTCAATAAGAAAAATATATATTTGTTTTAGGAAAAGGATTTTTCAGTGTTTTTTCTTTACATTTCCATGTTTTGATTAAAAAAAGGAAAAAGCAAGAAATAAATTAACGTTTTATTGCAATTCATTTTTTTCCCTTAAAATTCCATAAATTATCCCCTTTTCAGTGTTTTTAGGAGAATTAACATCTCATTTAAGAAAGACCATCTTTTTTTAGTGAAGAAGAAAGGAATATATACCATTACCCGAAAAAAAGGTCCTTTTCAACGAAAAAGTAGATTTTTCGATGATTTTCTGCTTATTCCATTGTTTTCATAAAAAATAAACAAAAAACAATGAATATTGCGACAATATACTTTTTTCTCAATAATTTCATAAATGACAACTTTTACAACGTTTTTAGATTTTAATGGCATTTTACACAAAACTCCCTTTTACAAGTGTAATATATGAAATTTGTATAAAGACAAAATTTCTGCCTAAAAAGTGACTTTTTCACTATTTTTATCTTATTTTCATTTGTTGGTGGAAGAAAACCAAAAAATAAATTCTTTTTTGCGACAGTATTTTTTTCTCTAAAATTGGCCAAAATTTTCATGATTTTATCCTTATTTTACTATAATATTTAATTTCCTCTAAAACTGCATAAATGACCCTTTTTTCAATGTTTTTCAGAGGTTTAGAAAAAAGTATGTTTTTAAATGCAAAAGTGAGTTTTTCGGTAATTTTCTTTTAATTTTCATGTTTTTATTAAAAACAAGACCAAAACACTATATATTTTTTTTTCTTTAAAGTTACATAAACTACCCTATTATTGGTTTTAAGAACATTTTGAAGAAAATCCCTTTCTCATGTTAGGTAAAATGTAATACAAGCCATTTCAATAAAAAATATATATATCACTTTTAGAAAAAGAATTTTTCAGTGTTTTTTTCTATACTTTTCCATGTTTTGATTGAAAATGAAAGAAAAGGCAAGAAATAGATTAACTTTTTGTTACAATTCATTTTTTTTCTCTCAAAACACCATAAATTATTCCCTTTTAAGTGTTTTTAGGAGAATTAACATCTCATTTAAGAAGGACCATCTTTTTTTAGTTAAGAAGATAAGAATATATGCCACATCACGAAAAATGCTTTTTTTCACCGTAAAAGTAGATTTTTCGAAGATTTTGTGCTTATTTCATTGTTTTCATAAAAAAATAACTAAAAACAATGTATATTGCGACAATATAATTTTTTCTCAAAAATTTCATAAATATTGTGTTTTTCAACGTTTTTAGGAGTATTAACGGCATTTTACACAAAACCCCATTTTACAAGTATAATATATGCAAATTGTATAAAGACAAAATTTCTGCGTAAAAAGTGCCTTTTTCAATGAAATGTTTTTATCTTATTTTCATTTGTTGGTGGAAGGAAACCAAAAAATACATTCTTTTTTCCGACAAAATTTCTTTTCTCTAAAATTGCACAAACTACCCATTTTTATGTTTTTATCCTTATTTTACGATAATATTTTTTTCTCTAAAACTGCTTAAATGACCTTTTTTTCAATGTTTTTAAGAGATTTAGAAAAAAATAAGTTTTTACATCCAAAAAATGAGTTTTTCGGTAATTTTCTTTGAATTTTCTTGTTTTAATAAAAAACAAGACCAATACACTATATATATTTTTCTCTTGAAAGTTACATAAACTTCCCTATTTAAACCTTTATATCGGTTTTAACAACATTTTGAAGAAAATCCCTTTTTCATGTTACATAAAATGTAATACAAGCCATTTCAATGAAAAAAAAAAAAAAAAAAATCTTTTACAAAAAGGATTTATCACTGTTTTTTTCTTTACTTTACCATGTTTTGATTGAAAATGAAAGAAAAGGCAAGAAATATATTAAATTTTTATTGCAATTAATTTTTTTCTCTCAAAATATCATAAATTATCCCCTTTTCAGTGTTTTTTTAGGTTTTAGGAGAATTAACATCTCATTTAAGAAGGACCATCTTTTTTTTTTAGTTAAGTAGAAAGGAATATATGCCATTTTACGAAAAAAGCTTTTTTTCACCGGAAAAGTAGATTTTTCGATGAATTTCTGCTTACTTAATTGTTTTCATAAAAAAATAACTAAAAACAATGAATATTGCGACAATATAATTTTTTCTCAAAATTTTCATATATAACGTGTTTTTCAACGTTTTTGTGGAGTATTAACGGCATTTTACACAAAACCCCGTTTTACAAGTATAATATATGGAAATTGTATAAAGACAAAATTTCTGCGGAAAAAGTGACTTTTTCAATGTTTTTATCTTATTTTCATTTGTTGGTGGAAGGAAACCAAAAAATACATTATTTTTTCCGACAAAATTTTTTTTCTCTAAAATTGCACAAACTACCCATTTTTATGTTTTTATCCTTATTTTACCATAATATTTTTTTTCTTTAAAACTGCTTAAATGGCCTTTTTTTAATGTTTTTTAGAGATTTAGAAAAAAATATGTTTTTACATCCAAAAGTGAGTTTTTCAGTAATTTTCTTTTAATTTTCTTGTTTTAATCAAAAACATGACCAATACACTATATATTTTTTTCTCTTGAAAGTTACAAAAACTACCCTATTTAAACCTTTTTATTGGGTTTAACAACATTTTGAAGAAAATCCCTTTTTCATGTTACATAAAATGTTATACAAGCCATTTCAATGACAAAAAATATATATATTTTTTCGAAAAAGGATTTTTCAGTGTTTTTTTTTTACATTTCCATGTTTTGATTGTAAATGAAGGAAAAAGCAAGAAATATAATAACTTTTTATTGCATTTAATTTTTTTCTCTCAAAATTGCATAAATTATCCTTTTTTCAGTGTTTTTAGGAGAATTGACATCTCATCTAAGAAAGACAATCTTTTTCTAGTTAAGAATAAAGGAATATTTGTCATTTCACGAAAAAAGCTGCTTTTCACCATAAAATTAGATTTTCGATGATTTTCTTCTTATTTCATTGTTTTCATTAAAAATAAACAAGAAACAATGAATATCGCGACAATATGCTATTTTCTAAAGAATTTCATAAATGATATGTTTTTTTAACGTTTTTAAGAGTATGTACGGCATTTTACACTAAGCACCATTTTACAATTATAATATATACAAATTGTATAAAGACAAATTTTCTGCTTAAAAAGTGACTTTTTCAATGTTTTTATCTTATTTTCATTTGTTAGTGGAGGAAAACCAAAAAAAAAAAACATTCTCTTTTGCGACAATATTTCTTTTCTCTAAAACTGCACAAACTTTCCATTTTAGGTTTTTATCCTTATTTTAGGATAATATATTTATTTTCTCTAAAAATGGAAAAATGATCGTTGAAAACCAAAAAATACATTCTTTTTTGCGACAATATTTCTTTTCTCTAAAGTTGCACAAGATACCCATTTATATGTTTTTATCCTTATTTTACTATAATATATTTTTCTCTCTAAAACTGCAAAAATGACACATTTTTCAAGGTTTTGCAGAGATTTACAGAGAAAGTATGTTTTTACATCCAAAAGTGAGTTTTTCAGTAATTTTCTTTTAGTTTTCATGTTTTAATTGATAAACAAGACCAATACAATATATTTTTTTTCTCTTCAAATTTGCATAAACTACCTTACTTAAACCTTTTTATTGGTTTTACAAACATTTTGGAAAAAATCCGTTTTCCATGTTACATAAAATGTAAATGTAATACAAGCCATTTCAATAAGAAAAATATATATTTCTTTTAGAAAAAGGATTTTTAAGTGTTTTTTCTTTACATATCTATGTTTTGATTGAAAAAAGGAAAAAGCTAGAACGTTTTGTTGCAATTCATTTTTTTCCCCTAAAATTCCATAAATTATCCCCTTTTCAGCGTTTTTAGGAGAATTAACATCTCATCTAAGAAAGGAAATCTTTTTTAGTTAAGAAGAAAGGAATATATGCCATTTGATGAAAAATGTTCCTTTTCACCGCTAAAGTAGATTTTTCGATGACTTTCTTATTTCATTGTTTTCATAAAAAAATAAACAAAAAAACAATGAATATTGTCACACTATACTTTTTTCTCAAAAAATTAATAAATGACGTGTTTTTCAACGTTTTTAGGAGTATTAAGGCAATTTTGCAGAAAACCGTGTTTTACATGTATAATATATGCAATTTGTATAAAGACAAAAATTCTGCCTAAAAAGTGACTTTTTCAATGCTTTTATCTTATATTCATTTGTTGGTGGAAGAAAACCAAAAAATACATTTTTTTTTTTTTGCGTCAATATTTCTTTTCTCTAAAATTGAACAAACTACCCTGTGTTATGTTTTTATCCTTATTTTACGAGAATATTTTTTTCCTCTAAAACTGCATAAATGACATTTTTTCAATGTTTTTGAGAGATTTAGAAAAAAGTATGTTTTTACATCCGAAAGTGAGATTTCCATTAATTTTCATTTATTTTTAATGTTTTAATTAGAAACAAGACCAATACACTATATATTTTTTTTCTCTTCTAAGTTACATAAACTTCCCTATTTAAACCTTTTCATCGGTTTTAACAACCTTTTGAAGAAAACCCCTTTTCCATGTTACATAAAATGTAATACAAGCCATTTCAATGAAAAAAAAAAAAATATATATATATATATATCGTTTACAAAAAGGATTTATCTCTGTTTTTTTCTTTACTTTTCCATGTTTTGATTGAAAATGAAGGAAAAAGCAAGAAATATATACACTTTTTATTGCAATTCATTTTTTTTCTCTCAAAATTGCAAAAATTATCCCCTTTTCAGTGTTTTTAGGAGAATTAACATCTTATCTAAAAAGGACCATCTTTTTTTAGTGAAGAAGAAATGAATATATACCATTACACGAAAAAAGTTCCTTTTCAAAGAAAAAGTAGATTTTTCGATGATTTTCTTCTTATTCCATTGTTTTCATAAAAAAAATATACAAAAAACAATGAATATTGCGACAATATACTTTTTTCTCAAAAATTTCATAAATGACAACTTTTTCAACGTTTTTAGGTTTTATTGGCATTTTACACAATCCCCCTTTTACAAGTGTAATATATGCAATTTGTATAAAGTAAAAATTTCTGCCTAAAAAGTGACTTTTTCACTATTTTTATCTTATTTTCATTTGTTGGTGGAAGAAAACCAAAAAATACATTCTTTTTTTGCGACAGTATTTTTTTTTCTCTAAAATTGGCCAAAATTTTCATGATTTTATCCTTATTTTATGATAATATTTATTTTCCTCTAAAACTGCATAAATGACCCTTTTTTCAATGTTTTTCAGATTTTTAGAAAAAAAAGTATGTTTTTAAATGCAAAAGTGAGTTTTTCAGTCATTTTTTTTTAATTTTCATGTTTTTATTAAAAACAAGACCAAAACACTATACATTTTTTTCTCTTTAAAGTTATATAAACTACCCAATTATTGGTTTTAACAACATTTTGAAGAAAATCCCTTTTTCATGTTAGGTAAAATGTAATACAAGCCATTTCAATGAAAAATATATATATTACTTTTAGAAAAAGGATTTTTTAGTACTTTTTTTCTATACCCTTCCAATTTTTGATTGAATATGAAAAAAAAAGCAAGAAACAGATTAACTTTTCATTACAATTCATTTTTTTTCTCTCAAAATACCATAAATTATCCCCTTTTATGTGTTTTTAGGAGAATTAACATCTCATTTAAGGAAGACCATCTTTTTTTAAATAAGATTAGAATATATTCCATTTCACGAAAAATGTTTTTTTTCACCGGAAAAGTAGATTTTTCGATGATTTTTTACTTATTTCATAAATTTCATAAAAAATAAACTAAAAACAATGAAAATTGCGACAATATAATTTTTTCTGAAAAATTTCATAAACAACGTGTTTTTCAACGTTTTTATGAGTGTTAACGGCATTTTTACACAAAACCCCATTTTACAAGTATAATATATACAAATTGTATAAAGACAAAATTTCTGCGTAAAAAGTGCCTTTTTTAATGTTTTTATCTTATTTTATTTGTTGGTGGAAGGAAACTAAAAAATACTTTCTTTTTTCCGACAAAAATTCTTTTCTCTAAAATTGCACAAACTACCCATTTTTATGTTTTTACCCTTATTTTACGATAATATTTTTTTTCTCTAAAACTGCTTAAATGACCCTTTTTTCAATGTTTTTCATACATTTAGAAAAAAATATGTTTTTACATCCAAAAATGAGTTTTTCGGTAATTTTCTTTTAATTTTCTTGTTTTAATCAAAAACAATACCAATACACTATATATTTTTTTCTCTTGAAAATTACATACACTACCCTATTTAAACCTTTTTATTGGTTTTAACAACATTTTGAAGAAAATCCCTTTCTTAAGTTAGGTAAAATGTAATACAAGCCATTTTAATGAAAAAAAATATATATATTACATTTAGAAAAAGGATTTTTCAATGTTTTTTTTTATATTTTACCATGTTTTGATTGAGAATGAAAGAAAAAGCAAGAAATAGATTAACTTTTATTGCAATTCATTTTTTTCTCTCAAAATATCATAAATTATCCCCTTTTCAGTGTTTTTTAGGAGAATTAACATCTCATTTAAGAAAGACCATCTTTTTTTTAGTTAAGAAGAAAAGAATATATGGCATTTTACGAAAAAAGCTTTTCTTACCGGAAAAGTAAATTTTTCGATGATTTTCTTCTTATTTCATTGTTTTCATAAAACAAAATTAACTGAAAACAATGAATATTGCGACAATATAATTTTTTCTCAAAAATTTCATATATAACGTGTTTTTCAACGTTTTTATGGAGTATTAACTGCATTTTACACAAAACCTCATTTTACAAGTATAATATATGGAAATTGTATAAAGACAAAACTTCTGCGTAAAAAGTGACTTTTTCAATGTTTTTATCTTATTTTCATTTGTTGGTGGAAGGAAACCAAAAAATATTTTCTTTTTTTCCGACAAAATTTTTTTTCTCTAAAATTGCACAAACTACCCATGTTTATGTTTTTATCCTTATTTTACGATAATATATTTTTTTCTCTAAAACTGCTTAAATGACCCTTTTTTCAATGTTTTTCAGAGATTTAGAAAAAAATATGTTTTTATATCCAAAAGTGAGTTTTTCAGTAATTTTCTTTTAATTTTCTTGTTTTAATAAAAAACAAGACCAATACACTATGTATTTTTTTTCTCTTGAAAGTTACATAAACTACTCTATTTAAACCTTTTTATTTGTTTTAACAACATTTTGAAGAAAATCCCTTTTTCATGTTAGGTAAAATGTAATAAAAGCCATTTCAATAAAAAAAATTTATATATTACTTTTAGAAAAAGGATTTTTCAGTGTTTTTTTATACTTTACCATGTTTTGATTGAAAATTAAAGAAAACTCAAGAAATAGATTAACTTTTTATTGCAATTCATTTTTTGTTCTCTCAAAATATCATAAATAATCCCCTTTTCAGTGTTTTTTAGGAGAATTAACATCTCATTTAAGAAAGACCATCTTTTTTTTTAGTTAAGAAGAAAGGATTATATGCCACTCTACGAAAAAAGCTTTTTTCACCGGAAAAGTAGATTTTTTGATGATTTTCTGATCATTTCATTGTTTTCATTAAAAAATTAACTAAAAATAATGAATATTGCGACAAAATATTTTTTTCTCAAAAATATCCTATATAAGGTGTTTTTCAACGTTTTTAGGAGCATTAACGGCATTTTACACAAAACCTCATTATACATGTATAATATATGGAAATTTTATAAGGACAAAATTTCTGCGTAAAAAGTGACTTTTTCAATGTTTTTATCTTATTTTCATTTGTTGGTGGAAGAAAACCAAAAAATACATTCTTTTTTCCGAGAAAAAAATTTTTTTCTCTAAAATTGCACAATCTACCCATTTTTATGTTTTTATCCTTATTTTACTATAATATTTTTTTCTCTAAAAATGTTTAAATGAACCTTTTTTCAATGTTTTTCAGAGATTTAGAAAAAAATATGGTTTTACATCCAAAAGTGAGTTTTTCAGTAATTTTCTTTTAATTTTCTTGTTTTAATAAAAAACAAGACCAATACACTATATATTTTTTTCTCTTGAAAGTTCCATAAACTACCCTATTTAAACCTTTCTATTGGTTTTAACAATATTTTGAAGAAAATCCTTTTTTCATGTTACATAAAATGTAATACATGCTATTTCAATGAAAAAAATATCTATTTCTTTTAGAAGATGGATTTTTCACAGTTTTTTCTTTATATTTCCATGTTTTGATTGAAAATGTAGAAAAAAGCAAGAAATTAAATTTTTATTGCTATTCAATTTTTTTTTCTCTCAAAATTGCATAAATTATCCCCTTTTCTGCGTTTTTAGGAGAATTAACATCTCATCTAAGAAAGACAATCTTTTTTTTAGTTAAGAAGAAAGGAATATATGCTATTTAACTAAAAAAAGTTCCTTATCACCAGAAAAGTAGATTTTTCGATGATTTTTTCATTATTGCATTGTTTTCATCAAAAATAAACAAAAAAAACAATAAATATTGCGACAATATACTTTTTTCTCAAAAAAATAATAAATGACTTGTTTTTCAACGTTTTTAGGAATATTAACGGCATTTTTCACAAAACCCCCTTTTACAATTATAATATATGAAAATTTTTGCCTAAAAAGTGAGTTTTTCAATGTTTCTATCTTATTTTCATTTGATGGTGGAAGAAAACAAAAAAATACATGCTTTTTTCCGACAATATTTCTTTTCTCTAAAATTGCACAAACTACCCATTTTTATGTTTTTATCCTTATTTTACGATACTATTTATTTTTCTCTTAAACTGCATAAATGATCATTTTTTCAATGTTTAACAGAGATTTTAAAAAAAGTATGCTTTTACATCAAAAAGTGAGTTTTTCAGTAATTTTCTTTTAATTTTCATGTTTTAGTAAAAAACAAGACCAATACACTTTATATATTTTTCTCTTGAAAGCTACATAAACTACCATATTTAAACCTTTTTATTGGTTTTAAAAACATTATGAAGAAAATCCCTTTTTCATGTTACATAAAATGAAATACAAACAAATTCAATGAAAGAAATATATATTTCTTTTCGAAAAAGGATTTTTCAGTGTCTTTTCTGTACATTTCCATGTTTTGATTGTAAATGAAGGAAAATGCAAGAAATATATTAACTTTTTATTGCAATTCCTTTTCTTTCGCTCAAAATATCATAAATTATCCTTTTTTCTGTATTTTTAGGAGAATTGACATATCGTCTTAGAATGACCATCTTTTTTTTAGTTAAGAAGAAAGGAATATTTGTTATTTCACGAAAAAAGCTGCATTTCACCGTAAAAGTAGATTTTTCGATGATTTTCTTCTTATTTCATTGTTTTCATTCAAAATGAAGAAGAAACAATGAATATTGCGACAATATACTATTTTCTCAAGAATTTCATAAATGACGTGTTTTTTTAACGTTTTTAGGAAACGGCATTTTACACAAAAGCAAGTATAATAAAGGCAATTTGTATAAAGACAAATTTTCTGACTAAAAAGTGATTTTTTCAATGTTTTTATGTTATTTTCATTTGTTAGTGGACAATATTGATTTTCTCTAAAATTGCACAAACTACCTGTTTTTATGTTTTTATCCTTATTTTACAATAATATTATTTTTTTCAATAAAACTGCATAAATGGCCTTTTTTTCAGTGTTTTTCAGAGATTTAGAAAAAATGTATGTTTTTACATCAAAGAGTGTGTTTTTTAGTAATTTTCATTTAATTTTTTTAATTTAATTAAAGACAAAACCAATACACTATATATTTTTTCTCTTTAAATTTACATAAACTACACTATTATAACCTTTTTATTGGTTTTAACAATATTTTGAAGAAAATCCCTTTTTAATGTTACATAAAATGTAATACATCCATTTCAATGAAAAAAATGAATATTTCTTTTAGAAAAAAGGATTTTTCACTGTTTTTTTTTTTTTTTTTTTACATTTCTATGTTTACATGGCAAATGAAGGAAAAAGCAAAAAATATATTAACTTTTAATTGTGATTTATTTTATTTTCTCTAAAAATTGCACAAATTATCCTTTTTTCAGCGTTTTTAAAAAGAATTAACATCTCATCTAAGAAAGACTATTTTTTTTTTAGTTAAAAAGAAAGGAATATATGCCATTTCACAAAAAAAGTTTCATTTCACAGAAAAAGTAGATTTTACGATTATTTTCTGCTTATTTCATTGTTTTCATAAAAAAATAAACAAAAACAATGAATATTGCGACAATATAGTTTTTTCTATAAAAATTTCATAAATGACGTGTTTTTCAACGTTTCTAGAAGTATTAACAGCATTTTACACAAAACCCCTTTTTCAAATATAATAAATGCAATTTGTATATAGACAAAATTTATGACTAAAAAGTGATTTTTTCAATGTTTTTATCTTATTTTTATTTGTTATTGGAAGAAAACCAAAAAATGTATTTTTTTGCGACAATATTTCTTTTCTCTAAAATGTTTTTATCTTTATTTTACGATAATATATTTTTTTCTCTAAAACTGCATAAATGACCCTTTTTTCAATGTTTTTCAGAGATTTAGAAAAAAAAGTATGTTTTTACATCCAAAACTGAGTTTTTCAGTAATTTTCTTTTAATTTTCATGTTTTAATTATAAACAAGACCAATACACTATATATATTTTTTCTTTTTAAAGTTATATAAACTACCCTATTTAAACTTTTTTTTATTGGTTTTAACATTTTGAAGAAAATCCTTTTTTCATGTTACATAAAATGTAATACAAGCCATTTCAATGAAAAAAAATATATATTTCTTTTAGAAAAAGGATTTTTCAGGGTTTTTTCTTTACATTTCCATGTTTTGATTGAAAATGAAGAAGAAAAAGCAAGAAATAGGCTAACTTTTTATTACAAATCATTTTTTCTTTATCTCAAAACTACACAAATTATCCCATTATCAGCGTTTTTAGAAGAATTAACATCTCATCTAAGAAAGACCATCTTTTTTTTAGTTAAGAAGAAAGGAATCAATGCTATTTCACGAAAAAAGTTCCTTTTCACAGGAGAAGTAGATTTTTTGATTACTTTCTGCTGTTTTCTTTCTTCTGCTGTACTTTCTGTTGTTTTCATAAACAAAATAAGAAAAAATAATGAATATTGCGAGAACATACTTTTTCCATAAAAATTCTTAAATGACGTGTTTTTCTAAGTTTTTAGGAGTATTAACGGCATTTTACAGAAAACCCCCTTTTAGAAGTATAATATATGCAATTTGTATAAAGACAAAATTTCTGCCTAAAAAGTGATTTTTCAATGTTTTTATCTTTTTTTCATTTGTTGGTGGAAGAAAACCAAAATATACATTTTTTTTTTCGACAATATTTTTTTCTCTAAAATATCAGAAACTACGCATTTTTATGTTTTTATCCTTATTCTAAGATAAAAAAAATTTTTCTCTAAAACTGCAAAAATGACCTTTTTTTCAATGTTTTTCAGAGATTTAGATAAAAAGTAAGTTTTTTACATCCAAAAGTGAGTTTTTCAGTAATTTTCTTTTAATTTTCATGTTTTAATTAAAAACAAGACCAATACACTAATAACTTTTTTGGCTTTAATGTTACAAAAACTACCGTTTTTAAACCTTTTTAATGGTTTTAAAAACATTTTTTAAAAATCCCTTTTTTATGTTACATAAAATGTAATACAAACCTTTTCAATGAAAAAAATATATATTTCTTTTAGAAAAAAGATTCTTCAGTGTTTTTTCTTTACATTTCCATGTTTTGATTGATGATGAAGGAAAAAGCAAGATATATTATAACTTTTATTGCAATTCATTTTTTTCTCTGAAAATTCCATTATTTATCCTTTTTTGAGCGTTTTAAAAAGAATTAACATCTTAACTAAGAAATACCATCTTTTTTTAGTTAAGAAGAAAGGAATATATGCCATTTAACGAAAAAACCTTCTTTTCACTGGAAGTTGTAGATATTTGGATAATTTTCTGCTTATTTCATTGTTTTCATAAGAAATAAACAAAAAGCAATGAATATTGGGACAATATACTTTTTCCTCAAAAATTTCATAAATGACGTGTTTTTCTACTTTTTTAAGAGTATTTACGGCATTTTACACAAAACCCCGTTTTACATGTATAATAAATTTAATTTGCAAAAAGACAAAATTTCTGCCTAGAAAGTGACTTTTTCTATGTTTTTTTCTTATTTTCATTTGTATGTGGAAAAAAATCAAAAAATACATTTTTTGCAACAATATTTATTTTCTCTAAAATTGCACAAACTTACCATTTTTGTTTTTATCCTTTTTTACGGTAATAATATTTTTTCTGTAAAACTGCATAAATTTTTATCAGTGTTTTTCAGAGTTTTATAAAAAAAAAGTATGTTTTTAGATCTTAAGGTGTGTTTTTCATTAAATTTCTTTTAATTTTCATGTTTTAATTAAAAATAAAACCAATACACTATATATTTTTTCTCTTTAAAGTTACATAAACTACCCTATTTAAATCTTTTTATTGGTTTTAACTACATTGTGAAGACAATCTCTTTTTATTGTTACATAAAATGTAATACAAGCCATTTCAATGAATAAAAATATATATTTCTTTTAGGAAAAAGGATTTTTCACTGTTTTTTCTTTACATTTCCATGTTTTGATTGAAAATGAAAGAAAAAGCAAGGAATATATTAATTTTTATTGCAATTCATTTTTTTTCTCAAAATTGCAAAAATTATCCCCTTTTCAGCGTTTTTAAAAGAATTAACACCTAGTCTATGAAAGAAAAAATATATGCATTTACACGAAAAAAGTTCCTTTTCACCAAAAAAGTAGATTTTTCGATGATTTTCTTCTTATTTCACTGTTTTTATAAAAAATAAGAAAAAAAACAATGAATATTGCGACAATATACTTTTTTCCCAAAAATTTCAGAAATGACGTCTTTTCAACGCTTTTAGGACTATTAACGGCATTTTACACAAAACCCCCTTTTACATGTAAAATATATGCAATTTGTATAAAGACAAAATTTATGCCTAAAAAGTGACTTTTTTAATGTTTTTTATCTTATTTTCATTTGTTAGTTTAAGGAAACCAAAAAATACATTTTCCGAAAAAATTTCTTTTCTGTAAAATTGCACAAACTGCCCTTTTTTATGTTTTTATCCTTATTTTACGATAATATATTTTTTCTCTAAAGCTGCTTAGATGTCTTTTTTTTTTCAATGTTTTTCAGAGATTTAGAAACAAAATTTGTTTTTACATCCAAAAGTGAGTTGTTCATTAATTTTCTTTTAATTTTCATGTTTTAATAAAAAAACAAGACCAATACACTATATATTTTTTTTTCTCTTGAAAGTTACATAAACTACCCTATTGCAAAATTTTTATGGGTTGTAACAACATTTTGAAGAAAATCCCTTTTTCATGTTACATGAAATATAATGTAAGCAATTTCAATGAAAAAAAAAATATATATATATATTTTTGAAAAAAATTTTCCATGTTTTGATGTTAAATGAAGGAAAAAGCAAGAATTATATTACCTTTTTTATGTCAATTTATATTTTTCTCTCAAAATTACAAAAATTATCCTTTTTTCAATGTTGTTTGGAGAATTGACATCTCATCTAAGAAAGACCATTATTTTTCTGATAAAAAGAAAGGAATATTTGTCATTTAACGAAAAAAGCTACTTTTCACCGTAAAAGTAGATTTTTCGATGATTTTCTTCTTATTTCATTGTTTTCATTAAAAATAAACAAGAAACAATGAATATTGCGACAATATTCTATTTTCTCAAGAATTTCATAAATGACGTGTTTTTTAACGTTTTTAGGAGTTATTACAGAATTTTACACTAACCTCTATTTTACATGTATAATATATGCAAATTGTATAAAGACAAATTTTCTGCTTAAAAAGTGACTTTTTCATTGTTTTTACCATATTTTCATTTGTTAGGGGAACAAAACCAAAAAATACACTTTTTTGTTACAATATTTCTTTTCTTTGCAACTGCACAAACTTCCCATTTTTATGTTTTCATCCTTATTTTACGATAATATATATTTTTTCTATAAAAACTGCAAAAATGACCTCTTTTTGAATGTTTTTCAGAGTTTTAGAAAAAAATTATGTTTTTACATCCAAAAGCGAGTTTTTTAATAATTTTTTATTAATTTTCATTTTTTAATTAAAAATAAGACCAATACACTATAAATTTTTTTATCTTTAAAGTTACATTAACAACCCTATTTTATTGGTTTTAACAACATTTTAATAAAAATCCCTTTTCCATGTTACATAAAATGTAAATGTAATACAAGCCATTTCAAAAAGAAAAATATATATTTCTTTTAGAAAAAGGATTTTTCAATGCTTTTTCTTTACATTTCCATGTTTTGATTGAAAATGAAGGAAAAAGCAAGAAATATATTAATGTTTTATTGCAAATCATTTATTTTTCTCTTAAAATTGCATAAATTATCCCCTTTTAAGCGTTTTTAGGAGAATTAACATGTCATCTAAGAAAGACCATTTTTTTTAGATAAGAAGAAAGGACTATATGCCATTTCACGAAAAATGTTCCTTTTTACCGCTAAAGTAGATTTTTCGATAACTTTCTGCTTATTTGAATGTTTTCATAAAAAAAAATCAACAAAACCTTTTTATTGGTTTTAACAACATTTTGAAAAAAAATCCCTTTTCCCTGTTTCATAAAATGTAAATGTAATACAAGCCATTTCAAAAAGAAAAAAATATATTTCTTTTAGAAAAAGGATTTTTCTGTGTTTTTTCTTTACATTTACATGTTTTGATTGAAAATGAAGGAAAAAGCAAAAAATATATTAACGTTTTATTGCAATTCATTTTTTTCTCTTAAAATTGCAAAAATTATTCCTTTCTCAGCGTTTTTATGAGAAGTAACATCTCATCTAAGGGAGACCATATTTTTAATTCAAGAAGAAAGAAATATATGCTATTTCACGAAAAATGTTCCTTTTCACCGCTAAAGTAGATTTTTCGATGACTTTCTGATTATTTCATTGTTTGCATAAAAATTAAACAAAAAACAATTAATATTGTCACACTATACTTTTTTCTTAAAAATTTCATAAATGACGTGTTTTTCAACGTTTTTAGGATTTTAATGCCATTTTACACAAAACCATCTTTTACAAGTATAATATATGCAATTTGTATAAAGACAAAAATTCTGCTTAAAAAGTTACTTTTTCAATGCCTTTATCTTATTTTCATTTGTTGGGGGAAGAAAACAAAAAAATACATTTTTTTTTTTGCGACAAAATTTCTTTTCTCTTAAATTGCAGAAATTACCCATTGTTATGTTTTTATCCTTATTTTACGAGAATATTTTTTTCGCAAAAACTGCATAAATGACATTTTTTTCAATGTTTTTCAGAGATTTAGAAAAAAAGTATGTTTTTACATCCAAAAGTGAGTTTTTCATTAATTTTGTTTTAGTTTTCATGTTTTAATTAAAAAACAAGACCAATACAATATATAATTTTTTCTCTTTAAAGTTACATAAACTACCCTATTTAAACCTTTTTATTGGTTTTAACAAAATTTTGAAAAAAATCCCTTTTCCATGTTAAATAAAATGTAAATGTAATACAAGCCATTTCAAAAAGAAAAATATATATTTCTTTTAGAAAAAGGATTTTTCAGTGTTTTTTCTTTACATTTCCATGTTTTGATTGAAAATGAAGGAAAAAGCAAGAAATATATTAACCTTTTATTGCTATTCATTATTTTTCTCTTAAAATTGCATAAATTATCCCCTTTTCAGTGTTTTTAGAAGAATTAACATCTCGTCTAAGAAAGACCATATTTTTCAGATAAGAAGAAAGGAATATATGCCATTTCACGAAAAATTTTCCGTTTCACCGCTAAAGTAGATTTTTCGATGACTTTCTGCTTATTTCATTGTTTTCATAAAAAAAAATAAACAAAAAACAAAGAATATTGTCACACTATACTTTTTTTTTCAAAAATGTTATAAATGACGTGTTTTTCAACGTTTTTAGGAGTATTAATGCCATTTTACACAAAATTATCTTTTACAAGTATAATATATGTAATTTGTATAAAGACAAAAATTCTGCCTAAAAAGTTACTTTTGCAATGCTTTTATCTTATTTTTATTTGTTAGTGGAAAAAAATAAAAATATACATTGTTTTTGCAAATATTTCTTTTCTCTATAATTGCACAAACTACCCATTGTTATGTTTTTATCCTTATTTTACGAGAATATTTTTTTCTCTAAAACTGCATAAATGACCCTTTTTTTCAATATTTTTCAGAGATTTAGAAAAAAAAAATGTTTTTACATCCAAAAGTGAGTTTTTCATTCATTTTCTTTTATTTTTCATGTTTTAATTAAAAACAAGACCAATACACTATATATTTTTTTCTATTTTTAAGTTACATAAACTATTTAAACCTTTTTATCGGTTTTAACAACATTTTGAAGAAAATTTCTTTTTCATGTTCCATAAAAAGTAATACAAGCAATTTCAATGAAAAAAAATATATAGTTCTTTTACAAAAAGGATTTATCATTGTTTTTTTCTTTACTTTTCCATGTTTTGATTGAAAATGAATGAAAAAATAAGAAATATATACACTTTTTATTGGAATTCATTTTCTCTCAAAATTGCAAAAATTATCCTCTCTTCAGCGTTTTTAGGAGAATTAACATCTCATCTAAGAATGACCTTTTTTTTTTAGTGAAGAAGAAAGGAATATATACCATTACACCAAAAAAGTTCCTATTCAACGAAAAAGTAAATTTTCCAATGATTTTCTACTTATTCCATTGTTTTCATAAAAAAAAATAAAAAAAACAATGAATATTGCGACAATAAACTTTTTTCTGAAAATTTTCATAAATGATGTCTTTTTCAACGTTATTAGGAGTTTTAATGGCATTTTACACAAAACTCTCTTTTACAAGTGTAATAAATAACATCTCATTAAAGAAAGACTATCTTTTTTTAGTTAAGAAGAAATGAACATATGCCATTTCACGAAAAAAAAAACATTTTTTTCACCGGAAAAGTAGATTTTTCGATGATTTTCTGCTTATTTCATTGTTTTCATAAAAAGATAAACAAAAAACAATGAATATTGCGAGAATATAATTTTTTCTCAAAAATTTCATAAATAACGTGTTTTCAACGTTTTTAGGAGTATTAACGGCATTTCAAACAAAACACCCTTTTACAAGTATGATATATGCAATTTGTATAAAGACATTATTTCTTTCTAAAAAGTGATTTTTTCAATGTTTTTGTCTTATTTTTATTTGTTGTTGGAAGAAAACCAAAAAATACATTTATTTTTGCGACAATATTTCTTTTCTCTAAAAATGCACAAGATGCCAATTTATATATTTTTATCCTTATTTTACGTTAATATATTTTTTTCTTTAAAACTGCTTAAATGACCCTTTTTTCAATGTTTTTCAGAGATTTAGAAAAAAAAAAGTTTTTACATCCAAAAGTGAATTTTTCAGTAATTTTCTTTTAATTTTAATGTTTAAATAAAAAACAAGACCAATACACTATATATTTTTTTCTCTTGAAAATTACATAAACTACGTTATTTAAACCTTTTTATTGGTTTTAACAACATTTTGAAGAAAATCTCTTTTTCATGTTATATAAAATGTAATACAAGCCATTTCAATGAAAAAAATATATATATTTCTTTCGAAAACGGATTTTTCAGTGTCTTTTCTTTACATTTCCATGTTTTGATTGTAAATGAAGGAAAAAGCAAGAAATATATTAACTTTTTATTGCAATTCATTTTTGTCTCTCGAAATTGCATACATTATTTTTGTTTAGTGTTTTTAGGAGAATTGACATCTCATCTAAGAAAGACCATCTTTTTTTAGTTAAGAAGAAAGGAAAATTTGTCGTTTCATGAAAAAAGCTGCTTGTCACCGTAAAATTTTTTTTGCGATAATTTTCTTCTTATATCATTGTTTTCTTTAAAAATAAACAAGAAACAATGAATATTGAGACAATATACTATTTTCTCAAGAATTTCATAAATGACGTATTTTTTAACGTTTTTAGGAGTGTTTACGGCATTTTACACTAAACCCCTTTTTACAAGTATAATATATGCAAATTGTATAAAGACAAATTTTCTGCTTCAAAAGTGACATTTTCAATGTTTTTATTATTTTTTCAGTTGTTTGTGGAAGAAAAACAAAAAATACATTCGCTTTTGCGACAAAATTTCTTTTCTCTAAAGCTGCACAAACTTCTCATTTTTATGTTTTTATCCTTATTTTACGATAATATTATATTTTTGTCTAAAACTGGAAATATGACCTTTTTTTGATTGTTTTCAGAGTTTTAGAAAAAAGTGTTTTTACATCCAAAAGCGAGTTTTTCTGTAATTATCTTTTAATTTTCTTGTTTTAATTAAAAATAAGACCAATACACTATATATTTTTCTCTCTTTAAAGTTACATTAACTATCCTATTTAAACCTTTTTATTGGTTTTAACAATATTTTGAAGAAAATCCCTTTTTCAAATTTTTAAAAATGTAATACAAGCTATTTCAATGAAAAAAAAATTTTCTTTCAGAAAAAGGATTTTTCAGTGTTTTTTCTTTACATGACCATGTTTTGATTAGAAATGAAGGAAAAAACAAGAAATAGACTAATTTTTTACTGCAATTTATTATTTTTTTCTCAAAATTTCACAAATTATCTGCTTTTCAGCGTTTTTAGGAGAAATAACATCTCACCTAAGAAAGATCATCTTTTTTTAGTTAAGAAGAAATGAATATATGCCATTTCACGAAAAAAGTTCCTTTTCACCGGAAAAGTAGATTTTTTGGTGAATTTCTGCTTATTTCGTTGTTTTCATAAAAAAAATACACAAAAAACAAAGAATATTGCATAAATGACGTCTTTTTCAAAGTTTTTAGGAGTTTTAATTGCATTTTATACAAAAGTCCCTTTTACATGTATAATATATGCAATTCGTATAAAGACAAAATTTTTGCCTAAAAAATGACTTTTTCACTTTTTTTTTTTATCTTATTTTCATTTGTTGGTGGAAGAAAACCAAAAAATACATTCTTTTTTGCGACAGTATTTTTTTTTCTCTTAAATTGGCCAAACTATCCATTTTTATGTTTTTATCCTTATATTACGATAATATATTTTTTTCTCTAAAACTGGATAAATGACCCTTTTTTCAATGTTTATCAGAGATTTATAAAAAAAGTATGTCTTTACATCCAAAAGTAAGTTTTCCAGTAATTTTCTTTTAATTTTCATGTTTTTATTAAAAAACAAGATATAAACACACTATATATTTTTTTCTCTTTAGAGTTACATAAACTACCCTATATAAACCTTTTTATTAGTTATAACAACATTTTGAAGAAAATCACTTTTTTATGTTACATAAAATGTGATACAAGCCATTTCAATAAAAAAAAATATATTTCTTTTAGAAAAAGGATTCTTCAGTGTTTTTTCTTTACATTTCCATGTTTTGATTGAAAATTAAAGAAAAATCAAGGAATTAATTTTAATTAACAATATACTTTTTTCTCAAAAATTTCATATATGACGTGTTTTTCAACGTTTTTAGGAGTATTAACGGCATTTTACACAAAACCCTTTTTTACAAATATATTATATGCAATTTGTATAAAGACAACATTTCTGACTGAAAAGTGAATTTTTCAATGTTTTTATGTTATTTTCATTTATTGGTGGAAGAAAACCAAAAAAATATTTTTTTTCTCTAAAATTGCACAAAGTACCCATTTTTATGTTTTTATCCTTGTTTTACGATAACATTTTTTTTCTTTAAAACTGCATATATGACCCTTTTTTCAATGTTTTTCAAAGATTTAAAAAAAAAGTATGTTTTTGCATCCAAAAGTGAGTTTTTCAGTATTTTTCTTTTTATTTTCATGTTTTAAATAAAAACAAAACCAATACACTATATATATTTTTCTCTTTAAAGCTACATAAACTACCCTATTTAAACATTTTTATTGGTTTTAACAACATTTGTAAGAAAATCTTTTTTCCTTGTTATATAAAGTGTAATTAATACAAGCCATTTCAAAGAAAAAAATATATATTTCTTTGAGAAAAGGATTTTTCAGTGTTTTTTCTTTACATTTCCATGTTTTGATTAAAATTAAGGATAAAGCAAGAAATATATTATTTTTTTTATTGCAATTCATTTTTTTTTTTCAAAATGGCATAAATTATTCCTCTTTCAGCGTTTTTAGGAAAATTAACGTCTCATCTAAGAAAGACCATCTTTTTTTAGTTAAGAAGAAAGCAATATAAGCCATTTCACGAAAAAGTTCCTCTTCACCATAAAAGTAGATTTTTCGATGATTTTCTGCTTATTTCATTATCTTCATAAAAAAATAAACAAAAAACAATGAATATTGCGAGAATATACTTTTTACTCAAAAATTTCATAAATGACTTGTTTTTCAACGTTTTTAGGAGAATTTAGGGCATTTTAGACTTAACCCCATTTTACAAGTATAATATATGCAAATTGTATAAAGACAAAATTTCTGCCTAAAAAGTGACTTTTCAATATTCTAATCTTATTTTAATTTGTTGGTGGAAGAAAACCAAAAAAAAGCATTTTTTTTCCTAACAATATTTCTTTTCTCTAAAATTGAAGAAACTACACATTTTAAAGTTTTTATCCTTATCTTACGTTATAATTTTTTTCTCTAAAACTACAAAAATGAAACTTTTTTCATTTTTTTCAAGAGATTTAGAAAAAAATATGTTTTTACATCAAAAGTGAGTTTTTCATTAATTTTCTTTTAATTTTCATATTTTAATTAAAAACAAGACCAATATACTATATATTTTTTTCTCTTTAAAGTTACATAAACTATCCTATTTAAACCTTTTTATTGGTTTTAACATATACTTCTTTTAGAAAAAGGATTTTTCAGTGTTTTATCTTTACATTTCCATGTTTTGATTGAAAATGAAGGAAAAAGCAAGAAATATGTTAACTTTTAATGCGATTCATTTTTTTTCACTCAAAATTGTATAAATTATCCTCTTTTTAACGTTTTTAGAGAAATTAACATCTCATCTAAGAAAGACTATCTTTTTTAGTTAAGAAGAAAGAAATATATGCCAATTCACGACAAAAGTGCCTTACCACCGCAAAAGTAGATTTTTCGATGAATTTTTGCTTATTTCATTGTTTTCACAAAAAATAAACAAAAAAAAAAAATGAATACTGTGATAATATACTTTTATCTCAAAAATTTCATAAATGACGTCTTTTTAAACGTTTTAAGGAGTATTAATGGCATTTTACAAAAAAAAAAACCTTTTACAAGTATAATATATGCAATGTGTATAAAAACAAAATTTCTGCCTAAAAACTGACTTTCTTAATGTTTTTATCTTATTTTCATTTGTTGGTGGAAGAAAACCAAAAAATATATTTTTTTTTGCATCAATATTTCTTTTCTCTAAAATTGCACAAACTACCCATTTTTATGTTTTTATCCTTACTTTACGATAATGTATTTTTTTTTCTATGAAACTGCATTAATGACCCTTTTTTCAATGTTTTTCAGAGATTTAGAAAACATCCAAAAGTGAGTTTTTCAGTAATTTTCTTTTAATTTTCATGTTTTAATTAAAAACAAGATCAATACACTATATATTTTTTTCTCTTTCAACTTACATAAGCTACTCTATTTAAACCTTTTTATCGGTTTTAACAACATTTTGAAGAAAATCCCTTTTCATGTTACATAAAATGTAACACAAGCCATTTTAATGAAAAAAAATATATAGTTCTTTTAGAAAAAGGATTTTTCACTGTTTTTTTCTTTACATTTCCATGTTTTGATGGAAAATGAAAAAAAAGAAAAAAAAATTTATATACTTTTTATTGCAATTCATTTTTTTTCTCTGAAAATTGCAAAAATTATCCCCTTTTCAGCGTTTTTAGGAGAATAAACATCTCATTTAAGAAAAAATATCTTTTTTAATTAAGAAGAAAAGAATATATGCCATTACACGAAAAAAGTTCCTTTTCACCGAAAAAGTAGATTTTTCGATGATTTTCTGCTTATTTCATTCTTTAAAAAAAAATAAACAAAAAACAATGAATATTGCGACAATATACTTTTTCTCAAAAATTTTATAAATGATATGTTTTCAATGTTTTTAGGAGTATCAACGGCATTTTACAGAAAACTCCCTTTTACAAGCATAACATTACCAATTAGTATAGAGACCAAATTTTTTACTAAAACGTAACTTTTTCAATGTTTTTATCTTATTTTCATTTGTTGGTGTAAGAAAACCAAAAAATACATTATTTTTTGTGACAATATTTCTTTTCTCTAAAATTGCACAAACTACCCATTTTTATGTTTTTATCCTTATTTTACCATAATATTTTTTTCCCTAAAACTGCATAAATGACCCTTTTTTCAATGTTTTCCTGAGATTTTCTGATTTCTGAGAGAAAGGAATATATGCCATTTCACGAAAAAAGTTCCTTTTCACCGGAAAAGTAGATTTTTCGATTATTTTCTGCTTAATTCATTGTTTTCATAAAAAAATAACCAAAAAAACAATGAATATTGCGACAATACAATTTTTTCTCAAAAATTTCATAAATGACGTGTTTTTCAACGTTTAAGGAGTATAAACGGGATTTTACACAAAACCCCCTTTAAGAAGTATAATATATACAATTTGTATAAAGGCAAAATTTTTGCCTAAAAAGTGACTTTTTCAATGTTTTTATCTTATTTTCATTTGTTGGTGGAAGAAAACCAAAAATACATTCTTTTATGCGATCATATTTCTTTTCTCTAAAATTGCACAAACTACCCATTTTTATGTTTTTATCCTCATTTTACGATAATATATTTTTTTCTTTAAAACTGCACGAATGACTTTTTATTCAATGTTTTCAGATATTTGGAAAAAAAATATGCTTTGACATCCAAAAGCGAGTTTTTCATTAATTTTCTTTTAATTTTCATGTTTTAATTTAAAAAAAGACCAATACGCTATATATTTTTTGCTCTTTAAAGTTACATAAACTACCCTATTTAAACCTTTTTATTGGTTTTAACAACATTTTGAAGAAAATTGCATTGTCATGTTTTATAAAATGTAATAAAAGCTATTTCAATGAAAAAAATATATATTTCTTTTAAAATAAGGATTTTTCTGTGTTTTTTCTTTACATTTTCATGTTTTGATTTAAAATGAAGGAAAAAGCAATAAATATATTAACCTTTTATTGCAGTTGATTTTTTTCTCTCAAAATTTCAAAAATTATCCCCTTTTCAGCGTTTTTAGAAAAATTAACATCTCATCTAAGAAAGACCCTCTTTTTTTTAGTTAAGAAGAAAGAAATATATGCCATCTCACGAAAAAAGTTCCTTTTCACCGGAAAAATAGATTTGTTGATGATTTTCTGCTTATTTTATTGTTTCCATAAAAAATAAACAAAAAACAATGAATATTGTGATAATATAACTTTTTCTCAAAATATTTATAAATGCCGTGTTTTTCAACGTTTTTAGGAGTTTAACGGCATTTTACACAAGACCCTTTTTTCAAGTATAATATACGCATTTTGTATAAAGACAAAATTTCTGTCTTAAAAGTGACTTTTTCAATGTTTTTATCTTATTTTTATTTGTTGGTGGAAGAAAACCA
Source organism: Callinectes sapidus (assembly GCA_020233015.1). Taxonomy (NCBI): domain Eukaryota; kingdom Metazoa; phylum Arthropoda; class Malacostraca; order Decapoda; family Portunidae; genus Callinectes; species Callinectes sapidus. The sequence goes on along the minus strand of CM035220.1, from coordinate 10,893,637 downwards.
AAAAATGCATCCTTTTTTACGACAATATTTCTTTTCTCTAAAATTGCACAAACTACATATTTTTATGTTTTTATCCTTATTTTACGATAATATATTTTTTTTCTTTAAAACTGCATCAATTACCCTGTTTTTAATGTTTTTCGGCGGTTTAGAAAAAAAGTATGTTTTTACATCTAAAAATGAGTTTTTCACTAATTTTCTTTTAATTTTCATGTTTTAATTAAAAAAAGACCAATACACTATATATTTTTTTCTCTTTAAAGTTACATAAACAACCCTATTTAAACCTTTTTATCGATTTTAACAACATTTTGAAGAAAATCCCTTTTTCATTTTATTAAATGTACAACATGTTATAATATGTTATTAAAAAATATTAAATGTAATTATATGTTATTAAATGTTAATAAATGTAATACAAGCCATTTAAATGAAAAAAAATATATATTTCTTTTAAAAAAGGATTTTTCACTCTTTTTTTCTTTACGTTTCCATGTTTTGATTGAAAATGAAGGTAAAAGCAAAAAATATTTTTTTTATTACAATTCATTTTTTTTCTCTCAAATTTGCATAAATTATCCCCTAGTCAGTGTTTTTAGAAGAACTAACATGTCATCTAAGAAAGTCATTTTTTTTTAGTTAAGAAGAAAAGAATATATGACATTACCCGAAAAAAAGTTCTTTTTCACCGCAAAAGTAGATTTTTCGATGATTATCTGCTTATTTCAATTTTTTCATAAAAAAAAAAAATACGATGAATATTACGACAATATACATTTTTCTCAAAAATTTCATAAAAGACGTGTTTTTCAACGTATTAAGGAGTATTAACGGCATTTTACAAAAAAAAAAAAAAAAACCCTTTTACAAGCATAACATTAGCAATTAGTATAGAGACAAAATTTTGCCTAAAAAGTAACTTTTTCAATGATTTTATCTTATTTTCATTTGTGGTGTAAGAAAATAAAACAATACATTCTTTTTTGCGAATATATTTCTTTCTCTAAAATTGCACGAACTACCCATTTTTGTTTTTATCCTTATTTTACGATAATATATTTTTTTCTCTAAAACTGCATAAATGACCCTTTTTTCAATGTTTTTCAGAGATTTAGAAAAAAAGTATGTTTTTACCACCAAAAGTGAGTTTTTCAGTAATCTTTTTTTAATATTCTTGTTTTAATTAAAAACAAGACCAACACACTATATATTTTTTTCTGTTTAAAGTTACATTAACTACCGTATTTAAACCTTTTTATTGGTTTTAACAACATTTTGAAGAAAATCCCTTTTTAATGTTACAGTTTAACGGCATTTTACACAAGACCCTTTTTTCAAGTATAATATACGCATTTTGTATAAAGACAAAATTTCTGTCTTAAAAGTGACTTTTTCAATGTTTTTATCTTATTTTTATTTGTTGGTGGAAGAAAACCAAAAAATGCATCCTTTTTTACGACAATATTTCTTTTCTCTAAAATTGCACAAACTACATATTTTTATGTTTTTATCCTTATTTTACGATAATATATTTTTTTTCTTTAAAACTGCATCAATTACCCTGTTTTTAATGTTTTTCGGCGGTTTAGAAAAAAAAGTATGTTTTTACATCTAAAAATGAGTTTTTCACTAATTTTCTTTTAATTTTCATGTTTTAATTAAAAAAGACCAATACACTATATATTTTTTTCTCTTTAAAGTTACATAAACAACCCTATTTAAACCTTTTTATCGATTTTAACAACATTTTGAAGAAAATCCCTTTTTCATGTTATTAAATGTACAACATGTTATAATATGTTATTAAAAAAATATTAAATGTAATTATATGTTATTAAATGTTAATAAATGTAATACAAGCCATTTCAATGAAAAAAATATATATATTTCTTTTAAAAAAGGATTTTTCACTGTTTTTTTCTTTACATTTCCATGTTTTGATTGAAAATGAAGGTAAAAGCAAAAAATATTTTTTTTATTACAATTCATTTTTTTTATCTCAAATTTGCATAAATTATCCCCTAGTCAGTGTTTTTAGAAGAATTAACATGTCATCTAAGAAAGTCATTTTTTTTTAGTTAAGAAGAAAAGAATATATGCCATTACCCGAAAAAAGTTCTTTTTCACCGCAAAAGTAGATTTTTCGATGATTATCTGCTTATTTCAATTTTTTCATAAAAAAAAATACGATGAATATTACGACAATATACATTTTTCTCAAAAAATTTCATAAAAGACGTGTTTTTCAACGTATTAAGGAGTATTAACGGCATTTTACAAAAAAAAAAAAAAAAACCCTTTTACAAGCATAACATTAGCAATTAGTATAGAGACAAAATTTTGCCTAAAAAGTAACTTTTTCAATGTTTTTATCTTATTTTCATTTGTGGTGTAAGAAAATAAAACAATACATTCTTTTTTGCGAATATATTTCTTTCTCTAAAATTGCACGAACTACCCATTTTTACGTTTTTATCCTTATTTTACGATAATATATTTTTTTCTCTAAAACTGCATAAATGACCCTTTTTTCAATGTTTTTCAGAGATTTAGAAAAAAAGTATGTTTTTACCACCAAAAGTGAGTTTTACAGTAATCTTTTTTTAATATTCTTGTTTTAATTAAAAACAAGACCAACACACTATATTTTTTTTTCTGTTTAAAGTTACATTAACTACCGTATTTAAACATTTTTATTGGTTTTAACAACATTTTGAAGAAAATCCCTTTTTAATGTTACATAAAATGTAATACAAGCCATTTCAATGAAAAATATAAATATTTCTTTTAGTAAAAAGGATTTGTCACTGTTTTTTCTTTACACTTCCATGTTTTGATTGAAAATGAAGGAAAAAGCAAGGAATATATTAACTTTTTATTGGAATTCATTTTTTTTTCTCAAAATTGCAAAAATTATTCCCTTTTCAGCGTTTTTAAGAGAATGAACAACTAGTCTAAGAAAGACCATCATTTTTTATTTAAGAAGAAATGAATAAATGCTGTTTCACAAAAAAACTTCCTTTTTATAGTAAAAGTAGATTTTTCGATAATTTTCTTCTTATTTCATTGTTTTCATTAAAAATAAACAAGAAAGAATGAATATTGCGACAATGGACTATTTTCTCAAGAATTTCATAAATGAAGTGTTTTTTAACGTTTTTAGGAGCATTTACACCATTTTACACTAAACCCCATTTTATAAGTAAATATATTCAAATTGTATAAACACAAAGTTTCTGCTTAAAAAGTGACTTTTTCAATGTTTTTCTCTTATTTTCATTTGTTAGTGGAAGACAACCAAAAAATAAATTCTCTTTTGCGACAATATTTCTTTTCTCTAAACCTGCACAAACTTCCCATTTTTACGTTTTTATCCTTATTTTACGATAATATATTTATTTTCTCTAAAACTGCAAAAATGACCGAAGAAAACCAAAATATATTCTTTCTTGCAACAATATTTCTTTTCTCTAAAGTTGCACAAGATATCCATATATATGTTTTTATCCTTATTTTACGATAATATATTTTTCTCTCTAAAATTGCAAAAATGACACTTTTTTGAAGGTTTTTTTAGAGATTTAGAACAAAGTATGTTTTTAACTCCAAAAACGAGTTTTTCAGTTATTTTCTTTTAGTTTTCATGTTTTAATTAAAAAACAAGACCAATACAATATATATATTTTTCTCTTTAAAGTTACATAAACTATTTAAACTATTTAAACCTTTTTATTGGTTTTAACAATATTTTGAAAAAAATCCGTTTTCCATGTTACATAAAAAGTAAATGTAATACAAGCCATTTCAATGAGAAAAATATATATTTCTTTTAGAAAAAATATTTTTCAGTGTTTTTTCTTTACATTTCCATGTTTTGACTGTAAATGAAGGAAAAAGCAAGAAATATATTAACTTTTTATTGCATTTCATTTTTTTCTCTCAAAATTGCATAAATTATCCTTTTTTCAGTGTTTTTAGGAGAATTGACATCTCATCTAAGAAAGACCATCTTTTTTTTAGTTAAGAAGAAAGTAATATTTGTCATTTCACGAAAAAAGCTGCTTTTCACTGTAAAAGTAGATTTTTCGATGATTTTCTCCTTAATTCATTGTTTTCATTAAAAATAAAAAAAGAAACAATAAATATTGCGACAATATAATATTTTCTCAAGAATTTCATAAATGACGTGTTTTTTAACGTTTTCAGGAGTATTTACGCCATTTTGCACTAAACTCCATTTTACAAGTATAATATATGTAAAATGTATAAGGACAAACTTTCTGCTTAAAAAGTTACTTTTTCAATGTTTTTATCTTATTTTCATTTGTTAGTGGAAGAAAACCAAAAAATACATTCTCTTTTGCGACAATATTTCTTTTCTCTAAAACTGCACAAACTTCCCATTTTTATGTTTTTATCCTTATGTTACGATAATATTTTTTTTTTCTCTAAAACTTCAAAAATGACCTTTTTTAATGTTTTTCAGAGTTTTAGAAAAAAAAGTATGTTTTTACATCCAAAAGCGATATTTTTAGTAATTTTCTTTTAATTTTCATGTTTTAATGAAAAGTAAGACCAATACAATATAAATTTTTTATCTTTAAAGTTACATTAACTACCCTATTTAAACCTTTTTATTGGTTTTAACAATATTTTGAAGAAAATCCCTTATTCATATTTTTTAAAATGTAATACAAGCTATTTCAATGTAAGAAAAAAAAATTCTTTTAGAAAAAGGATTTTTTATTGTTTTTTTTTTTTTACATGACCATGTTTTGATTGAAAATGAAGGAAAAAGCAAGAAAAAGACTAATTTTTTATTGCAATTTTTTTTCTTTCAAAATTCTACAAATTATCTCCTTTTCAGCGTTTTTAGGGGAAATAACATCTCATCTAAGAAAGATAATCTTTTTTTTTAGTTAAGAAGAAAGGAATATATGCCATTTCACGTAAAAAAGTTCCTTTTCACCGGAAAAGTAGATTTTTAGATGATTTTCTGCTTATTTCATTGTTTTCATAAAAAAATAAACAAAAAACAATGAATATTGCGAGAATATACTTTTTTTTTTTATCAAATATCACATAAATGACGTGTTTTTCAACGTTTTTAGGAGTATTAACTGCATTTCACACAAAACCCCCTTTTACAAGTATAATATATTGAATTTGTATAAAGACCATATTTCTGCTTAAAAAGTGACTTTTCAATGTTTTTGTCTTTTTTTATTTGTTGGTGGAAAAAAAACAAAAAATACATTCTTTTTTGCGACAATATTTCTTTTCTCTAAAGTTGCACAAGATACGCATTTATATGTTTTTATCCTTATTTTACGATAATATATTTTTCTCTCTAAAACTGCAAAAATGACACTTTTTTAATGTTTTTTTTTAAGAGATTTAGAAAAAAAGTATGTTTTTCAGTAATTTTGTTTTAGTTTTCATGTTTTAATTAAAAAACAAGACCAATACTATATATATTTTTTTCTCTTTAAAGTTACATAAACTACCCTATTTAAACCTTTTTATTGGTTTTAACAACATTTTGAAAAAAATCCCTTTTTCATGTTGCATAAAATGTTAATATGATACAAGCCATTTTAAAAACAAAAGTATATATTTCTTTTAGAAAAAGGATTTTTCAGTGTTTTTTCTTTACATTTCCATGTTTTGATTGAAAATGAAGGAAAAAGAAAGAAATATATTAACGTTTTATTGCAATTCATTTTTATCTCTTAAAATTGCATAAATTATCCCCTTTTCAGCGTTTTTAGGAGAATTAACATCTTATCTAAGAAATACCATCTTTTTTAGTTTAGAAGAAAGGAATATATGCCATTTCACGAAAAATATTCCTTTTCACCGCTAAAGTAGATTTTTCGATGACTTTCTGCTTATTTCATTGTTTTCATAAAAAATAAAAAAAAAAACAATGAATATTGTCACACTATACTTTATTCTAAAAAAATTCATAAATGACGTGTTTTTCAATGTTTTTAGGAATATTAACGGCATTTTTCACAAAATCCCCTTTTACAATTATAATATATGCAATTTGTATAAAGACAAAATTTTTGCCTAAAAAGTGAGTTTTTCAATGTTTTTATCTTATTTTCATTTGTTGGTGGAAGAAAACAAAAAAAATACATTCTTTCTTCCGACAATATTTCTTTTCTCTATAATTGCATAAACTACCCATTTTTATGTTTTTATCCTTATTTTATTATTCTATTTTTTTTCTCTTAAAGTGCATAAATTACACTTTTTTCAATGTTTTTCAGAGATTTTAAAAAAAGTGTGTTTTTATATTCAAAAGTGAGTTTTTTGGTAATTTTCTTTTAATTTTCATGTTTTAATTAAAAACAAGACCTATACACTATATATTTTTTTCTCTTTAAAGTTATCTAAACAACTCTATTTAAACCTTTTTATCGGTTTTAACAACATTTTGAAGAAAATCCGTTTTTCATGTTACATAGAATATAATACAATCCATTTAAATGAAGAAAATATTTATTTCTTTTAGAAAAACGATTTTTCACTGTTTTTTTTCTTTACATTTCCATGTTTGATTGAAAATGAAGGAAAAAGCAAAGAATATATTAACTTTTTATTGCAATTCATTTTTTTTTCTCAAAATTGCAAAAATTATCCCCTTTTCAGCGTTTTTAAGGGAATTAAGATCTAGTGTAAGAAATACCATTTTTTTTTTGGTTAAGAAGAAAGGAATATATGCCATTACAAGAAAAAAGTTCCTTTTCACCAAAAAAGTAGATTTTTGGATGATTTTCTGCTTATTTCACTGTTTTAATAAAAAATAACAAAAAAACAATGAATATTGCGACAATATACTTTTTTCTCAAAAAATTTCGTAAATGACGTCTTTTTCAACGTTTCTAGTACTATTAACGGCATTTTACACACAACCCACTTTTGCAAGTATAAAAAAAGATAAAATTGCATTAATTATCCCCTTTTCAGCGTTTTTAAGGAGAATTAACATATCATGTAAGAAAGCCCATCTTTTTTTAGTTAAGAAGAAAGGAATATATGCCATTTAACGAAAAAAGATCCTTATCACCGGAAGCTTTAGATTTTTGGATGATTTTCTGGTTATTTCATGGTTTTCATAAAAAATAAACAAAAAACAATGAATATTCCGACAAAATTTTTTTTTCTCTCAAAAATTTCATAAATGACGTGTTTCTTCTACTTTTTCAGGAGTATTTACGGCATTTAACACAAAACCCCATTTTACAAGTATTATAAATGCAATTTGTATAAAGACAAAATTTCTGCCTAGAAAGTTACTTTTTCAATGTTTTTATCTTTTTTTCATTTGTATGTGGAAGAAAACCAAAAAATACATTTTTTTTGCCACAATATTTCTTTTCTCTCAAATTGCAGAAACTACCCATTTTTATGTTTTTATCTTTATTTTACGATAATATTATTTTTTCTCTAAAACTGCATAAATGGCCCTTTTTTTTTTTAGCGTTTTTCAGAGATTTAGAAAAAAGTTTGTTTTTACATTCAAAAGTGAGTTTCTCAGTAATTTTCTTTTAATTTTAATTTTTTTTATTAAAAACAAGACTAAAACACTATATATTTTTTTCTCTTTAAAGTTACATAAACAACCCTATTTAAACCTTTTTATTGGTTTTAGCAACATTTTGATAAAATCCCTTTTCCATGTTAGGTAAAATGTAATACAAGCCATTTCAATGAAAAATATTTATATTACTATTAGAAAAAGGATTTTTCTGTGTTTTTTCCATACTTTTCCATGTTTTGATTGTAAATGAAGGAAACGGCAAGAAATAGATTAACTTTTTATTGCAATTCATTTTTTTTCTCTTAAAATATCATAAATTATCCCCTTTTCAGTGTTTTCATGAGAATTAACATCTCATTTAAGAAAGACAATCTTTTTTTTAGTTAAGAAGAAAGGAATGTATGCTATTTAACGGAAAAAGGTTTTTTTCGCCGGAAAAGTAGATTTTTCGATGATTTTCTGCTTATTTAATTGTTTTCATAAAAAAATAAACAAAAAACAATGAATATTGCGAGAATATAATTTTTTCTCAAAAATTTCATAAATAACGTGTTTTTCAACATTTTTAGGAATATTAAAGGCATTTTACACAAAACCCCTATTTAAACCTTTTAATGGGTTTTACCAACATTTTGAAGAAAATCCCTTTTTCATGTTACGTAAAATGTAATACAAGCCATTTCAATGAAAAATATATATATATTTCTTTTAGAAAAAGGATTTTTTAGTGTTTTTTCAATACATTTCCATGTTTTGATTGAAAATGAAGGAAAAGCTGAAAATGTATAATTTTTTTATTGCAATTAATTTTTTTTCCTTCAAAATGGCATAAATTATCCCCTTTTCAGCGTTTTTAGGAGAATTAACATCCAATCTAAGAAAGACCATCTTTTTTTAGTTAAGAAGAAAGGAATATATGCCATTTCTCGAAAAAAGTTTCTTTTAACCAGAAAAGTAGATATTTTGATGAATTTTTGCATATTTCATTGTTTTTATAAAAAAAAAACAAAGAAAAAACAATTAATATTGCGAGAATATACCTTTTTCTCAAACATTTCATAAATGATATGTTTTTTTTAACGTTTTTAGGAGTTTTACCGGCATTTTACACAAAACCCCGTTTTACAAGTATAATATATGCAATTTGTATAAAGACAAAATTTCTGACTAAATTGTGACTTTTTCAATGTTTTTGTCTTATTTCCATTTGTTGGTGGATGAAAACAAAAAAATACATTCTTTTTTGCGACAATATTTCTTTTCTCTAAAATTGCAAAAACAAACCATTTATGTTTTTATACTTATTTTACGAGAATATTTTTTTCTCTCTAAAACTGCATAAATGACCCTTTTTCAATGTTTTTCAGAGATTTAGAAAAAAGTATGTTTTTACATCCAAACGTGAGTTTTTCAGTAATTTTCTTTTAATTTTCATGTTATAATCAAAAACAAGACCAATACACTATAATTTTTTTTCACTTTAAAGTTACATAAACTACCCTATTTAAACCTTTTTATTGGTTTTAATAACATTTTTTTAAGAAAATCCCTTTTTCATGTTACATAAAATGTAATAGACGCCATTTCAATGAAAAACATATATATTTCTTTCAGAAAAAAACTTTTCAGTGATTTTTCTTTACATTACCATGATTTGATTGAAAAAGAAGGAAAAAGCAAGAAATATATTAACTTTTTATTGCAATTTATATATTTTTTTCTCTAAAAATTGCATAAATTATCTTTTTCTCAGCGTTTTTATGAGAATTAATATCTCATCTAAGAAATACCATATTTTTTTGGTCAAGAAGAAATGTATATATGCCATTGCACGTAAAAAGTTTCTTTTCACCGGAAAACTAGATTTTTCGATAATTTTCTGCTTATTTTATTGTTTTTATAAAAAAAAATAAACAAAAAACAATGAATATTATAATATACTTTTTTCTCAAAAATCTCATAAATGACGTGTTTTTCAAATTTTTTAGGAATATTAACGGCATTTTTCACAAAACCCCCTTTTACAATTATAATATATGCAATTTGTATAAAGACAACATTTTTGCCTAAGAAGTGAGTTTTTCAATGTTTTTATCTTATTTTCATTTGTTGGTGGAAGAAAACAAAACAATACATTCTTTTTTTCGACAATATTTCTTTTCTCTAAAATATCACAAACTACGTATATTAATGTTTTTATTCTTATTTTACGATAATATAATATTTTCTCTAAAAATGCATAAATGACCCTTTTTTCCAATATTTTTCAGAGATTTTGAAAAAAAGTATGTTTTTTCATCCAAACCTAAGTTTTTCAGTAATTTTCTTTTAATTTTTATGTTTTAATTAAAAAGAAGACGAATACACAATATTTTTTACACTACAAAATTACCTAAACTACTTTTTTTAAACCTTATTATTGGTTTTAACAACATTTTGAAGCAAATCCCTTTTTCATGTTACATAAAATATAATACAAGCCATTTCAATGAAAAAAAAAAATTTAGAAAAAGGATTTTTAAGTGTTTTTTCTTTACATTTCCATGTTTTGATTGAAATTGAAGGAAAAAGCAAGAAATATATATAACTTTTTAATGCTATTTTTTTTTCTCTAAAAATTGTATAAATTATCCCCTTTTCAGCGTGTTTAGGAGAACAAACGTCTCATGTAAGAAAGACCCTACTTTTTTTAGTTAAAAAGAAAGGAATATGTGCCATTTCACGAAAAAAGTTCCTTTTCACCGAAAAAGTAGATTTTTCTATGATTTTGTGCTTATTTCATTGTTTTCATAAAAAGCAAACAAAAGACAATGAATATTGCGACAATATACTTTTTTCTCAAAAATTTCATTAATGACGTGTTTTTCAACGTTTTAGGAGTATTAACGTAATTTACACAAAACCTCCTTGTACAAGTATAATATATGCAATTTGTATAAAGACAAAATTTTTGCCTAGAAAGTGACTTTTTCAATGTTTTTATCTTATTTTCATTTGTTGGTGTAAGAAAACTAAAAAAAAAAATGTTTTTTTCCGACAATATTTCTTTTCTCTAAAATTGCACAAAGCACCCTTTTTTATGTTTTTATCCTTATTTTACGATAATATATTTTTTTCTCTAAAACTGCATAAACGACCTTTTTTTCAATGTTTTACAGAGATTTAGAAAAAAAATATGTTGTTACATCCGAAAGTGAGTTTTTCAGTAATTTTCTTTTAATTTTCATGTTTTAATTAAAAACAAGACCAATACACTTTATATATTTTTCTCTTTAAAGTTACATAAACTACCCTATTTAAACCTTTTTAATGGTTTTAACATTTTGAAGAAAATCCTTTTTTCATGTTACATAAAATGTAATACAAGCCATTTCAATGAAAAAATATATATTTCTATTTGAAAAAGGATTTTAAAGTGTTTCTTCTTTACATTTCCATGTTTTGATTGTAAATGAAGGAAAAAGCAAGAAATATATTAACTTTTTATTGCAATTCATGTTTTTTCTCTTAAAATATCATAAATTTTCCCCTTTTCAGCGTTTTTAGGAGAATTAACATCTCATCTAAGAAAGACCATCTTTTTTTTACTTAAGAAGAAAGGAATATATGCCATTTCACGAAAAAGTTCCTTTTCACTGGAAAAGTAGATTTTTCGATGATTTTCTGCTTATTTCATTGATTTCATAAAAAAAATGAAAAATAAAAACAACGAATATTGCGACAATATACTTTTTTTCTCAAAAATTTATTAAATGACGTGTTTTTTAACGTTTTTAGGAGTATTAACGGCATTTTACACAATACCCCCTTTTACAAGTTTAATATATGAAATTTGTATAGAGACAAAATTTCTGCCTAAAAAGTGACTTTTTCAATGTTTTTATCTTACTTTTATTTAATGGTGGAAGAAAACCAAAAAATACATTCTTTTTGCGAAAATTTTTTTTTTTTCTAAAATTGCACAAAATACCCATTTTTATGTTTTTATCCTCATTTTACGAAAATAATTTTTTCTCTAAAACTGCATAAATGACCCTTTTTTCATTGTTTTTCAGAGATTTAGAAAAAGTATGTTTTTACATCCAAAAGTGAGTTTTCCAGTAATTTTCTTTTACTTTTCATGTTTTTATTAAAAACAAGACCAATACAATAAATAATTTTTGCTCTTTAAAGTTACATCAACTTGCCTTTATAAAACATTTTTATTGGTTTTAACAATATTTTGAAAAAAAATCCCTTTTTCAAGTGACATAAAATGTAATAAAAGCCATTTCAATGAAAAAAATATATATTTCTTGTAGAAAAAGGATTTTTAAGTGTTTTTCATTACATTTCCATGTTTTGATTTAAGATTAAGGAAAAAACAAGAAATATATTAACTTTTTATTGCAATTCATTTTTTTTCTCTCAAAATTGCACAAATTATCCTCTTTTCTGCGTTTTTAGGAAAAATAACACCTCATCTAAGAAAGACTTTTTTTTTTGTTAAAAAGAAAGGAATATATGCCATTTTACAAAAAAAGCTCCTTTTCACCGGAAAAGTAGATTTTTCGATGATTTTCTGCTTTTTTCATTGTTTTCATAAAAAAACAAAAAAAAAAACAAAGAATATTGCGACATTATACTTTTATCTCAAAAATTTCATAAATGACTTGTTTTTAACGTTTTTAGTAGTATTAGCGGCATTTTACTCAAAACCTCATATTTTAAGTAAGATATATGCAATTTGTATGAATATAAAATTTCTGCCTAAAAAGTGACTTTTCAATGTTTTTATCTTATCTTTATATGTTGGTGGAAGAAAACCAAAAAATATATTCTTTTTTGCAATAATATTTATTTTCTCTAAAATTGCACGAATTACCAATTTTTGTTTTTATCCTTATTTTACGATAATATATTTTTTTTTTTCTCTAAAACTGCTTAAATGACCCTTTTTTCAATGTTTTTCAGAGACTTAGAAAAAAAGTATGTTTTTACATCCAAAAGCGAGTTTTTCAGTATTTTTGTTTTAATTTTCATGTTTTAATTAAAAACAAGACCAATACACTATATATATTTTTTCTCTATAAAGGTACATAAACTACCCTATTTAAAACTTTTTATTGGTTTTAACAACATTTTGAAGAAAATCCCTTTTCCATGTTACATAAAATGTAACACAAGCCATTTCAATGAAAAAAAAAAAAAATTCATAAAGAAAAAAGGATTTTTCATTGTTTTTTCTTTACATTTCCATGTTTTGATTGAAAATGGAGGAAAAAACAAGAAGTAGACTAACTTTTTATTGCAATTCTTTCTTTTTCTCTCAAAATTGCACAAATTATCCCGTTATCAGCGTTTTGTGGAGAATTAACATCTCATTTAAGAAATACCATTTATTTTAGTTAAGAGGAAAGGATTATATGCCATTTCACGAAAAAAGTTCCTTTTCACCGGAAAAGCAGATTTTTCAATGATTTTCTGCTTATTTCATTGTTTTCATAAAAAAATAAACATAAAACAAAGAATATTGCGACAATATACTTTTATCTCAAAAATTTCATAAATGACGTGTTTTTCTACGTTTTTAGGAGTATTTACGGCATTTTACACAAATCCCGTTTTACAAGTATAATAAATGCAATTTGTATAAAGACAAAATTTCTGCCTTAAAAGTGACTTTTTCCATGTTTTTATCTTATTTTCATTTGTTGGTGGAGGAAAACCAAAAAATACATTCTTTTTTGCGACAATATTTCTTTTCTCTAAAATTGCACAAACTACCCATTTTTATATTTTTATCCTTATTTGACAATAATATATATTTTTCTCTAAAACTGCATAAATGACCATTTTTTCATTGTTTTTCAATGATTTAGAAAAAAAAAAGTTTTTACATCCAAAAGTGAGTTTTTCAGTAATTTTCTTTTAATTTT
>CM035220.1:10818747-10832068 GCA_020233015.1 Callinectes sapidus | reverse complement strand
TTTTTTTTCAATCTCCACCAGACTGCCCATTACAGCTGCCAGGTTTTCTAGGACAGCACCTTACTTTGCAGTTTCTTCAACATTTCTTTTGATTGAAGCATCAAATATTTTAAGAACGTCTATGAACTCTCTCTTCTCTGTTTCTGGCCTGATTCTCCTTTTCCAGGTTTTCATAGGGGATTTTCTTAGAAGAGCAGGTGGTAGTAGTCTCTTTTCCAATTTTATTCTGGTAGGAGCAGGCTGAGGGGTTGGAGGGTTAGGTGATGCAGGGTCACCAGGATACTGCTCGATGGCTGGCAATAGCTCCTGCCTGTCACTCGTGCCCTCCAACACACACAATGTTGACCGTGACAGTGGGCGATGTTTCAGGATGGAGGAAAGCAGCTCATAATGCTGAGGCTCGGTCATCCTTCCCATATCCGATGAGGACTTATTGTCCTCGTAGGTTCGGAACTGAGCCTTCAGCTTTCGCCACTTCACCTCCACCTGTTGCACCTGGATTCCCGGGACCTGATTTTGGAAAAAAAAATACATAAAAGATTTTGTATATATATATATATATATATATATATATATATATATATATATATATATATATATATATATATATATATATATATATATATATATGAGTAGTTCATATATTCAACATGAAAAACAACAACTATGCATAAAGCTGATTGAATACAGCTGTTAAAAAAGTGAAACATATGTACATATTTATACATTACCATGTAGAACAATAATAAGTACCACATGTGCATCATCAAATACTGTTATATTAGGAGGGAGTCTATAAAATTACCACTAACAGAGTGCTCTGGACCATGTACAAGAACACACAAAGCAGAGAGCAAGGCTGTGATAACAATGATTTACATATTTACATATTTATGTATTACCATGTAGAGAAATAAAAAGTGCCACATGTGCATCATCAAATACTGTTATATTAGGAGGGAGTCTATATAATTACCACTAATAGAGTGCTCTGGACCATGTACAAGAACACACAAAGCAGAGAGCAAGGTCTTGATGGACATGCTGATCTCATAAATATGATTTGGAGTAATATTTTCTGGAATGCACATTAATGCAAGGCTTCATCTTCATTAGTTGAAAATGTTCTTTCTAGAAAGAATGAGGCAGGTGTGTGGTATTTCTAAGTGTTACATGTATGTAATCATGAGCTAGTTGATGACCTGTACCAGGTGCAGTGAGTTCCAAGACCTTACTAAACATTTCATTTTGTGTAAAAGTTCATTATCTTTATAGTTCTTTAAAGAAATGGTCTAGGTTGAGAAACAGCAACATCAAAACCAGTATTATTATGTGGTATTGTATGAAGAGGTCAATATCATTACCAATATTAATAACAAGCAGATGTGGAGCTTAGAAGCTTAATTGCTGGAAGGCAGATCACAATACAAATGAGTGCTGCTAGAATGGTTAGAGACCTTCACCGAGATTACTTTCAGTTATAAAAGGAAAACAGAGGAAAGCATTGATTATTTTTTAATTTTTTTATGTAGAAAGGGAGGCGGCCAAGGGCAACAAAAATAAAACAAAATAGCCCATTTTAGTGCCTGGAAAGTCAGGATACGTGTTCCAAAAGAATGGGATAAGTGTCTTGATACCTTTCTCTTGAAACATTTCAAGTCATAGGCAGGTGGAAATATAGAGGCAGGCAGGAAGTTCCAGTGTCGTGGCCTGCAATTTCTTGCATGCACGTTGCAATTGCATAGTTGTAGTTAAATCAATGTTAATTAGCCACGAGGTCCGATAATAGACACTGTTAAAGTTTTCTCATTTAATGAACTTAATAGTTACGTACACTACGGATTATCTTACTTAATTCAGCGGACTGCTGATGAACTTTCATCTAATCATAAAACATAAAATTATTTAAAGTTACACCGCAAATCTTCATCTAACTTCAATTCACGTAATATAATTCAATATCAAAGTAAATCCACAGCAGCACATATAAACTTAACATACGGTAGCATCAAAGCAATCTTCAATCTCATCAAAATTCATATCAAGAAACTTCAATATCAGCATCAACATAAAATCCACACAACACAAAAAATCAACACAAAATCTTAACTCTATACCTCCTAACAATATAATATCCTGTCAACTATTTCCTCCTTACACATCATGACACAAAATTATTTAGACTGCATTACCAACATCACGCTCCACTTACTGATACAATAATGATTTTGTCCATGTTGCTGACTTCCATCCAGCCACACCCTCAGCCCTCTCGGCTTCTCCGTATATCCTCTCTCTCCGTCTCCAATCTCTCCACCCAAAATAATCCTCTCTCTTTCTAGTTACATCTTATTTTATACTTCAGTTGTCACACATTTTCATCAGAAAACTTTTCTTACTCCTAAGGTTGAATTTTCCATACTTTTCACATACTTCACATACAGTAATGACACCTCTTACATAGGACACGCCCCTAGGCGTGGCCAAACGTCACATACCCAGCCTGGGTATCATGGCACTGGTCAATATTTAAAAGTAGACACACCCACTGCGGAATGGGAGGCGGAGTTAAGACAATGCATTCTCAAGTAGGTTTATAATGTCCCTCTCCTGCGGTTTAAGCTCCTTCAGGTTTCCCAGAACAACGTCCTCTTTGTGCCTTCTGAAATTTTCCACACTCTCTGAGGTTACATATGGATCTCTTTGCATTGACACTCCCCTAAACACCGTCATGTTTGAACCGACCTTCCCATTAGTCCTTGTCAACTTTCCTTTTCGAATACACTGGCACTGTTGTTCTCTATTTTCTATTTTCTTTTCCTTCACTTGTGTTTCCTTCATTTTTTCTTTTCTTTTATCTACTTTCTTCTGCGTCAGGATATCACATACCCCCTCGTCAGTAGCGCGTCCCGCGCTACAGCTAATGTTGGGGGCACGAAGAGTATGCTGCGTCAATTTCCTTTTTTCCAATTTGGGGGTTAACTGTGATCTGTGCGGGCACAGACCTTGCCAAGCCTAGGACAGCACAAGGACGGCATATGTAGTATGCAATCAGGCCTACGGCAATGACCCCGACTGGCAGCAAGATCCATAACCAAATTTTCTACTCCTGGTAGTTGAATTCCCTTGGAATAGACTGCTTCTGTAACAGCTGTATATGGTCAATATACTGGGGTACCGACCAAGGCTCCAGACCAAAACTGTCGGGAAGACTGATGTTAGTGGAATTCACAATTACAGAATGTTCCCATGAGGAGAAGGCAATGGAGTGGAAAACGGATAAGGCATTATAATCAGTGGTGCTTCATTCATGAATGTGGAAGAAGCTGGTAGAGAAAATGTATCAGTGTGTATAGAACAACCTTTAGTTACTTACATAATTCCAGTACCATTTATAGTGTGTCTAGTTGTAGGAATAGAGGTGTTTTGAAAAATCATAGTAATTCTTAATGGCATACTTGTTGCATAATTCCAACCATGTGTTTACTCAACAAATACAGGTTCCAAAGTCTTTATAATTTGGGTATTACATATCTTAGAGACAGACTTTTTGTGAAGGAAAACAGCAACTTCACAACATGCTGTGTTTGTAGAATATATAGGATATGTAGGATGACCTATCAACAAATTATCATACATATTACAATTATCAAAATCATCTGACAAGAAAAATTTGTTTCTTGCATTATTTATCACCAAATATTTCTTTGAGGGCTTATGCACTAGAAATGCATTTGAATTAGGAATAGGAAATGGCAATGGGTTCATTCGGAAGACATCAAAGGTGTCAACTGGAATCCCCCTTAAAGGAATAAGTAAGTAGAAGCTTAAATTGTGCAATGTAGTCTTATGGATCACACGTATAGAAGTTCTGTGTAATCCTAAAAATTATATTTTTGGAGGAAATAGTAATTCATGATTAACTGATACCTCATCTAAAAGTTTCAATAAAAATGCATTGGTAATATTTGGAGACAATTTGGTTTCCATCAATTCTTGTAATCCTATCTTAAAATTAATATGATCAGTTGCAATGGATGTTAAAGCAAACTGTATATGCAACAATATTTCTAAGGACATGATTGATTTTTCATCATGTTCAATATGTGACTCCGTGCGACGCAGGAGTGTTTTAGTGATCTGAGTAGCTGTCTGTAATTTTTCTAAAGCGTGGTGGACATTTGTTAATTCCTTGAGCGTAACATTAATAACTTCAGAATGAACATTGAGGCTTTTTCTTTCTTCTTCAGTGAAAGTATCCAATGAACTCAATCGTTTGTGAATGAAGTCAACTTGAGCTTGGGTCGCTGTACCAAAAAGAGTGTTAGCCAAAGATCCCACCAAATTAATTAAACCTCTAGGCTTCCTTTTTGAAGTGGACTTATCATCATTATTTTTCACAATATGGAGTCGAAAATCTTGCATATTATCATGTAATCCTTGAAACTTTCTTTGAAATGAAACAATATTTTGTGATACTGAAGATGTTAAAATCATGTCATTATTTAACTTATTTATACGTTGTAGGTATTGGCTGGCTGTTCTTATAGGTTCATATATGTAATCCAACCTCAGTACAAATGGCACCACATAAGCTTGTCCAGTGACAATGAGATGATTTGTGGGGGTAAAACTTAATCCTTGTTGTGCAGGAGAACTTTGGGGTATATCCCAGGCTTGAATGACCCCCAAGCATAGACCAACAGTCTGCAATAGAATATTTCACTTTACTATTTATTTCTACTATATTCTATAGGTTTATGCATTGTCAATGGTAAATTTGGAACATTTGTTCTTGACCGTAAACTATAAGGAAAAGAATCGTTGGAAGTTCCTTGAGATGTTTCCTGTAAATCTCTTGCAATATTTTCATTATTAACATCTACATTATTATCTCCATCTGATATATCATTTTCATCTGTATCAATACTGTCCCTGGTTTCCTGTGCTAAAAATGGAAAAGGATCTACTGGTTGTAATGTTACTTTAGTGTTTTTTGTCTCATTTGACTCATGAATTGGATATGCCCTTCTGACATTTGGATTAATTTGTTGTGAAGCATTGTCTTCATGAATAATTTTTACTCTATCTGTGTGTAATGTTTTTGTATTTCCAGTTCTAATATTTCTTATCCTTATTACCACATCACTCACTTTTTCCATAACTCTAAATGGTCCTGTGTAAGCTGGTTGCAATTTAGGTGTTCCTGCAGTAGGCACTCTGCGGATATATACTCTATTACCTATCTGAATGGGTTTTTATCTTAGCTCTTTTATTTTGAGCTTTTTCAGTCATCCCTTTTGCTTCTTCTAAATATTGCTGACATCTTTCATACACTCTATTAGCCTTTACTGCCATTTCTTGTTTAAAATCATCAATATTATACCAAACCTTTTCTTTCATTACCTCAAATGAGAATGTAGGATCCCTGAGATATAATAAGTAAAAAGGACTTTCTTTAATACTTCTATGGTATGCAGTGTTATATGCATAAGTAGCTATAGGGAGCATGGTATCCCATATAGTCAAATTTTCTTGTACTAATGTACGCAATATGTTAATTAATGTTGAATTTGCTCTTTCAATAATCCCATTTGCTTGAGGGTGGTACGGGGTGGTTTTCATATGTTTGAAATGTAACAATTCTGTCAATCCTTCTAACACAGCATTGACAAACTCTCTTTCTTGATCTGTAACTAATATTTCTGGCACTCCATATTTACATATCACAGAATTGAAAAATACTCTGGCAACTTCTACAGCCGTCTTACTCTTAAGTGGTTCCGCAACTAAATATCTAGTAAGCACATCAATCACCACAAGACAATACATATATCCATTATCACTTTTTCCCATTGGACCAATGAGATCCATATGTATACTTTGGAATGGTCTCTCTACGTCTGGGTACCTTCTCAATGGTGCCGGAGCGTCCTCCAGTCTCTTGAGTTTGGTGCAGACGAGACAAGATTTGCAATAATTTTCAACATCTTTTCTCATGTCTGGCCAATAAGCAAATTTTTGACACCTGTTTAAGGTAACTTTTACACCCCCATGCCCCGCGGTTGGCAAGGAGTGTCCCAGGTGCATAGCAACTTGTACGTATGATTCCGGAATCAATATTTGACGCGTCAACTCTCCATATGCATTATGTGTGACTCTATACAATATATTATCTTCCAAAGCCAGTTCTGCTAATTTTATCTTTTTATATTTTTTATCTACATTGTGCTTACTCAATTCTTTTTTTATGTCTTCCTGATTAATATTTTCCTGCAATCTCCTTTTCACTAACTTCATATATTCATGCTCATCTTGCAACCTTATTAAATCCTTCAAATTCCAGTCCACTATCCTTTCTTCTGTTTCTGATATCACCAATATTTGCTCATCTATATCATCCATATTTAGTTCTCTCAATCTAGACAAATGGTCAGCCACTTTATTTGCATTTCCAGGAATATAATCTACATTGATATCAAATTCTGCAATTGACAGCTGCCATCTAGCTATCCTACTATTGGCATTTGATGTAGTTAGTAACCAGATCAATGGGCGATGATCTGTTTGAACAAAAATTTGATATCCTAGGCACAAATCTCTATTTATCTTAAGTCCATAGACTATGGCAAGAGCTTCTCTTTCAATGGTACTATAATTCATTTCAGCTTTATTTAACTTCCTGCTAAAAAATGATAATGGTCTTAACCTATCCATGTCATCTTTTTGTTGTAATACCCCTCCTATTGCATTATTAGAGGCATCAGTTGTTAAAAAGAATGGTTTTGTAAAATCTGGAAATTTTAATGTAACATTTTGTGTTAATTCTTGTTTGAGAGTTTGAAATGCAGTATTTGCCTCTTCATTCCAAGTTATTTTGGTATTATTTTTCTTTCTTTCTACTTTCCCTGCAGTTAATTTGGTTAGAGGGGCTACTATCTCTGCATAGCTTTTGACAAATTTTCTATAGTAATTTGCTAGTCCTATAAATGATTGTAGTTCTCTTACTGTGGTTGGGGCTGGCATGTTATTGATAGCTGTTATTTTACCAGGCTGAGGTTTTAATCCTTCTGCTGATATCACATGCCCTAAATAATTTACACTATCCTTAAAGAAATTACACTTTTTGAAATTTACTTTTAGTTTCGCTTCTTGTAAGCGAAGAAGGACTTTCTCTAAATTTTCTACATGATGATGTAGATCTGTTCCTTGTATAATAATGTCATCCATGTATACATGTGTGTCACACCCTGTTAGTCCTGCTAGCACTTGGTTAATAATTCTGCAAAAAGCTCCAGGAGAGTCTTTTAGTCCCATGGGTAGAACATTATGCTCATATAATCCTTCTGGTGTTACAAATGCAGTCCATGGTTTACTCTCTTCACTTAATTGGATTTGATGGTAGCCTTGTTTTAAATCAAGACATGAAAAAACTTTTCCTTTGCCCAGATTATGCAAAATATTGTTAATATTGGGTAGGGGGTATGAATCATTGATTATATGTTGATTTAGATTTCTAAAATCAATGCAAAGTCTAATCTTTCCATCCTTTTTTACTATGGGTACTACTGGTGAGTGAAAAGCTGATCTGGAGGGTCTTATGATACCTTGTCTTTCCATTATTTTAATTTGTTCTGCTACCCTCTCATAAAAACAAGCTGGTATGGGGTAAGGCTTTTTAGGCTTAGGCATGGACTGTAATTGTATAGTGTGATAGAAAAAAGGTGACACACTTGGGGTCTCATCATCACTTGCAAAAACTGAGGGCTATTTTGCAACTAACTTCCTTAAAATTTGATTTTCCTGAGTCCCCTCAGGATACATAGAATTTATAATTTCACAAGAAGCTTTCATTTGTTCTACTTCATTCCTTTCTGTTATAACATTAACCCCATACTTATCATTTTCCATTGGTAATGTTTCCCTTTCACATGCTTGCACATAGCCTAATATTTTTCCTGGGTCTATCAGAATGTGCTGCCTGGAGAAATTTATGTATCTTATCACAAATCTAGATTTCTTTTTCATTTTCTAGCCTCACTAATCCTGGACACAAAAACTGAGCTCCTATAACTCCTGGGACTGGCTCAAATATAGCTGTGTTACTCTCAACTAAGCTAGTTTCCAAAGTCACATAACTCACCCTCTCACTTTGTAATATTGATGCCTCAGCTACTGAACATTTATATCTGGGATTATCCTTTGAATCATTCATCTCCAATTCTGTTTCCATTTCATCTGTTACCAATATTGCATGTTTCATAGGCATCTTAGCAATCACAATTTTCTCTCCTTCAATGTACAATTGTAAAGGTTTGGTATTCAAATTCATATTAAGTCTTCTCATAAAATCTACACCCAGTATTATTGGCGATGGCAAGGCTTTGTTTTCACTTACTATGAATTCATGTGTGTACAATTTTTCTCCAATTTTCAAAGTCAGCTTACATTGTCCCGAGGTTAGCATAACTTGTCCACTCGCATTGCAGATCACTTTATGTGTTGGAGTAAATCGTCTCTCCAATTCTGTCCACCACATCACGCGATATCAGCGATACTCCAGCGCCCGTGTCAATCAATGCAAAAACACTTCTACTCTCAATGGTTACTTCGATGGAGACGTAACCCGTGTTTGTGTCTACCGCCGTAAGACTACCTGTTCCGATTCATTGTTGTGATGCGCTGGTAATAAGTTGGCATTTTTGTTTTTGTTTTTGTTTTTTTGTTGTGTCTGCCCTGTAATGTTCCTGCGGGTACATTCTCTATTTGTATGGCCTTGAATTCCGCAATTAAAACAAGTCACCGGGGGTCCCGTCCATGGCTGCAAATTAACTGTGCACTGCCTAGCAAAATGACCCCACTTATGACATCTGAAACACTCAATAGCTCTACATTGTTGAGTATTGTGATTATCTCTACCACATCTCTGACAATACTGGTTATATTTATTTGTCTGAGGCCGATACCCAGTAGATTCTTGTGTGACAGTACTGACACTCACAGCATTAACTGGAATTACTTTGTTCTCCTTTCTTATAGCAGCATCATTTACCTGTATGTTAGGATGTGAAGCGACATACTTAAGAGCCTTTTTATATACTGAAAGAGGCTTCTTCATGTCTGCATCAGCCAGCACATATGCAAAATCTTTTGGTAAGGCATTCACTATGATGGAAACAAAGATGTTATTGTACACTTCCTTACCTGCTGGTTTCATGGTTTCTAATTTAGCTACAATTCCTTCTACTCTAATGAAAAGTTCAGTAATTGTTTCTCTGGGCTGACGTGTTACAGATGATAGCTCACTGATTAGACTTGGGAGCGATCGATCCTCAGGATAAATCTCAAGGAAACTAGTCTTTACTTCATTCCAATTGTTCTGATATTTTGTGGCACAGTGAATCATATGTGTATAAGCACTATCTAATGCATACTGTTTTGCTAGTTCAATTTTGCCATCGTCGGTCCAGTTTGTTCGTGTTCGATTTTCCAAATCCTTAATCCATGCATGAGCACTGGTAGCACATTTCACATTTGGCACAGTTTGACTTCTTTCTTCTCCCCCACAAAAGTAAGGCAACCCAATTACTTTTGCAAAATTATTTTTGGCATTATCAGTGATGGCAACAGCTATATCTCCAGTACATATACATGGTGGTGATGTTATAGAGTATGGGGATGTGGTGGGTGACTGTGCCATTCTATACGCTGGTCTAGATGACAACGGCTCTACTTGATTATTAACGGGTGGGCTGCTTTGCCGAATTCTATCCACTATATATGGCCCCCCAGGGGTTTGGGAACCATTGTCCTAGTCCAAACTATGATAAACCTACCTCCTACCACTTTAGGATAAAATCCATGTGTATCGTACGTGCACTGGCCACTCTCATTTCATTGGGTGATAAAACTACCTCTTATCACTCCACAATGTAGATCAAGTCGTAATAAACCTACACTTTTCTCAACATATAAACACATACATATTGAAGGAATAAAATAAGTAAAGTAACCAACCAACTTAACAATTGAATAAATAAATAATATCGTAATAACGTTATTTTCTGTTTAATTAACTAATCACTGAGATATATAACTATGATTACCAAAATGAATGGATTCAGTGAATAATTAGATATGTAAGTAATAATTCATGTGTGAGCTGGAGAAAAGAACTTAAAAATAATATATTATAGAACGACAAAATACCACCACCACAACGACCAGCAGTACCACAAAGTAGGAAAGAGAAAATAACAATACCAAAAGATGAATGTCACACTGCGCGTCAACACACACACACACACACACACACACACACACACACACACACACACACACACACACACACACACACACACACACACACACACACACACACACACACACACACACACACACACACACACACACACACACACACACACACACACACACACACACACACACACAAACACAAAGTCAGCTAAGAAACGATATTACCCAGATAAAGTTCACCATCTCAAACAGGCCAAAAGCAGTCAGTGGTTCTACAAGGTAAATTCACTGTGCGGTCTGCAAAAACTTTCCACCTCTCTCCCCTGTACCTCACACCTACCTTCCGAGATAGCGGCAGAAGAGATTAACGGTCACTTTACCTCTATCTGTCAAACACTTCCTCCCCTCAGCACCGCCTCTCTCCCTGCTTACATCCCTTCCCCTTCCACTCCCCACGCTGTCCACGAGGCTAATGTTGTCTCCAGGATTAGAATATTCAAATGTAACAGAGCCATTACCCCAACGGACCTTCCTATCAAAATTTATAAAGATTTTGCTCTATAACTCGCCACTCCCCTATGTTGCATTATCAATGCTTCCCTCTCACAAAGTTCAGTTCCTGGTGACTGGAAAATTTCATATGTCACGCCACTCTCAAAACAACGGACCTTCAGTTATTCATTGATCTCAGTCCATTCGCTCTCACACCCATCCCCAGCCTTATTTGTGAAGATTTTGTATTTCATTGGTCTTACTCCAAAATATACTATTTTATCTAAAATTTCATAAATTAGATTTTTTCAGTTTTTAAGAGAATTAACGGCATTTTACACAAAACCCCCTTTTACAAGTATAACATATGCGATTTGAATTATCCATTTTTCAACGTTTTTAAGGGTTTTACAATATTTTTATGACAAATCCATCTTCCCCTAGAAAAAAAAGTATTTTTTTTACCTCCAAAAGTGAGTTTTACAGTAATTTTCTTTGAATTTCCATGTTTAAATTAAAAACATGAAATTTACGCTATAACGTATTGTTTTTCTCTTTAAAGTTACATAAACTACCCTATTTAAACCTTTTTATTGGTTTTAACAACATTTTGAATAAAATCCGTTATTAATGTTACATTAAATGTAATACAAGCCATTTCAAGGAAAAAAATATAAGTCTTTTAAAAAAGGATTTTTCAGTGGTTTTTTTTCTTTTTATTTCCATGTTTTGATTGAAAATGAAGGAAAAAGCAAGAAATATGTTAACTTTTTATTGCAATTCATATTTTTCTCTCTAAATTGCATAAATTATCCTAGGAAAATTAACATCTTATCTCACAAACACCATCTTTTATTTAGTTCAGAAAAAAGGAATATATTCCATTTTACGAAAAAAAGTTCCTTTTCACCGAAAAAGTGAATTTTCGATGATTTTCTGCTTATTTAATTGTTTTCATCAAAAAATAAACAAAAAACATTGAATATTGCGACAATATACTTTTTCTGAAAAAAAATCATAAATGACGTGTTCTTCAACGTTTTTAGGAGTATTAACGCTATTTAAAATAAAACCCCCTTTTACAAGTATAGTATATGCAATATGACTAAAGAAGAAAATTCTGCCTGAAAAGTGACTTTTTCAATGTTTTTTTTTTCTTATTTTCACTTGATGGTGGAAGAAAACCAAAAAAATACATTCCTTTTCTCTATAATATTTGTTTTCTCTAAAATTGCAAAAATTACCTATTTTTATGCTTTTATCTTTATTTTACGATAATATATTTTTTTCTCTAAAACTGCATAAATGACCCTTTTTTCAATGTTTTTCGGAGATTTACAACTTTTCAAGGAAAACCATCTCTACGAAAAAAATATGATTTTACACCAAAAGCCATTTTTTTAATAATTTTCTATTGATTTTATTGTTTTGATTAAAAGAAAATAAACACGATTTACATTTTCTTTCTCTGAAACTGTACAAAGTAACCATTTTTAACCTTTTTGGACGTTTAAAAATATTTTATAGAAAACAACTTTTTCATGTTACAATATACTATTTTATCCAAAATTTCATAAATTAGAATTTTTTTCAGTTTTTAAGAGTATTAACAGCATTTTACACTAAACCCCCTTTTACAAGTATAACATATGCGATTTGAATTATCAGTTTTTCAACGTTTTTAAGGGTTTTACAATATTTTTAGGACAAATCCATCTTTTCTTAGAAAAAAAAGTATGTTTCTACCTCCAAAAGTGAGTTTTTCAGTAATTTTCTATGAATTTCCATGTTTTAATTAAAAACATGAACAATACGCTATAGCGTATTGGTTTTCTCTTTAAAGTTACATAAACTACCCTATTTAAACCTTTTTATTGGTTTTACCAACATTTTGAAGAAAATCTGTTTTTAATGTTACATTAAATATAATACAAGCCATTTCAAGGAAAAAAATATATATTTCTTTTATAAAAAGGGTTTTTGAGTGTTTTTTTTTCCTTTTATTTCCAAGTTTTGATTGAAAATGAAGGAAAAAGCAAAAAATATATTAACTTTTTATTGCAATTCATTTTTTTCTCTCTAAATTGCATAAATTATCCCCTTTCCACCGTTTTTAGGAGAACTAGCATCTTATCTTAGAAAGACTATCTTTTATTTATTTTAGAAAAAAAGGAATATCTGCCATTTCACGAAAAAAATTTACTTTTCTCCGAAAAAGTTAATTTATCGATGATTTTCTGCTTATTTCATTTTTTTCATCAAAAAATAAAGAAAAACACTGATTATTGCGCCAATATAGTTTTCCTGAAAAAATTCATAAATGACGTGTTTTTCAACGTTTTCAGAAGTATTAACGCCATTTTAAACAAAACCTTCTTTTACAAATATAATATATGCAATTTGAATAAAGAGGAAAATTCTGAATAAAAAGTGACTTTTGCAATGTCTTTTTCTTATTTTCATTTGTTGGTAGAAGAAAACCAAAAAAATACTATCTTTTTCTCGACAATATTTTTTTTCCTCTAAAATTGCACAAATTACCTATTTTATGCTTTTATCCTTATTTTACGAT
>CM035220.1:10802709-10811461 GCA_020233015.1 Callinectes sapidus | reverse complement strand
TCTTGTACGAAAAAAAAAAATGATTTTATACCAAAAGTCACTTTTTAATAATTTCCAATTGATTTCAATATTTTGATTAAAAACAAAAAAATAAACATTATATACATTTTCTTTCTCTGAAAATGTACAAAGTATCCATTTTTAAACTTTTTGGACGTTTAAACACAACTTTGTAGAAAACATTTTTTTCATGTTACAATATACTTTTTCTATTTAAAATTTCATAAATTACGTTTTTTTTCAATTTTAAGAGTATTAACGACATTTTACATAAAACCCCCTTCTACAAGTATAACATATGCGATTTGAATTATCCATTTTTTACCGTTTTTAAAAATTTTACAATAATTTTATGAGAAATCCATCTTCCCCTAAAAGGAAAGTATGTTTTTACCTCAAAAAGTGAGTTTTTCAGTAATTGTCTTTGAATTTTCATGTTTTAATTAAAAACATGAACAATACGCTATAGGGTATTGTTTTTCTCCTTAAAGTTACATAAACTACCCTATTTAAACCTTTTTATTGATTTCAACAACATTTTGAAGAAAATCCCTTTTCCTGCTACATAAAATGTAATATAAGCCATTTCAATGAAAAAAATTTATATTTGTTTAAGAAAAAGGAGTTTTTAGTGTTATTTCTTTTCATTTCCAGGTTTTGAGTGAAAATGAAGGAAAAAGCAAGAAATATATTAACTTTTCATGGCAATTAATTATTTTCTCTCAAAATTGCATAAATTATCCCGTTTCTAGCGTTTCTTGGAGAATTAACATCTTATCTAAGAAAGACCACCTTTATTTTAGTTCAGAAAAAGAAATATATGCCATTTCACGAAAGAAATTTCTTTTCACTGAAAAATCAATTTTTGGATGATTTTCTGCTTATTTCATTGTTTTCATAAAAAAAAAACAAAAAAAAAAACTGAATATTGCCACAATATACTTTTTTTCTGAAAAAAGTCATAAATTACGTGTTTTTCAACGTTTTTAGGAGTATTAACGGCAACTTAAACAAAACCACCTTTTACAAGTATAATATATGCAATTTGAATAAAGAAGAAAATTCTGCCTAAAAAGTTACATTTTCAAGATTTTTTTCATATTTTCATTTGTTGGTGGAAGAAAACCAAATAAATACACTTTTTTTCGACAATACTTTTTTTTCTCTAAAATTGCACAAATTACCTATTTTTATGCTTTTATCCTTATTTTACGACAATAGATATTTTTTTCTCTAAAACCGCATAAATGACCCTTTTTTCAGTGTTTTTCGGTGATTTAAAGGAAAACCATCTCTTTTACGAAAAAAATATATGATTTTACACCAAAAGTCACTTTTTAATAATTTTTTGTTGATTTCAAAGTTTTGATTAAATTCAAGAAACTAAACACTATATACATTTTCTTTCTCTTAAACTATACAAAGTATCCATTTTTAACCTTTTTGGACGTTTAAACACATTTTGTAGAAAACAACTTTTTCATGTTACAATATACTTTTTCTCTCTAAAATTTCATAAATAACGTTTTTATCAGTATTTAAGAGTATTAACGGCATTTTACGTAAAACTATTTTTTACAAGTATAACATATGCGATTTGAATTATCCATTTTTCAACGTTTTTAAGGGTTTTACAATATTTTTATGACAAATCCATCTTCCCTTAGAAAAAGTATGTTTTTACGTCCAAAAGTGAGATTTTAAGTTATTTTCTTTGAATTTCCATGTTGTGATTAAAAACATGAACAATACGTATTGTTTTTCTCTTTGAAGTTACATAAACTACCCCATTTAAACCTTTTTATTGGTTTTAACATCATTTTGAAGAAAATCCCTTTTTATGTTACATAAAATGTAATACAAGCTATTTTAATGCAAAAATATATATTTCTTTAACAAAAAGGATTTTTTAGTGTTTTTTCTTTTCATTTCCGTATTTTGAGTGAAAATGAAGGAAAAAGCTAGAAATATATTAACTTTTCATGTCAATTTATTTTTTTTCTCTCAAAATTGCATAAATTATCCCGTTTCCAGCGTTTCTTGGAGAATTAATATCTTATCTAAGAGAAACCATATTTATTTTATTTTAAAAAAAGGAATATATGCCATTTCACGAAAAAAGTTTCTTTTCACCGAAAAAGTGAAATTTTCGATGATTTTCTGCTTATTTCATTGTTTTCATAAAAAGAAAAGAAAACACTGAATATTGCCACAAAATACTTTTTTTGCAGAAAAAAACATAAATGACGTGTTTTTTAACGTTTTTAGGAGTATTAACGGCATTTTAAACAAAACCCCTTTTTACACGTATAATATATGCAATTTGAATAGAGAAGAAAATTCTACCTTAAAAGTGATTTTTTCAAGGTTTTTTTCATATTTTCATTTGTTGGTGGAAGTAAACCTAAAAAATACATTCTTTTTCTCGACAATATTTTTGTTCTCCAAAATAGCACAAATTACCTATTTATATGCTTTTATCCTTATTTTATGACAATATATATTTTTTCCCTAAACCGCATCTATGACCCTTTTTTCAATGTTTTTCGGAGATTTACTACCTTTAAAGGTAAACCATCTCTTTTTCGAAAGAAAATATGATTTTACACCAAAAGTCACTTTTTAATAATTTTCTATTGATTTCAATGTTTTGATTAAAAACAAGAAAATAAACATTATATACATTTTCTTTCTCTGAAACTGTACAAAGTATCCATTTTTAAAGTTTTTGGACGTTTAAACACAATTTTGTAGAAAACAACTTTTTCATGTTACAATATACTTTTTCTATCTAAAATTTCATAAATTACGTTTTTTTCAGTTTTTAAGAGTAATAACATCATTTTACATAAAACCCTTTTTTACAAGTATAACATATGCGATTTCAATTATACAATTTTCAACGTTTTCAAAGATTTTACAATAATTTTATGAGAAATCCATCTTCCCCTTGAAAAAAAGTATGTTTTTACCTCAAAAAGTGAATTTTTCAGTAATTGTCTTTGAATTTCCATGTTTTAATTAAAAACATAAACAATACATCATAGCATATTGTTTTTCTCCTTAAAGTTACATAAACTACCCTATTTAAACCTTTTTATTGCTTTCAACAACATTTTGAAGAAAATCCCTTTTTCATGGTACATAAAATGTAATACAAGCCATTTCAATGAAAAAAAAAATTATATTTGTTTAAGAAAAAGGAGTTTTCAGTGTTATTTCTTTTCATTTCCATGTTTTGAGTGAAAATGAAGGAAAAAGATAGAAATATATTAACGTTTCATGGCAACTAATTTTTTTCTCTCAAAAATGCATAAATTATCCAGTTTCCAGCGTTTCCTGGAGAATTTACATCTTATCTAAGAAAGACCAACTTTATTTTAGTTCAGAAAAAAGGAATATATGCCATTTCACGAAAAAAGTTCTTTGCACCGAAAAATCAATTTTTCGATGATTTTCTGCTTAATTCATTGTTTTCATAAAAAAATAAACAAAAAAAAATGAATATTGCCAAAATATACTTTTTTTCTGAAAAAGTCATAAATGACGTGTTTTTCAACATTTTTAGGAGTATTAACGGCAACTTAAACAAAACCCCCTTTTACAATTATAATATATACAATTTGAATACAGAAGAAAATTCTGCCTAAAGAGTGACTTTTTCAAGATTTTTTTCATATTTTCATTTGTTGGTGGAGGAAAACCAAAAAAATACAATTTTTTTTTCGACAATACGTTTTTACTCTAAAATTGCACAAATTAACTATTTTTATGCCTTTATATGTATTTTACGACAATAGATATTTTTTTCTCTAAAACCGCATAAATGACCCTTTTTTCAATGTTTTTGGGAGATTTACTACTATTAAAGAAAAACAATCTCTTTTACGAATAAAAATATGATTTTACACCAAAAGTCCCTTTTTTAATAATTTTCTGTTGATTTTAATGTTTTGATTAAAACCAAGAAACTAAACACTATATACATTTTCTTTCTCTGAAACTATACAAAGTATCCATTTTTAACCTTTTTGGACGTTTAAACGCATTTTGTAGAAAACAACTTTTTCATGTTACAATATACTTTTTCTATCTAAAATCTCATATAAAATGTTTTTTTTTCAGCATTTAAGAGTATTAACGGCATTTTACGTAAAACTATTTTTTACAAGTATAACATATGCAATTTGAATTATCCATTTTTCAACGTTTTTAAGGGTTTTATAATATTTTTATGACAAATCCATCTTCCCTTAGAAAAAAAGTAAGTTTTTACGTCCAAAATTGAGTTTTAAGTAATTTTCTTTGAATTTCTATGTTTTAATCAAAAACATGAACAATACGTATTGTTTTTCTCTTTAAAGTTACATAAACTACCCTATTTAAACCTTTTTATTGGTTTTAACAACATTTTGAAGAAAATCACTTTTTCGTGTTAAATAAAATGTAATTCAATCTTTTTCAATTAAAAAATATATATTTCTTTAAGAAAAAGGATTTTTCAGTGTTTTTTCTTATCATTTCCATGTTTTGAGTGATTATGAAGGAAAAAGCAAAAAATATATGAAGTTTTCATGTCAATTCATTTTTCTCTCTCAAAATTGCATAACTTATCCCGTTTCCAGCGTTTTTTGGAAGATTAACATCTTATCTAAGAAAGACCATCTTTATCTTAGTTCAGAAAAAAGGAATATATGACATTTCACGAAAAAAGTTTCTTTTCACCGAAAAAGTGAAATTTTCGATGATTTTCTGCTTATTTCATTGTTTTCATAAAAAAAACACTGAATATTGCCAAAATATACTTTTTTTCCTGATAATAAAACATAAATGACGTGTTTTTCAACGTTTTTAGGGGTATTGACGGTATTGTAAACAAAACCACTTTTTACACGTATAATATATGCAATTTGAAGAGAGAAGAAAATTCTGCCTAAAAAGTGACTTTTTCAAGTTTTTTTTCATATTTTCATTTGTTGGTGGAAGTAAACCAAAAAAATTCTTTTTTTTTCTCGCCAATATTTTTTTTCTCTAAAATTGCACAAATTTTATTCTTTTATCCTTGTTTTACGAAATATATTTTTTTTTCTCTAAATCCGCATAAATGACCCTTTTTTCAATGTTTTTCGGAGATTTACTACCTTTAAAGTAAAACCATCTCTTTTACAAAAAAAAAAAAGATTTTACAGCAAAAGTTACTTTTTAATAATTTTCTATTGATTTCAATGTATTGATTAAAAACAAGAAAATAAACATTATATACTTTTTCTTTCTCTGAAACTGTACAAAGTATCCATTTTTAAACTTTTTCCACGTTTAAACACATCTTTGTAGAAAACAACTTTTTTCATATTACAATATACTTTTTCTACCTAGAATTTTATATATTACGTTTTTTTCAGTTTTTAAGTCTTAACGGCATTTTTCATAAAAGCCCCCTTTTAGAAGTATAACATATGCGATTTGAATTATCCACTTTTCGACGATTTTAAAGATTTTAGAATAATTTTGTGAGAAATCCATCTTCCCCTGGAAAAAAAAGTATGTTTTTACCTCAAAAAGTGATTTTTCAGTAATTGTCTTTGAATTTCCATGTTTTAATTAAAAACATGAACAATAGCGTATTGTTTTTCTCCTTAAAGTTACATAAACCACCCTATTTAAACCTTTTTATTGGTTTCAACAACATTTTGAAGAAAATCCCTTTTTCATGTTACATAAAATGTAATACAAGCCATTTCAATGAAAAAATATATATTTGTTTAAGATAAAGGAGTTTTCAGTGTTATTTTTTTTCATTTGCATGTTTTGAGTGAAAATGAAGGAAAAAGCAAGAAATATATTAACTTTTCATGGCAATTCATTTTTTTCTCTCAAAATTGCATAAATTATCCCGTTTCCAGTGTTTCTTGGAGAATTAATATCTTTATTTCAGTTCAGAAAAATGGAATATATGCCATTTGACGAAAAAAGTTTCTTTTCACCGAAAAATCTATTTTTCGATGATTTTCTGCTTATTTTATTGTTTTCATAAAAATATAAACAAAAAAACACTGAATATTAACACAATATACTTTTTTTTCAGAAAAAAGTAATAAATGACGTGTTTTTCAACGTTTTTAGGAGTATTAACGGCAACTTAAACAAAACACCCTTTTACAAATATAATAGATGCAATTTCAATAAAGAAGAAAATTCTGCCTAAAAAGTGACTTTTTCAAGATTTTTTTCATATTTTGATTTGTTGGTGGAGAAAAACCAATTAAAAACCATTTTTTTTTTAATACTTTTTTCTCTAAAATTGCACAAATTACCTATTTTTATGCTTTTATCCTTGTTTTATGACAATAGATATTTTCTTCTCTAAAAAAGCATAAGTTACACTTTTTTCAATGTTTTTCGGAGATTTACCTTTATTAAAGGAAAACCATCTCTTTTATGAAAAAAAATATTATTTTACACCAAAAGTCACTTTTTTAGTAATAATCTGTTGATTTCAATGTTTTGATTAAAACCAAGAAACTAAACATTATATACATTTTCTTTCTATGAAACTAAACAAAGTATCCATTTCTAACCTTTTTGGACGTTTAAACACATTTTGTAGAAAACAATTTTTTCATGTTACAATATAGTTTTTCTATCTAAAATTTCATAAAAATTGTTTTTTCAGTATTTAAGAGTATTAACGGCATTTTACGTCAAACCCTTTTTTACAAGAATAACATATGCGATTTGAATTATCCATTTTTCAACATTTTTAAGGGTTTTACATAATTTTTATGACAAATCCGTCTTCCCTTAGAAAAAAAAGTATGTTTTTACGTCCAAAAGTGAGTTTTTAAGTAATTTTC
Organism: Callinectes sapidus; assembly: GCA_020233015.1. Lineage (NCBI taxonomy): Eukaryota > Metazoa > Arthropoda > Malacostraca > Decapoda > Portunidae > Callinectes > Callinectes sapidus. The sequence continues at coordinate 10,804,607 of CM035220.1, read as the reverse complement.
TTTGAAGTTCCATGTTTTAATTAAAAACATAAACAATACGTATTGTTTTTCTCTTTAAAGTTACATAAACTACCCTATTTAAACTTTTAATTGGTTTTAACAACATTTTGAAGAAAATTCCTTTTTCATGTTATATAAAATGTAATACAAGCTATTTCAATGAAAAAATATTTATTTTTGATAGAATAAGGATTTTTCTGTGTTTTTTCTTTTCATTTCCATGTTTTTAGTGAAAATGAAGGAAAAAGCAAGAAATATATAAACTTTTCATGCCAATTCATTTTTTTCTCTAAAAATTGCATAAATTATCCCGTTTCCAGCGTTTCTTGGAGAATTAACATCTTATCTAAGAAAGACCATTTTTATTTTAGTTCAGAAAAAAGGAATATATGCCATTTCACGAAAAAAAATTCTTTTCACCGAAAAAGTGAATTTTTCGATGATTTTCTGCTTATTTCATTTTTTTTCATCAAAAAATAAAGAAAAAACACTGAATACTATCACAATATACTTTTTTTCCTGAAAAAGTAAAAAATGACATGTTTTTCAACGTTTCTAAGAATATTAACGGCATTTTAAAGAAAACCCCTTTTTTCACGTATAATATATTTAATTTAAATAAAGAAGAAAATTCTGCCTAAAAAGTGACTTTTTCAAGGTTTTTTTCATATTTTCATTTGTTGGTGGAAGTAAACCAAAAAAGCACATTCTTTTTCTCGAAAATATATTTTTTTCTCTAAAATTGCACAAATTACCTATTTTTATGCTTTTATACTTATTTTACGACAATATATTTTTTTCTCTAAAATCGCATAAATGACCCTTTTTTCAATGTTTTTCGGAGATTTACTACCTTTAAAGGAAAACCATCTCTTTTACAAAAAAAAAAAAAAAAAAAAAAAAAAGATTTTACACCAAATGTCACTTTTTTAATACTTTTCTGTTGATTTCAATGTTTTGATTAAAACCAAGAAACTAAACACTATATATATTTTCTTTCTCTGAAACTATAGAAAGTATCCATTTTTAACCTTTTTGGACGTTTAAACACATTTTGTAGAAAACAACTTGTTCATGTTACAATATACTTCTATCTAAAATTTCATAAAAAACCTTTTTTTCATTATCTAAGAGTATTAATGGCATTTTACGTAAAACCATTTTATACAAGTATAACATAAGCGATTTGAATTATCCATTTTTCAACGTTTTTAAGGGTTTTACAATATTTTTATGAGAAATCCATCTTCCCTTAGAAAAAAAAAGATGTTTTTACGTCCAAAAATGAGTTTTTAAGTAATTTTCTTTGAATTTCCATGTTTTAATTAAAAACATGAATAATACGTATTGTTTTTCTTTTTAAAGTTACATAAACTACCCTATTTAAACCTTTTTATTGGTTTTAACAACATTTTGAAGAAAATCTCTTTTTCATGTTACATAAAATGTAATACAAGCTATTTCCATGAAAAAATATATATTTCTTTAAGGAAAAAGATTTTTCAGTGTTTTCTCTTTTCATTTCCATGTTTTGAGTGAAAATGAAGGAAAAAGCAAGAAATATATTATTTTTTCATGGCAATTCATTTTTTTCTCTTAAAATTGCATAAATTATCCCGTTTCCAGCGTTTCTTGGAAAATTAACATCTTTTCTAATAAAGACTATCTTTTTTTTAGTTCAGAAAAAATTAATATATGACATTTCACGAAAAAAGTTTCTTTTCACCGAAAAAGTGAATTTTTCGATGATTTTCTGCTTATTTCATTGTTTTCAGCAAAAAATAAATAAAAAACACTGAGTATTACCACAATATACTTTTTTTCCTGAAAAAAACATAAATGAAGTGTTTTTCAACGTTTTTAGGAGTATTAACGGCATTTTATACAAAACCCCTTTT
>CM035220.1:10613718-10624781 GCA_020233015.1 Callinectes sapidus | reverse complement strand
GGAAAAAAATAATTTGTTATCGAATGAATAACTTTTTTCATGTGCAACAACTCAAAATGGGATGGCACAAATTTACTGGGAATGCTTATGCTTTGGATATAGAAGCAAGCCCACTGCTTTACCCGGTGTGAGAGAGAAGAGTTAGCCGGTGTTTAATCTATGAGCCATGTCAATAGCTTAAACACCGTTGCCCGGCAGGAAACAGGAGGAGGTCCTCTCTCGGCTGGGCGTCATGGAACCTTTGGAATGAACCTTTTCAGGTCCGCAGCCAACAACAAGTCCCGTTTGAGAAAAAGGACTTGTTATTCCCACCTAACAGACAATAATTTCACCAGCGATTTCTGTTTCTGCTCATTTTTATTTCTGCTTAAGTAGAGGGTCTTCCAAATGACCTTGCGGTTCCCTCTGACACTCATTAGGTTTTGTTAACGGAGAACCTTCGCCAGTAGCTCTATTGTAACTCCGATTACGGTGGGTGAAAAAAGAGAACCACACAAACATTATTTTGACAATCTCACCTGTGACCTTATGTACTTAAATCTACTTCTGACTTGTTCTGTGGTGTGTTTTTCAAAGTATGGATGCTTTTTATTTTACCTGTCACTAAATTTTGCTCCGTTGTTACCATTTTATAAAACTCTTGTGGCGGTAGCTCTTCCATCTCTTCTACACTCCCCTCTACAATAGAAATGTGTGATGCATCCGTTAAAATGCAGCTCACAGATGACAACACGCTCTTAGTTGGGGAAATGGCAGTAGCTGAACCAGTTTCCTTGTCTGTTGAAAAACAATAAGGGTTTGAAATAAAAAAAATTACTATGTTTGAAGCGTACAATGATACATTTACATATAGAAAATTCCATGTTGTAATCGATGCTAAATTCGAATGAAAAAAGCTTACGGAGATTCAGGTCGCTGTTCACATTCAGTTAAGTTTTCTGAAAGTCCCTCCTTGTCCACAATTCCCGCACTTGTGGAGAGGACAAGGAAGCCACTGTGTCCCTGTTAATTGAGAAAGAGATTAAGTTGGAGTGGTTTGCACAGTGTTATGTATGTTCAATTCCGAGTGACTGTTAAGTAAGCTGACACTTACTGTCTCTATTCCTCCAGTTTAGCGACAATTTTCTTTGACTGCTCGCTGGTGTCATAAACGGAATAGTATCGCCTGGCTGTCTCGTAGCTGTGGCCTGCGAGGTGGGAAAGCTCTTGCCTGAAGGATGGATCCTTATTCTTACTCCAGTCATATGATCTGGTTGACCGCCTCATCATCCTCGTGTTTACGATTCTAGAGATGACCCAAGCTTTGAGGGACAGTTTCTGCAATATTGCTGTCACATTAGATCTGTGCATTTTTCCACAGCACTCATTGCCTGTAGCAATGGAGCTGAGCAATACTGGGCAAGATTCAAGTTGGCAATCGGTGATGATGGGCCTTGCATACATCATGTACGCCTTCATGGCCCTGTCCTCTACACTGTTAAGAACAACTTTCATTCCATTCACCGACTGTGAACTCTTGGAACTCTTCTTAAAGAGCGCACAAGAAGGCTCGTTATGAAGGCATCTCTCAGTTTGTTTGTTAACTTTTTTTTCATGTGCAACAACTCAAAATGGGATGGCACACGTGTACCGGGCATGCTTATGCTTTACTCTTTCTGATTAGGGATTTGCCATCAAACTTATCGTTCACTTTTTTTAAATGAATGCCGTATGAAGTCTTTGATTACTCTTAAAGTGACCGAGATGGAATTGGCACCCAGAACAAAAGTGTTCGAGAGATGTTTTCTGACAAGTCTGTTGAACTGCTTTTATAAAATATTTCTCTCATTGCTTTGGGTGCTGTTCCTTATTTAAAGATGCTTCAGCAACGTTTTCAGTTGTCTCCTCTCCCGCAACAGGAACACACTGTAAGGATAAAAAAAAAAAAAAAAAAATAGGTAGAGTTTTGGTGTAGGTAAAAATAATAATAATCAGTTAATAAAAAAAAATAATGCCTGTTGTACGTACTGACTGGAAAATTTCTCTGAACCGACCACTTCCTCGTTTCAGTTTATGGCAGTGGACAAAGTGGAAGGCCACTCTGCTCAATGCTTTTAGGCACAATGAGCAGTACTTTTGTCTTCTGACAGGGTTTGACATCCTTGCTTCTTCCTGTCCCAAAACTTTCCCTTTTGCAATGAAGGCCTGCTGTTCCTCCGTGGTTGAGACATTATGGACAAAGGAGAGATGCCGCCTCATGTTTAGGACTTGTGCCGGGCAAATGGGCATGGGGCAGGATATTGCCTTGCGCCCACCATTCGTTTTCACGTCTCTTACACGCGTGAGGACTTTTTTGTCAACTTTTGGGAGACTTTTTGATAACTGTCCAAAAACGTTTATTGGCAGTCACCTGTTTGTCCATTTCCTTCATAAGACGAAACATTTCTTTCTCCAAGGATTTAATTCTTTGGGAATAATCTGCTTCGACATTAGTTGGTATCGGAGTCTTCTGAGCTACCTACATTAATTATCTTTTGGAGATCCATTTTATTGCTTGCAGCTGCTGATTGGAATGCATATGTTAAAACTGACACATTTCTTTTTCAGTTCATCATAGTCACCATGCCTTTCCATAGCCTCATCTGCATTTTCCTCCATATTCTCTTCCACTTCATCACTGTCCATCTCTTCTTCCTGTTCTCTCTCTTTTTCCTCATTAACATCACTACTTTGAGAAGAGATGTTGATCGGAGGATCAACCCTCTTGCGCACATCCTCCTCAGTCCAATGCGAACAACTGTATATCAGTTGTTGTACATTAACTTTTTTTTTTTTTTTTTTTTTAGGGTGTAGGGGGGGCGCTTCCTCGCCGGCAATGCATGTTCCTCCTCATCACTTAGATGACCTTGCATTTTGAATATATAAGAACTCAGGTCAAAGTCTGGGTCCTTCTCAGAATCATCCCCACTGAAAAGGTCTTTGTCTGCATTCTCACTATCATATTCGAAATCCTCTATGTTTGCACTCAACAGTCACCGTCTGTTCAATTGGTTTAAACTAGTATTTCTATATCAAAACAGTCACTGTCTGTTCAATAATTAGTTTGCAGTATTACAATTGACATGTTTCCGGTTCTGGAAATTGTCTAGAAATGCATTATGCCAGGTATCAGTAATAATATGGTGCATATATTACGTCTTGGAAATAGCCAGTTGACCAGATGATGAAGATATAATTTTAATTCTTCGCGGGAACGGGGAAGTAGCCGCCATTATGGATGTGACGTCAGATTGTATACAAAAACACAGGGAACGAGTGGTATTCAGACGTGGTGTTCATATTTTCTACTGATTTTGTGATTATGGGCACTCCATCTAAAACCAACGCTCCTCAGCTTTGTTATAAGTGCTTACTGTACACTGTGGTGGTGTGAGAAATATGTTGAAATATTACAAAGGGAGTGAAATTTGCATAAATTCACTCCTTGTCTTGAGAGAACCCCAAATTAAAGAACTTGTGCTCTTACTTAAAATGAATCTTAAAATGAATCTTAGAGAAATTATGGGTTGTAAGGTCTCAAATAATATAATGTATGGATGGATTAGACACTATTCAGAGTATATATATATATATATATATATATATATATATATATATATATATATATATATATATATTTTTTTTTTTAGTATGTATTATGAGATACTGCTGGTAACTGAGGTTGTACTTTAATTTGTAGAGCAAGCAGCAGGTGAAAGGTGGTCAACTTCTACCAGGCTTCACTAAGGGTGATGATAGAAACTTACCAAAAGTAGACCTCTATATGATTATAGATTTCTGTCAGGATCTCCGTCATCCAGAAATTATTCTGCAAGTTAGTTAGTGATGGATTGTCAGGCTAAAGGAAAAGGTTTGGTGAGCTTTGAAACAAATAAATCATCAAGCAAATAAAAATTTATGAAGCTAAACCAACTTAACCAAACCTAGTCTAAGAAGTATAGGCAAAAATTAAACTAACATAACCAAACCTAGTCTAAGAAGTATAGGCCAAAATTAAACTAACCTAACCAAACCTAGTCTAAGAAGTATAGGCCAAAAGTAGCCTAACCTAACCAAACCTAGACTAACAAGTATAGGCCAAAATCAAACTAACCTAACCAAACCTAGTCTATCAAGTAGGCCAAAATTAAACTAACCTAACCATATATATTCCGAGAAGTAGGGCAAATTTACAACTTTAACATACCATTATTCTCTGTAACTCTTATTGATGTTACAGATAAACACGTTCTGTAGAGTTTTTTGTAGTACAGTACTCGATTTAAATTATAAAATACATAATATAGATTTGGGCACATAACTAAGACTTAACTGGGGCCAACGGCTGTGACATAAGTGCAACAAACTGACAGGATTTAAATAGGTTCTCATAGTACAGTAATTCTGAATAACTTGATTCAATTTATAAAAACAATGTACAGTAGCATGGGGCAAAAACCCAAGACCTAACTGGGGCACAGTGAGAGTTGGTGCAGCCATTTCCGAAGCCTGTTTAGGTTACCATATATAATTTTCTGCTTGATAAAGGGTTAAATCTGTAAATTCACGTCAAAATAAGTTTTCAGGTCTGCTGGTGTAGGCTATGGAACTGGTGCTGTTGGGTATGTACAGTTGAGACGAGTGGATGGAGTCTGTGAAGTTGTTGGCCGCATAACACCCGAGCAAAAAGTTTCATCAAAACCTTACACTTGTTGTCAAGATTGATGAAATTTCAGAAAAGGTTGTTGATACCAAATGCATGGGCTGTGCAGAGGCAGAAGGTTACTGTAAGCATGCAGTAGCATTTTTAGGCTGGCTTCAGAGACGAAGTTTGGAGAAATCAGTGACATAAACTACCTCCTACTGGAAAAAGGCTCGGTTATCAAATGTGCCAATGGAGACCAAGACAACCGCTTTGGAAACACTTCGACCAAATCCCAGAAAGAAGACCAAGACAGAATATAATGCTTCTGGCGGATTTATTACTGCAGTGTTAGAAAGTGCTCCTGAAGGGACAACTGGTCTCATCTTTGATCACCTTGCTTTTAAGGGCCGTTTGCAAGAACGCTCGTCGTATCCCGACCGTCATAGCACGGTATTCAAGAATCGTCCCACCGTTGTCTGTTACCACGGCTGGTACAACGGTTATTTCTCTTTACACCCTCATAGGTGAGTTTTTAACAAGTTAAGGCGTTACTGCCATATACTAGTAATATATTTGTGTCATATTTATGTTGGAATACGATGTAGGAAGGATAATTCAAGTGATGTAAGTGGTGAGGAGTCTCCGTGGGTCTCCACAGTGATTCATCACTTACATTTTTCCATTTTCTGTTTAATATACTGCTGTAAGTGGATAACCAACACTGCTAAAAGTGATATTTTAGTGGTAGAAGTGTAAAATGGTAACAATACAGGGAATCAGGTAAGTGTAACACATCAAACACAGTGAAGCCAAACTGGCCTCAGGGAGTGATAGTATTCTTATTATCACGAGAGAAAAACTAGTGTTATTATTACTATTTCAAAGATAAAAAAAACATTTCATATGTAAATTAATTGTATTAGCCGTGTGCCTGTGCATACCATTGATGCAGAAAGCAGACTAGCTATGGGCAACTGCTCCCCCAAACAAAGTAGTTCTATAGTGTTAGCCATATAAAAAAGTTAATATTAGAGAAAAAATGTTAATTTGTTACCAATAGTGCATTACATTCAACAAAAGATATGAAAAAAGCATGCTCCCCAAATGTAACAGGCTCTCTTTCCAGAACCCGAGCAGCAGGCAAGCTAGGCTTAAACCACCACACCATGTCAAGGTTACCAGACTTTGGCTTTGGTGGGAAAAAAAAAAAAAAACATATATAGCCGTGGTGGTCCTAGCTAAAACAAAATAACCAAAGGAAAACCTAATCTAGGTATAATCTTTCATTATCTCAAAATACAAACTAAAAAAAGGTATCTATCAACACACTAAAACAACCAAAAATTAGAAGTAAAATATAAATAGAAATCAAACTTTTGTGTCACTTAATACTTGTATTATGCCTTCATTTTATTTAGCTCTCTCATTATGTATTTCAAACAGTCTCTTACTGGGTGTTGGTAGGAAGGCCCGCACTCTTCTCTAGCGATTCGCCCTTTTGGAGGGCTAAACCACAAAACCTAAGGGGGGAAAACGGAGCGGAGGAAGATCGTCCCATGACAAGGACTGCAGTAGGTCGAACACCCGATGGCGTGCAGCCACGGCTGATCGCAGCCGTGTAGTTGAAGTTCACCTGGCCCAGGAAGCAGTAGACCAAACACGCGACGGTGAGATGTTAATCACGTAAGACTGCGACCACTTGATTGATGTTCACGTAGCGTGGTAGTATGTCTCAAGATAGTATAGTCAATGTCTAAACGTGACTTAAGTAACATGATTATGTAGCTTATGGATGCACAGCTTAGGTGTTTGTACACCCTTGCATTAATTGAATGCAATTACTGACTAATTTTTTTTCGTAATTCCAGTCCTGAACAGTGAGTGGATGCCAAGGAGCGACTTGTCTCCCCTATCACCTTTCTGTAAGGATGATGCACCATGGATTCAGTACCATCTATACTTCTATAGCCTCAACCACTCTTGGAAAATCTGCAATTTCCCTCAAATACTCAGTTTGTGTTTGGTATACTTCATCTTAGTCTTGAGTAGTGCACATCACATGCTATCACTTACCTTGCCAATTGTTGGGTTATTCCTATTTTGTCACCATTGGATAGTGTTTTAATGGGAGATTCTGTCATTTTGGGGTTATTTTATTTTTATCTGAGATTTTTCTGTCTAAGAATCCCCCCTTAAGTATATCTGCTTTGCCTGGAATTATTTATTTATTTCAAGCCAAGTTAGGGTGTATCACATTCAGTGTGTATCAATAGTCCGGCAAGATTCAATCTTCACCAATTCTGTAGCATCTTTGTGTTTTAGTACCTTTAGTGTTTAGTATTAATATAGTTATCATGTATTGTATGTGTTTTTTTTTATTACTCAGGCCAGTCTATGTACTATGTTATGTGACTTACCTCTCTACCCACATACACCATTGTAGTCTGACCACCATTCCCTTTTCTCGCTACTGTACTTATCTTTCAGTCACTTTTCTTTTCATTTGACTATATGTAATTTTATTGTTGATATGGCTTACATATCTCTTTCATACATTGTCTCCTTTATATATCAAGTATAACCATTAAAACATATATATATATATATATATATATATATATATATATATATTCTCATCTACTAGACTGCATTAACAACATTAAAGGTTATTCCTTTCTGCCATTTCTATAAGTACTCTAAATATGTCACTTAAACAAGGTTCTTGCAGTTCTTCATCAAATATATACATATAGATATAAATAATGGACATGTTTCAGGCAATTAAAATTTATGAGTAATACCTTAAATTTATTATTTACTTATTATTAGTTATACTTATGTATACTGCTATATCATTCCATGCACTCTCTTGTACAATAGTAGCAGCTGCTTGTGCTCTAGCAGCCCTCTTCATGCCTTCAATTAGAGCTGCTATCGATTGTGGGTCAGCTCCACTAAATATGCCAGCAAAACCAGCAAAGGCATCCTGGGATGTGACTGATGGGATAATTGGTGGACCCACAGCCACTGGTTCTCCCAGGGACTCGGCTGGCAAGGTGCTGGCTGGCAATGAAGGTAATTCTTCGACCTGAATTATCTGCCTACAAAAAAAAAAAAAAAAAAAAATATATATATATATATATATATATATATATATATATATATATATATATATATATATATATATATATATATATATACAAGAAACTCTTCTGTTATGTATTACGGACCCTGTGATGTCGTCAGACAAATTAATGTAAATTGGTGATTAAGCATCACCACGAAACAACATCCACCCTGAAGAAGTATGTTTCATGATAAAGGAAACATCATAAGCCACCAATTGTTGAAGATAATCACAGGGCTCTTAATAACTATAAAAAAAAAAAATAAAAAAAAAAAAATGAGATAATGGTGATGACTACACCTACTTCAGAATAACATTTTAGAGAAATAATTGTGGGTTACATGGTCTTAGCTACCCATATTCTCGTAAAAAAAAAATAATAATAATAATAATGAAAATAATAAATAAATGATAATAAATAAGTGAATAAATAAAATAACCAAAAAATACAGTATAAAGCAGAGCTTCATTCCAGGACTGCAGTAAATATAGGAAACAGTACAAGCTCCACTGTTCTTTAGGTAAGAAAAAAAAAAATCGGTGGGAATTGCTGCTTCTGTTTCGCCATTTTCGGTGTCTTGTCAATCCATGAGAACGGTATCCATCCAGGATGACGTTCTCCTTCCCCAAGATTTCTTCGATCCCGTCTGTGACAGGATCGTCCCATCCACTCCCTGGGGCAGGAGGTCCACCACCTACAGAAAATATACGTCATTACCATATATAAAACAAATACATATTCTAAAAATAATTAATAATGAAAATAAAAATGTATACTAATCATGCCTAATATTTAGTAACTAAATATTATAAGTATATTACTATATTACTGCAACCTAATCACAAAATGCTAAATAATTAATCTTGAGATTGTGGTTACCATTACAATATTATTCCACAAAAATAAAATATAATTGTAAAATAACTGAAAATATTTTGGGTAATGGTTTCATTATCATTCCTATGTAAAAATCTTTAACTTGATTTTTCTTTGCTAACAAAACCATAACACAGCCTATGCTAGGCTACACAGTACCTAACAGTATAGTAATATGCAAATAGGTAATGAAAATTTCCACACCCATTTTATGTAGCTATTTAGTGTAGGAATATCTCTTTCCCCCATACTAGATCATTATCATTAATACTTTACTGATGAAAGCTTACTGATTTTGGTTAATCTGTGCACAGTACATAAACACGAACCTGTTTGGGTGTATAGCCTTCTGGGCGATATATCCTTTTTGCCTTTGCAAAGAAGGTTTTGCCACTTTTTCTCCACTTGTTCCCTGTGGCGTTCACATGTAGGGAAAGCGGCATTAAGGCACTAAGGCGTCACCGGTGACGGTCACTAGTTACCCGCTATTATTTCTAATGTAGCCTTTCATACGATGTCACTTCGGTTACCAAGTGACGCAACAGCATTTTGCAGTTGCCCGTCAGGTAACCAGTGACCGCTATAGTCCGGGAGCCAGGAGGGGTCCACGTGCACCATATTGATGACAAAATTCTACAACCAGTTTTTAAATGCTTAGACCTTCCTCTTAAAGGTTTGAGGTGTTCCCAAGCTGAAATATTGTCCCATGACCCTTTTATGACCCCGTGATCCCTAATTTTGGCCATTTTTGACGTCAGGAGGGAATGTTCACAGATAGTTTATCAATGCCTCTAATGTGGGGTTTTCCATCATGCCGAACACGATTATGATATTATTTATCCTATCAGAGTACTCTGTGACCTACAAATCCAAGATGGCGGCCATCGGCCATCTTGAATTTGAGTATACTTCCGTGCTTGGTCTGGGGTTTTGTCACCCGTGTCCCCAACCGACATCACACCAGCAGTGCGAGGGGAGACACTGGAGGGCGAGGAGGTTTCCCCCGTGAGCTCCTGAATCCTCTCGTGTTGTTGCAGTAACTTGCAGGCCTATCTTTCCAACATATATGCAGGTACGTACTCCAAAAAATCACAGTATGTAAAGTTACCATGTGTAAATGCATTGTGATAGTCATTTCCGAAGTATGAAATATAAATAGCCGTTATTTGGTTCAGGAATGTTTGTGTATTTGTAGCAACATTATGCACTTTCTATAAAAAAAATACTTCTATATTTAGTATTCAGTATTTTCAAGATGGCATGTGTCTTTGAAGCATCATTATGCACTTGAAGTGCTGTATGATTGTTTCTTTGAAGCAACATTTTACACTTTGACTACTAAAGAGGAGGTGTTGTATGCTTGTGTCTTTGAAGCAACATTATGCACTTGTTATGCTGTATGCTTGTGTCTTTGAAGCAACATTATGCACTTGTTATGCTGCATGTTTGTGTCTTTGAAGCAACATTGTGTATACTTAGCCAAAGACTTGAGCTTCAATATGCTTATCCCTTTTCTCCTATACCAGAAGAAAAGATTTGTTCTGTATCTGGCAACACTTTTTTTTCGTGGACTTGGGAAAAGTGTTACCAGATACAGTGCAAATCTTTTCTTCGGGTACTGGAGAAAAATATGGAAGCTCAAGTCTGTGGCCAATGATACTTGATGAGCTACATGCTTATGTTTTTTGTGGCCACATATGCTTTTCAGATTTATATTTTTCGGCATGATGTGTGTATTTACTTGTTTCCTTTTTTTTCAGCCATGAAACCTACGTCATTCTATGGCAAATCCTATGAAGTAGGTGTGCCAGAGGAATCTGAGGATGAAAACGTAGAGAGTGAAGATGAAGAATATGATGTTGAAAAGGATTTGGAAGACCTCCCTTACGAGGATGATCCAGATGATGAAGGAAGTGAAGATGAGGAGGTCCCAAGCACCTCTGCTGGAGGAAAGAAAGTAAAAGGAAAAGTATATGGAAGAGTAAGGGACCAAACGATGTAGTATCGTTAGAGAATGTATTTACAGGCCATGTTTATTCTTGTGAAGGCAAAGTGAAAAGCCCCATAGAATATTATGAGGACTTAGTTGACAACAAAATAAAACAACTGTTAGTTGATGAATCTAAAAAAATATGCAGTTCAAAAAAACCCTAACAAACCACTGAATTTGACACTGCATGAGCTTGAACAGTTTATTGGTATTTTATACCTAATGAGTATAATTAAGCTTCCAAGGGCTAGGCTATACTGGAGTTCATTCCTCAGGTTCCCAAAAGTAGCAGATCTAATGCCTCTTCAAAGTTTTCAGACTATAAAGAATAACCTTCACTGTAATGCTAACCAAAGTTGTCCTGCTAATTGTGAAGACAAATTGTACAAAATTAGGCCCATCATTG
>CM035220.1:10170762-10232975 GCA_020233015.1 Callinectes sapidus | reverse complement strand
GATAAGCGAATTGAATTATCCATTTTTCAACGTTTTTCAGGGTTTTACAATATTTTTATGACAAATACATCTTCACTTAAAAAAAAGTATGTTTTTACTTCCAAAAGTGAGTTTTTCAGTCATTTTCTCTGAATTTCCATGTTTTACTTAAAAACATGAACAATACGCTATAGAATATTGTTTTTCTCCTTAAAGTTACATAAATTACCCTATTTAAACGTTTTTATTGGTTTCAACAACATTTTGAAGAAAATCCCTTTTTCAGTTATATAAACTTTAACACAAGCCATTTCAAGGAAAAAAATATATATTTCTTTTAGAAAAAAAATTTTTTAATGTGTTTTCTTTTCATTTCCATGTTTTGATTAAAAATAAAGGAAAAGGCAAGAAATATATAAACTTTTCATTGCAATTAATTTTTTTCTCTTAAAATTGCATAAATTATCCCTTTTCCAGCTTTTTTAGTAAAATTCACATGTTATCTAAGAAACACTAACTTTTTTTTAGTTCAGAATAAAAGGAATATATGCCATTTCACGAAAAAAAAAGTTTCTTTGCACCGAAAAAGTGAAATTTTCCATTATTTTCTGCTTATTTCATTTTCATCAAAAATAATTAAAAAACAATGAATAATGCGACTTTTTACTTTGATTTTTTAAAAAAATCATAAATGACGTGTTTTTTCAACCTTTTTAGAAGTATTAACGGCATTTTAAACATAATCCCCTTTTATAAGTAAGATATATGAAATTTGAATAAAGAAGAAAACTCTGCCTAAAAAGTGACTTTTTCTATGTTTTTTTTTTCTTATTTTTATTTGTTAGTGGAAGAAAACCAAAAAAATACTTTCCATTTCTCGACTATATTTTTTTTCTTTAAAATTGCAGAAATTACCTAATTTTATGCTTCTATCCCTATTTTACGATAACATATTTTTTTCTCTAAAACTGCATAAATGACCCTTTTTTTAATGTTTTTTGGAGATTTCCAACTCTTCAAGGAAAACCATCTCTTTTACGAAAAAAAATATGATTTTATACCAAAAGTCAGTTTTTAATAATTTTCCATTGATTTCAATGTTTTGATTAAAATCAAGAAAATAAACACTATATACATATTCTTTCTCTGAAACTGTAGAAAGTTCCCATTTTAACCTTTTTGGAGGTTTAAACATATTTTGTAGCAAACAACTTTTTCATGTTAAAATATACTTTTTCTATCGAAAATTTCATAAAATACGTTTTTTTTCAGTTTTTAGGAATTATAACGGCATTTTCCATAAAACCCCAATTTACAAGTATGATATGTGATTTGAAATATCCATTTTTCAACGTTTTATAGGGTTTTACAATATTTTTATGACAAATCCACCTTCCCTTAGAAAAAAAAAAAAGTATGTTTTTACCTCCAAAAGTGAGTTTTTCAGTAATTTTCTCTGAATTTTAATGTTTTAATAAAAAACATGAACTATACGCTATAGCATATTATTTTTCTCTTTAAACTTACATAAACTACCCTATTTAAACCTTTTATTGGTTTCAACAACATTTTGAAGAAAATCTCTTTTTCAGTTATATAAACTGTAATACAAGCCATTTCAAGGAAAAAAATATATATATTTCTTTTAGAAAAAAGGTTTTTTCAATGTTTTTTTCTTTTCATTTCCATGTTTTGATTAAATATATAGGACAAGGCAAGAAATATATAAACTTTTTATTGCAATTAATTTTTTTTTCTCTCAAAAATGCATAAATTATCCCTTTTCCAGCTTTTTTAGGAGACATAACATGTTATCTAAGAAAGACTATCTTTTTTTTAGTTCAGAAAAAAAGGAATATATGCCATTTCACGAAAAAAGTTTCTTTGCACCGAAAAAGTGAAATTTTCCATTATTTTCTGCTTATTTCATTGTTTTCATCAAAAAATAATTAAAAAACAATGAATAATGCGACTTTATACTTTATTTCTGAAACAAAATCATAAATGACGTGTTTTTCAACGGTTTAGAAGTATTAACGGCATTTTAAACATAATCCACTTTTACAAGTAAAATATATGAAATTTGAATAAAGAAGAAAATTCTGCCTAAAAAGTGACTTTTTCAATGTATTTTTTTCTTATTTTTATTTGTTAGTGGAAGAAAACAAAAAAAAACTTTCCATTTCTCGACTATATTTTTTTTCTTTAAAATTCCACAAATTACCTAATTTCATGCTTTTATCCCTATTTTACGATAACATATTTTTTTTCTCTAAAACTGCATAAATGACCCTTTTTTAATGTTTTTCGGAGATTTCCAACTTTTCAAAGTAAACCATCTCTTTTACGAAAAAAATATGATTTTATACCAAAAGTCAGTTTTTAATAATTTTCCATTGATTTCAATGTTTACATTAAAATCAAGAAAATAAACACTATATACATATTTTTTTTCTGAAACTGTAGAAAGTTCCCATTTTAACCTTTTTGGAGGTTTAAACATGTTTTGTAGCAAACAACTTTTTCATGTTACAATATATTTTTTTCTATCGAGAATTTCATAAAATACGTTTTTTTCAGTTTTTAGGAATTATAACGGCATTTTTAATAAAACCCCAATTTACAAATATGATATGTGATTTGAAATATCCATTTTTCAACGTTTTTTAGGGTTTTACAACATTTTTATGACAAATCCACCTTCCCTTAGAAAAAAAAGTATGTTTTCACCTCCAAAAGTGAGTTTTTCAGTAATTTTCTCTGAATTTTAATGTTTTAATAAAAAACACGAACTATACGCTATAGCATATTATATTTCTCTTTAAACATACATAAACTACCCTATTTAAACCTTTTTATTGGTTTCAACAACATTTTGAAGAAAATCCCTTTTTCATATTACATAAAATGTAATACAAACCATTTCAAGGAAAAAATAAATATTTCTTTTAGAAAAAGGATTTTTCAGTGTTTTTTCTTTTCATTTCTATGTTTTGATTTAAAATGAAGAAAAAAGCAAGAAATATGTGAATTTATTATTGTAATTAATTTTTTTCTTTTAAAATTGCATAAATTATCCCCTTTCCAGCGTTTTTAGGAGAATTAACATCTTTTCATAGAAAGACCATCTTTTTTATAGTTCAGAAAAAAGGAATATATGCCATTTCACGAAAAAAGTTTCTTTGCACCAAAAACGTGAATTTTTTTTATGATTTTCTGCTTATTTCATTCATTTCATCAAAAAATAAACAAAAAATGCAAAATTATACTTTATTTCAGAAAAAATTTATAAAGGACGTGTTTTTCAACGTTTCTAGGAGTATTAACATCATTTTATACAAAACCCCTTTTTACAAGTAAAATATATGCAATTTGAATAAAGAAGAAAATTCTGCCTAAAAAGTGACTTTTTCAATTTTTTTTCTTATTTTCATTTGTTGGTGGAAAAAAAACAAAAAAATACTTTCTTTTTTTCGACAATATTTTTTTTCTCTAAAATTGCAACCCCCTATTACAAGTATAAGATATGCAATTTGAATTATCCATTTTTCAACATTTTTAAGGGTTTTACAATAATTTTATGACAAATCCACCTTAAAATAGAAAAAAATGTATGTTTTTACCACCAAAAGTTAGTTTTTCAGAAATTTTCTCTGAATTTTCATGTTTTAATAAAAAACATGAACATTATGCTATAGCATATTGTTTTTCTCTTTAAAATTAAAATCATAAACTACCCTATTTAAACTTTTTTACTGGTTTTAACAACATTTTAAAGAAAATCCGTTTTTCATGTTACATAAAATGTAATACAAGCCATTTCAAGGAAAAATGTATATTTCTTTTAGAAGAAGGATTTTTCAGTGTTTTTTTCTTTTCATTTCCATATTTTGAATAAAAATGAAGGAAACAGCAAGAAATAAATTAACTTTTTATTGCAATTAATTTTTTTCTCTAAAATTTGCATAAATTATCCCTTTTCCAATGTTTTTTCGGAGAATTAACATGTTATCTAATAAAGACCATCTTTTTTTTAGTTCAGAAAAAAGGAATATATGCCATTTCACGAAAAAAAATTTCTTTACACCGAAAAAGTGATTTTTTCGATGATTTTCTGCTTATTTCATTGTTTTCATCAAAAATAAACAAAAAACACTGAATAATGCAATATTATACTATATTTTTGAAAAAAAATTTATCAATGACGTGTTTTTCAACGTTTTTATTAGTATTAACGGCATTTTAAACAAACTCCACTTTCAAAATTATAAAATATGCAATTTGAATAAAGAAGAAAATTCTGCCTAAAAAGTGACTTTTTCAATGTTTTTTTTTTTTTCATTTGTTGGTTGAAGAAAACAAAAAATTATTGGCATTTCAAAGTAATCCCTTTTTACATGTATAATACATGCAATTTGAATAAAGAAGAAAATTCTGCCTAAAAAGTTACTTTTTCAATGTTTTTTTTTCTTATTTTCATTTGTTGGTGTAAGAAAACCAAAAAAATACGTTCTTTTTCTCGACAATATTTTTTTTTATCTAAAATTGCATAAATTACCTATATCTATGCTTTTATCCTTATTTTATAATAATTTTTTATTTTCTCTAAAACTGAATAAATGACCCTTTTTTAATATTTTTCGGAGATTTACAACTTTTCAAGGAAAACAATCTTTGTACTCTACAAAGTCCCCATTTTTAACCTTTTAGGACGTTTAAACTTATGTTGTAGAGAACAACTTTTTCATGTTACAATATACTTTTTCTATCTAAAATTTCATAAAATACGTTTTTTTTTCAGTTTATAAGAGTATTACCGGCATTTTTCATAAAACCCCCTTTTACAAGTATAAGATATGCGATTTGAATTATCCATTTTTCAACGTTTTTAAGGGTTTCACAATATTTTTATGACAAATCCATCTTCACTTAGAAAAAAAGTGTGTTTTTACCTCCAAAAGTGAGTTTTACATTAATTTTCTCTGAATTTCCATGTTTTATTTAAAAACATGAATAATATGCTATAGCATACTGTTTTTCTCTTTAAAGTTACATAAACTATCCTATTTATCCTTTTTATTGGTTTCAACAACATTTTGAAGAAAATCCCTTTTTCATGTTATATAAAATGTAGTACAAGTCATATCAAGGAAAATAATATATATTTCTTTTAGAAAAAGGATATTTCAGTGTTTTTTTTCTTTTCATTACAATGTTTTGATTGAAAATGAAGGAAAAAGCAAGAAATATAATAACTTTTTATTGCAATTCATTTTTTTCTCTCAAAAATGCATAAATTATCCCTTTTCCAGCGTTTTTAGGAGAATAAAAATCTTAATTAAGAAAGACCATCTTTTTTTTAGTTCAGAAAAAAAGGAATATATGCCATTTCACGAAAAAAGTTCCTTTTCAGCGAAAAAGTGAACTTTTGATGATTTTCTGCTTATTTCATTGTTATCATAAAAAAAAAAAAACCCTGAATATTGCGACCATATACTTTTTTTCTGTAAAAAATCATAAATTACGTGTTTTTCAACGTTTTTAGGAGTATTAAAGGCATTTTAAAGAAAATCCCGTTTTACAAGTATAATATATGCAATTTCATTAAAGAAAAAAATTCTGTCTAAAAAGTTACTTTTTCAATGTTTTTTTTTTTTATTTTCATTTGTTGGTGGAAGAAAGCCAAAGAAAATATTTTTTTTTTCTCGGCAATATTTTTTTCTCTAAAATTGTACAAATTACGTAAATTTATGTTTTTACCTTATTTTATGATTATATATTTTTTTTTTCTCTAAAACTGCATCAATGACCCTTTTTTCAATGTTTTTCGGAGATTTACAACTTTCCAAGTTAAACCATCTCTTTTACGTAAAAAAAAGTGATTTTACACCAAAAATCAGTTTTTAATAATTTTCTATTGATTTCAATATTTTGATTAAAAACAAGAAAATAAACACTATATACATATTCTATTCTGAAACTGTACAAAGTTACCGATTTTAACCTTTTTGGACGTTTAAACACATTTTGTAGGAAACAACTTTTTCATGTTACAATATATTTTTCTATCTAAAATTTCATAAAATATGTTTTTTTTTCAGTTTTTAAGAGTATTAACGGCATTTTCCATAAAACCCCTTTTTACAAGTATAATATATGCGATTTGAATTATCCATTTTTCAACGTTGTTAAGGGTTTTACAATATGTTTATGACAAATCCACGTTCCTTTAGAAAAAAGAGTATGTTTTTAGCTCCAAAAGTGAGTTTTTTCAGTAATTTTCTTTGAATTTCCATGTTTTAATTAAAAACATGAACCATACGCTATAGCATATTGTTTTTCTCTTTAAAATAATATAAACTTCCCTATTTAAACCCTTTTATTGGTTTCAACAACATTTTGAAGAAAATCCCTTTTTCATGTTACATAAAATATAATACAAGCCATGTCAAGGAAAAAAATATATATTTCTTTAAAAAAAAAAAAGGATTTTTCGGTGTTTTTTTCTTTTCATTTCCATGTTTTCATTGAAAATGAAGGAAAAAGCAAGAAATATAAAAAAATTTAATGCAATTAATTTTTTTCTCTCAAAATTGCATTAATTATCCTTTTTCCAGAGTTTTTAGAAGAATTAACAGCTTATTTTACAAAGACCATCTTTTTTTTGAGAAAAAAACTAATATATGCAATTTCACGAAATAAGTTCCTTTTCACCTAAAAAGTGAATTTTTCGATGATTTTCTGCTTATTTCATTATCATCGAAAAAAAAAAACACTGAATATTGCGACAATATACTTTTTCTGAAAAAAAATCATAAATGACGTGTTTTTCAACATTTTTAGGAGTATTAAAGGAATTTTAAACACAATCCCCTTATACAATTATAATATATGCAATTTGAATGAAGAAAAGAATTCTGCCTAAAAGTTACTTTTTCAATGTTTGTTACATTTGTTGGTGGAAGAAGACAAAAAAAATACATTCTTTTTTCTAGACAATATTTTTGTTCTCTAAAATTGCACAAATTATCTATTTTTATGCTTTTATCCTTATTTTATGATAATTTTTTTTTTTCTCTAAAACTGCATAAATGACCCTTTTTTCAATGTTTTTCGGAGATTTGAAACTTTTCAAGGAAAACAATCTCTTACGAAAAAAATATGATTTTACACCAAAAGTCAGTTTTTAATAATTTTCTATTGATTTCAATGTTTTGATTAAAAACAAGAAAATAAACACTATATACATCTTCTTTCTCTGAAACTGTACAAAGTTCCCATTTTTAACCTTTTTGGACGTTTAAACACATTTTGTAGAAAACAACTTTTTCATGTTACAATATACTTTTTCTATCTAAATTTTCATAAAATACGTTTTTTTCAGTTTTTAGGAGTGTTAACGGCATTTTCTATAAAATCCCCCTTTTACAAGTATAAGATAAGCGATTTGAATTATTCATATTTCAAAGGCTTTAAGTGTTTTACAATGTTGTTATGACAAATCCATATTCCCTTAGAAAAAAAAGGATGTTTTTACCTCCAAAAGTGAGTTTTTCATTAATATTCTCTGAACTTCCATGTTTTTATAAAAAAACATGAACAATACGCTATAGCTTATTGTATTTCTCTTTAAACTTACATAAACTACCCTATTTAAACCTTTTTATTGGTTTCAACAACATTTTGAAGAAAATCCATTTTTCATGTTACATAAAATGTAATACAAGCTATTTCATGGAAAAAAATATATATTTGTTTTTGAAAAAGGTTTTTTCAGTGTTTTTTCTTTTCATTTCAATGTTTTCATTGAAAATAAAAGAAAAAGCAAGAAATATATTAGCTTTTTATTGCAATTAATTTTTTCTCTCAAAATTGCATAAATTATCCCTTTTCCAGCGTTTTTAGGAGAATAAACATCTTATCTAAGAAAGACCATCTTTTTTTTTAGTTCAGAAAAAAATAATATATGCCTTTTCACGAAAAAAGTTTCTTTGCACCGAAAAAGTTAATTTTCGATGATTTTCTGCTTATTTTTTGTTTTCATAAAAAAATAAACAAAAAACACTGAATAATGCGACATTTAACTTAATTTCTGAAAAAAAATCTTAAATGACGTTTTTTTAAACGTTTTTAGGTGTATTAATGGCATTTTAAACAAAACCTTTTTCACAAGTAAAATATATGCAATTTGAATAAAGTAGAAAATTCTACCTAAAAAGTGACTTTTTCAATGTTTTTATTCTTATTTTCATTTGTTGGTGGAAGAAAACCAAATAAATACTTTCTTTTTCTCGACAATATTTTTTTCTCAAAAATTGCACAAATTATCTATTTGTATGCTTTTATCGTTATTTTACGATAAAAAAAAATCTCTAAAACTGCATAAATGACCCTTTTTTCAATGCTTTTAAGAGATTTACAACTTGTCAAGGAAAACCATCTCTTTTACGAAAAAAAATATGATTTTACACCAAAAATCAGTTTTTAATAATTTTCTATTGGTTTCAATGTTTTGATAAAAAAAACAAGAAAATAAACAATATATACATTTTCTTTCTCTGAAACTGTACAAAGTTCCCATTTTTAACCTTTTTGGACATTTAAACACATTTTATAAAAAACAACTTTTTCATGTTACAATATACTTTTTCTATCTAAAATTTCATAAAATACGTTTTTTTTCAGTTTTTAGGAGTATTAGCGGCATTTTCCATAAAACCCCCTTTTACAAGTATAAGATATGCGATTTGAATTATCCATTTTTCAAGGTTTTTAAGGGTTTTACAATATTTTTATGACAAATCCATCTTCCCTTAGAAAAAAAAATGTGTTTTTACCTACAAAACTGAGTTTTTCATTATTTTTTTCTGAATTTTTTATGTTTTTAATTAAAAACATGAACAAAATGCTATAGCATACTGTTTTTCTCTTTAAAGCTACATGAATTACCCTTTTTATTGGTTTCAAGAACATTTTGAAGAAAATCCCTTTTTCATGTTATATAAAATGTAGTACAAGTCATTTGAAGGAAAAAAATATATACTTCTTTTAGAAAAAGGATTTTTCAGTGTTTTTTTCTTTTCATTTCAATGTTTTGATTGAAAATGAAGGAAACGGCAAGAAATATAATAACTTTTTATTGCAATTCATTTTTTCTCTCAAAATTTGTTAAATCATCCTTTTTCCAGTGTTTTTAGGAGAATTAACATCTTATCTTAGAAAGACCATTTTTTTTTTTTAGTTCTAAAACAGAAATATATGCAATATAAGAAAAAAGTTCCTTTTCAGCGAAAAAAGTGAATTTTTCGATGATTTTCTGCTTATTTCATTATCATAAAATTAAAAAAAAAACACTGAATATTGCGACAATATAATTTTTTTCTGAAAAAAATCATACATGACGTGTTTTTCAACGCTTTTCGGAGTATTAAAGGCATTTTAAAGAAAATCCCCTTTTACACGTATAATATATGCAATTTGAATAAAGAAAAAAATTCTGCCTAAAAAGTGACTTTTTCAATGTTTTTTTTTCTTATTTTCATTTGTTGGTGAAGAAAAAACAAAATAATACATTCTTTTTCTCGACAATATTTTTTTTCTCTAAAATTGCAAAAAAAAATTATTTTTATGCTTTTATCCTTATTTTACAATATTTTTTTTTTCTCTAAAACTGCATAAGTGACCCTTTTTTCACTGTTTTACGATTTATACCTTTGCAAGGGAAACCATCTCTTTTACGAAAAAAATATAATTTTACACCAAAAGTCAGTTTTTCTATTGATTTCAATGTTTTGATTAAAATCAATAAAATAAACACTATATACATCTTGTTTCTCTGAAACTGTACAAAATTCTCATTTTTAACCTTTTTGGACGTTTAAACACCTTTTGTTGCAAACAACTTTTCCATGTTAATATATACTTTTTCTATCTAAAATTTCTTAAAATACATTTTTTTTTTAGTTTTTAAGAGAATTAACGGCATTTTTAATAAAACCTTCTTTTACAAGTATAACATATGCGATTTGAATTATCCATTTTTCAACGTTTTTCAGGGTTTTATAATATTTTTATGACAAATCCATCTTCCTTTACAAAAAAAGTATGTTTTTACACCTAGAACTGAGTTTTTCAGTAATTTTCTTTGAATTTTCATGTTTTAATAAAAAAACAAGAACAATGCGCTATGGCATATTGTTTTTCTCTTTAAAGTTACTATCATAAACTACCCTATTTAAATTTTTTTATTGGTTTTAACAAAATTTTAAAGAAAATCCATTTTTCATGTTACATAAAATGTAATAGAAGCCATTTAAAAAAAAAATATTATTTCTTCTAGAAAAAGAATTTTTCAGTGTTTTTTCTTTTCATTTCCATGTTTTATATGAAAATGAAAGAAAAAGCAAGAAAAATATTAACTTATTATAGCAATTATTTTTTTTCTTTCAAAATTGCATAAATTATTCCTTTTCCAGCGTTTTTAGGAGAATAACCATGTTATCTAAGAAATACCATCTTTTTTTTAGTTCAGAAAAAAGGAATATATGCCATTTCAAATAAAAAAGTTTCTTTGCACCGAAAAAGTGAATTTTTCGATGATTTTCTGCTTATTTTATTGCTCTCATCAAAAAATAAACAAAAAACACTGAATAATGCGACATTATACTTTATTTCTGAAAAAAGTCATAAATGACGTGTTTTTCATCGTTTTTAGGAGTATGAATGGCGCTTAAACAAAACCCCCTTTTACAAGTATAATATATGCAATTTGAATAAAGAAGAAAATTCAGACTAAAAAGTAACTTTTTCAATGTTTTTTTCTTTTCATTTGTTGGTGGAAGAAAACAAAAAAAAAAACTTTCTTTTTCTCGACTATATTTTTTTTTCTCTAAATTTGAACAAATTTTCTATTTTTATGCTTTTATCCTTATTTTACGACAATATATTTTTTTTCTCTATAACTGCATAAATTACCCTTTTTACAATGTTTTTCAGAGATTTACAACTTTTCAATGAAAACCATCTCTTTTACGAAAAAAGTATGATTTTACACCATAAGTCAGTTTTTTATAATTTTCTGTTTATTTCAATGTTTTGATTAAAAACAAGAAAAGAAACACTATATACATATTCGTTTTCTGAAACTGTCCAAAGTTCCCATTTTTAACCTTTTTGGACGTTTTAACACATTTTGTAGAAAACTACTTTTTCATGTTACAATACATATACTTTTTCTATCTAGAATTTCAAAAAATACGCTTTTTTCAGTTATTAGGAGTATTAATGGCATTTTCCATAAAACCTTATTTTATAAGTATAAGATGTGCGATTTTAATTATCCATTTTTCAACGTTTTTAAGATTTTTACATAAATTTTATGACAAATCCACCTTCCCTTAGAAAAAAAGTATATTTTTACCTCCAAAAGTGAGTTTTTCATTAATTTTCTCTGAATTTCCATGTTTTAATTAAAAACATGAACTATACGCTATAGCATATTGTTTTTCTCTTTAAAGTAACATAATCTACCCTATTTAAACCTTTTTATTGATTTAAACATTTTGAAGAAAATCATTTTATCATGTTACATAAAATGTAATACAAGCCATTTCAAAGAATAAAATGTATATTTCTTTAAGAAAATGGATTTTTCAGTGTTTTTTTTTTTCATTTCCATGTTTTGATTAAAAATGAAGAAGAAAGCAAGAAATATATTAACTTTTTATCGCTATTCATTTTTTTCTCTCAAAATTGCATAAATTATCCCCTTTCCAGAGTTTTTAGGAGAATTAACATCTTATCTTAGAAAGACCATCTTTTTTTTAGTTCAGAAAAAAGGAATATATGCAATTTCACGAAAAAAGTTCCTTTTCACCAAAAAAGTGAATTTTTCAATGATTTTCGGCTTATTTCATTGTTATCACAAAAAGATAAAGGAAAAAAAATAAATATTGCGAAAATATACTTTTTTTCTGAAAAAAATATAATTGACGTGTTTTTCAACGTTTTTAGGAGTATTAACGGCATTTAAAACAAAATTCCCTTTTACAAGTATAATATATGCAATTTGAATAAAGTAGAAAATTCTGCCTAAAAAGTAACATTTTCAATGTTTTTTTTTTCTTATTTTCATTTGTTGGTGGAAGAAAACCTAAAAAATACTTACTTTTTCCCGACAATATATTTTTTTTCTCTAAAATTGCACAAATTACCTATTTTTATACTTTTATCCTTATTTTACGATAATATCTTTTTTTCTCTAAAACTGTAGAAATGACCCTTTTTTCAATGTTTTTCAGAGATTTACAACTTTTAAAGGAAAACCATCTTTTTTAAGAAAAAAATATGATTATACACCAAAAATAAGTTTTTAATAATTTTCTATTGATTTCAATGTTTTGATTAAAAACAAGAAAATAAACACTATATAAATCTTCTTTCTCTGAAACTGTACAAAGTTCCCATTTTTAACCTTTTTGGACTTTTAAACACATTTTGTAGAAAACAACTTTTTCATGTTAAAATATACTTTTTCTATCTAAAATCCCATAAATTACTTTTTTCAGTTTTTAAGAGTATTAAGGCATTTTCCATTAAAGTGTCTTTTACAAGTATAAGATATGCGATTTGAATTATGCATTTTGCAACGTTTTTAAGGGTTTTACAATATTTTTATGTCAAATCCACCTTCTCTTAGAAAAAAAAAAGAATGTTTTTACCACCAAAATTGAGTTTTTCAGTAATTTCCATGGAATTTATATGTTCTAATAAAAAAACATGAACAATACGTTATAGGATTTTGTTTTTCTCTTTAAAGTTACAATCATAGATTACCCTATTTAAACCTTTTTATTGGTTTTAACAACAATTTAAAGAAAATTCCTTTTTCATGTTACATAAAATGTAATACAAGCCATTTCAAGGAAAAAAATATTTCTTTTAGAAAAAGGATTACTTAGTGTTTTTTCTTTTCATTTCCATGTTTTTAATGGAAATGAAGGAAAATGCAAGAAATATATTATCTTTTTATTGCAATTACTATTTTTTTCTCAAAATTGCATAAATTATCCTTTTTCCAGCGTTTTTAGGAGAATTAGCATCTTATATAAGAAAGACAACCTTTTGTTTTAGTTAAAAAAAAAAAAGGACTATATGCAATTTTACGAAAAAGTTTCTTTGCACCGAAAATATGAAATTTCGATGATTTTCTGCATATTTCATTGTTTTCATCAAAAAATAAACAAAAAATACTGAATAATGCGAAATTATACTTTATTTCTGAAAAAAAATCATAAATGCCGTGCTTTTCAACGTTTTTAGGAGTATTAACGGCATTTTAAACAAAATCCCATTTTACAAGTATAATATATGCAATTTCAATAAAGAAGAAAATTCTACCTAAAAAGTGACTTTTTCAATGTTTTTTCTCTTATTTTCATTTGTTGGTGGAAGAAAACAAAAAAAATACTTTCTTTTTACCGACAATATTTTTTTCTCTAAAATTGCACAAATTACCTATTTTTATGCTTTTATCAATATTTTACGATAATATATTTTTTTTCTCTAAAACAGCATAAATGACCCTTTTTTTAATGTTTATCAGTGAATTACAACTTTTAAAGGAAAACCATCTCTTTTAAGAAAAAGATATTATTATACATCAAAAATCAGTTTTTAATAATTTTCTATTGATATCAATGTTTTGATTAAAAACAAGAAAATAAACACTATATAAATCTTCTTTCTCTGAAACTATACAAAGTTCCCCTTTTTAACCTTTTTGGACGTTTAAATATATTTTGTAGAAAACAACTTTTTCATGTTAAAATATACTTTTTCTATCTAAAATGCCATAAAATACTTTTTTTCAGTTTTTAAGAGTATTAACACCATTTTTCATAAAACCCACTTTTACAAGTATAAGATATGCGATTTGAATTATCCATTTTTCAACGTTTTTAAGGGTTTTACAATATTTTTATATCAAATCCATCTTCCCTTAGAAAAAAAAAAAGGATGTTTTTACCAACAAAAGTGAGTTTTTAAGTAATTTCCATGTTTTAATAAATAAACATGAACAATACGTTATAGCATATTGTTTTTCCCTTTAAAGTTACAATCACAAACTACCCTATTTAAACCTTTTTATTGGTTTTAACAACAATTTAAAGAAAATCCTTTTTTTCATGTTACATAAAATGTAATTCAAGCATTTTCAAGGAAAAAATTATATATTTCTTTAAAAAAAAGGTTTTTAGTGTTTTTTTTATTTTAATTTTTATGTTTTTTCAAGAAAATGAAGGAAAAAGCAAGAAATATATTAACTTTTTATTGCAATTAATATTTTTCTCTGAAAATTGCATAAATTATCCTTTTTCTAGCATTTTTAGGAGAATTAACATTTTATCTAAGAAAGACCATCTTTTTTTTAATTCAGAAAAAAGGAATATATACCATTTCACGAAAAAAAGTTTCTTCCCACCGAAAAAGTGAAATTTCGTTGATTTTCTGCTTATTTCATTGTTTTCATCAAAAAATAAACAAAAAACACTCAATAATGCGACATTATACTTTATTTCTGAAAAATATCATAAATGACGTGTTTTTCAACGTTTTTAGGAGTATTAACAGCATTTTAAACAAAACCTCCTTTTACAAGTATAATATATGCAATTTGAATAAAGAAGAAAATTCTGCCTAAAAATACTTTTTTCTATGTTTTTTTTTTTACTTATTTTCATTTGTTGGTGGAAGAAAACCAAAAAAATACATTCTTTTTCTCGACAATATTTTTTTCTCTAAGATTACACAAATTACCTATTTTTATACTTTTATCCTTATTTTACGATAATATATTTTTTTTCTCTCAAACTGCATAAATGAGCCTTTTTTCAATGTTTTTTGGAGATTTACAGTTTTTCAAGGAAAACCATCTCTTTTACGAAAAAATTATGATTTTAACCCAAAAGTCAGTTTTTAATAATTTTTTATTGATTTCAATGTTTTGATTAACAACAAGAATATAAACACCATATACATCTTCTTTTTCTGAAACTGTACAAGTTTTCCATTTTTAACCTTTTTGCACGTTTAAACACATTTTGTATAAAACAACTTTTTCATGTTAAAATATACTTTTTCTATCTAAAATATCATAAAAAAACGTTTTTTTTCAGTTTTTAAGAGTATTAACGGCATTTTGCATAAAATCCTCTTTTACAAGTATAAGATATGCGATTTGAATTATCCATTTTTCAACGTTTTCAAGGGTTTTACAATATTTTTATGTCAAATCCACCTTCCCTTAGAAAAAAAGTATGTTTTTACCACCAAAAGAGAGTTTTTCAGTAATTTTCTCTGAATTTCCATGTTTAAATTAAAAACATGAACTATACGTAATAGCATATTGTTTTTATCTTTCAATTTATATAAACAACCCTTAGAAAAAAAAGTATGATTTTACCACCAAAAGTGAGTTTTTCTGTAATTTTCTTTGAATTTCCATGTTTTAATAAAAAACATGAACAATACGCTATTGCATATTGTTTTTTCTCTTTAAAGTTACAATCATAAACTACCCTATTTAAACCTTTTTTATTGGTTTTAACAACATTTTAAGGAAATTCCTTTTTCATGTTACATAAAATGTAATACAAGCCATTTCAAGGAAAAATATATATATTTCTTTTAGAGAAAGGATTTTTCAGTGTTTTTTCTTTTCATTTCCATGTTTTTAATGAAAATGAAAGGAAAAGCAAGAAATATATTAAATTTTATTACAGTTAATATTTTTCTCTCAAAATTCCATAAATTATCCCTTTTCCAGCGTTTTTAGGAGAAATAACATCTTATCTAAGAAAGACTATCTTTTTTTTTTTTTACTTCAGAAAAAAGGGATATATGCTATTTCACAAAAAAAGTTTCTTTCCACCGAAAAAGTGAAATTTCGTTGATTTTCTCCTTATTTCATTGTTTTCATTTAAAAATAAACAAAAAACACTGAATAATGCGATATTATACTTTATTTCTGAAAAAAAATCATATATGACGTGTTTTTCAACGTTTTTAGGAATATTAACGGCATTATAAACAAAACCCCTTTTTACAGGTATAATATATGCAATTTGAATAAAGAAGAAAATTCTGCCTAAAAAGTAACATTTTCAATGTTTTTTTTTCTTTTTTTTATTTGTTGGTGGAAGAAAACCAAAAAAATACTTACTTTTTCCCTACAATATTTTTTTCTCTAAAATTGCACAAATTACCTATTTTTATACTTTTATCCTTATTTTACGATAATATCTTTTTTTCTCTAAAACTGTAGAAATGACCCTTTTTTCAATGTTTTTCAGAGATTTACAACTTTTAAAGGAAAACCATCTTTTTTAGGAAAAAAATATGATTATACACCAAAAATCAGTTTTTAATAATTTTCTATTGGTTTCAATGTTTTGATTAAAAACAAGAAAAATAAACACTATACAAATCTTCTTTTTCTGAAACTGTACAAAGTTCCCATTTATAACCTTTTTTGACGTTTAAACACATTTTATAGAAAACTACTTTTTTCATGTTAAAATATACTTTTTCTATCTAAAATTCCATAAAATACTTTTTTCAGATTTTAAGAGTATTAACGGCATTTTTTATAAAACTCCCTTTTACAAGTATAAAATATGCGATTTGAATTATCCATTTCTCAACGTTTTAAAGGGTTTTACAATATTTTTACGTCAAATCAACCTTCCCTTAAAAAAAAAGTATGTTTTTACCACCAAAAGTGAGTTTTTCAGTAATTTCCTTTGAATTTCCATGTTTTAATAAAAAGACATGAACAATACGTTATAGCATATATTTTTTCTCTTTAAAGTTACACTCATAAACTATCCTATTTTAACCTTTTCATTGGTTTTAACAACAATTTAAAGAAAATCCCTTTTTCATGTTACATAAAATGTAATACAAGCCATTTCAAGGAAAAATATATATTTCTTTTAGAAAAAGGACTTTTTAGTGTTTTTTCTTTTCATTTCAATGTTTATAATGAAAATGAAGGAAAAAGCAAGAAATATATTAACTTTTTATTGCAATTAATATTTTTCTCTCAAAATTGCATAAATTATCCTTTTTCCAGCGTTTTTTGGAGAATTAACATCTTATCTAAGAATGATCATCTTTTTTTTAGTTCAGAAAAAAGGAATATATGCCATTTCACGAAAAAAAGTTTCTTTGCACCAAAAAAGTAAAATTTCGTTGATTTTCTGATTATTTTATTATTTTCATCAAAAAATAAACAAAAAACACTGAATAATGTGACATTATACTTTATTTCTGAAAAAAAAATCATAAATAACGTGTTTTTCAACGTTTTAGGAGTATTAACGGCATTTTAAACAAAACCTCATTTTACAAGTACGTATAATATATGCAATTTGAATAAAGAAGAAAATTCTGCCTAAAAAGTGACTTATTCAATGGATTTTTTTTCTTTTTTTCGTTTGTTGGTGGAATAAAACAAAAAATTACTTTCTTTTGCCCGACAATATATTTTTTTCTCTAAAATTGCACAAATTACCTATTTTTATGCTTTTATCCTTATTTTACGATAATATATTTTTTTCTCTAAAACTGCATAAAAGACCCTTTTTTCAATGTTTTTCAGAGATTTACAACTTTTAAAGGAAAACCATCTCTTTTAAGAAAAAATTTGATTTGACCAAAGATCAGTTTTTAATAATTTTCTATTCGTTTCAATGTTTTGATTAAAAACAAAAAAATAAATACTATATAAATCATCTTTCTCTGAAACTGTACAAAGTTCCCATTTTTAACCCTTTTGGACGTTTAAACACATTTTGTAGAAAACTACTTTTTCATGTTAAAATATACTTTTTCTATCTAAAACTCCATAAAATACTTTTTTTCAGATTTTAGGAGTATTAACAGCATTTTTTATAAATCTCCCTTTTACAAGTATAAGATATGCGACTTGAATTATCCATTTTTCAACGTTTTTAAGGGTTTTACAAAATTTTTATGTCAAATCAACCTTCCCTTTGAAAAAAAAAAGTTTTTACCACCAAAAGTGAGTTTTTCAGTAGTTTCCTTTAAATTTCCATGTTTTAATAAAAAATCATGAGCAATACCTTATAGCATACTGTTTTT
This sequence comes from Callinectes sapidus, assembly GCA_020233015.1. Classification (NCBI taxonomy): domain Eukaryota; kingdom Metazoa; phylum Arthropoda; class Malacostraca; order Decapoda; family Portunidae; genus Callinectes; species Callinectes sapidus. The sequence goes on along the minus strand of CM035220.1, from coordinate 10,214,831 downwards.
CTCATTAAAGTTACAATCATAACCTATCCTATTTAAACCTTTTTATTTGTTTTAACAACAATTTAAAGAAAATCCCTTTTTCATGTTACATAAAATGTAATACAAGCCATTTCAAGGAAAAAAAATATATATTGCTTTTAAAAAAAAGATTTTTTAAGTGTTTTTTGTTTTCATTTCCATGTTTTTAATGAAAATGAAGGAAAAAGCTAGAAGTATATTAACTTTTTATTGCTATTCATATTTTTCTCTCAAATTTGCATAAATAATCCTTTTTCCAGCGTTTTTAGGAGAATTAACATCTTATCTAAGAAAGATTATCTTTTTTTTAGTTAAGAAAAAAGGAATATATGCCATTTTACGAAAAAAGTTTCTTTGCACCGAAAAAGTGAAATTTCGTTGATTTTCTGCTTATTTCATTGTTTTCATCAAAAAATAAACAAAAAACACTGAATACTAAGACATTATACTTTATTTCTGAAAAAAAATATTAAATGACGTGTTTTTCATCGTTTTTAGGAGTATTAACGGCATTTTAAACAAAAAATCCTTTTACAAGTATAATGTATGCAATTTTAATAAAGAAGAAAATTCTGCCTGAAAAGTGACTTTTCTATGTTTTTCTACTTATTTTCATTTGTTGGTAGAAGAAAACCAAAAAAATACATTATTTTTCTCGACATTATTTTTCTTCACTAAGATTACACAAATTACCTTTTTTTATGCTTTTATCCTTATTTTATGATAATATTTTTTTTTCTCTAAAACATCATAAATGACCCTTTTTTCAATGTTTTTTCAGAAATTTACAACTTTTAAAGGAAAACCATCTCTTTTAAGAAAAATATATGAATATACACAAAAAGTCAGTTTTTCATAATTTTTTATTGATTTCAATGTTTTGATTGAAAACAAGAATATAAACATAATATACATCTTCTTTCTCTGATACTGTACAAAGTTTCCATTTTTAACCTTTTTGGACGTTTAAACACATTTTGTAGAAAACAACTTTTTCATGTTAAAATATAATTTTTCTAACTAAAATTTCATAAAGTACGTTTTTTACAGTTTTTAAGAGTATTAACGGCATTTTGCATAAAACCCCCTATTACAAGTATTAGATATGCGATTTGCATTATCCATTTTTCAACGTTTTTAAGATTTTTACAATATTTTTTTGTCAAATCCACCTTCCCTAAGAAAAAAAGTATGTTTTTATCACCCAAAATGAGTTTTTCAATAATTTCCTTTAAATTTCCATGTTTTAATCAAAAACATGAACAATACGCTATAGAATATTGCTTTTCTCTTTAAAGTTTCAATCATAAACTATCCTATTGAAACCTTTTTATTGGTTTTAGCAACAATTTAAAGAAAATCCCTTTTTCATGTTACATAAAATGTAACACAAGTCATTTCAAGGAAACAAATATATATTTCTTTTAGAAAAAAGACTATTTAGTGTTTTTTTTCTTTTCATTTCCATGTTTTTAATGAAAACGAAGGAAAAAGCAAGAAATATATTAACTTTTTATTGCAATTAATATTTTTCTCTCAAAATTGCATAAATTATCATTTTTCCAGCGTTTTTAGGAGAATTAACAACTTATCTATGAATGACCATCTTTTTTTTAGTTCAGAGAAAAGGAATATATGCCATTTCACGAAAAAATGTTTCTTTGCACCGAAAATGTGAAATTTCGATGATTTTCTAATTATTTCATTGTTTTCACTTAAAAGTAAACAAAAAACACTGAATAATGCGATATTATACTTTATTTCTGAAAAAAATCATGAATGCCGTGTTTTTCAACGTTTTTAGGAATATTAACGGCATTTTAAAATAATCCCTTTTTACAGGTATAATATATGCAATTTGAATAAAGAAGCAAATTCTATCCTTATTAAACCTTTTTATTGGTTTTAACAATTTAAAGAAAATCACTTTTTCATGTTACATAAAATGTAAAACAAGCCATTTCATGGAAAAAAAAAATATATAAATTTCTTTTAGAAAAAAGACTTTTCAGTGTTTTTTCTATTCATTTCCATGTTTTTAATGAAAATGAAGAGAAAAGCAAGAAATATATTAACTTTTTATTGCAATTAATATTTTTCTCTTAAAATTGCATAAATTATCCCTTTTTCAGCGTTTTTAGGAGAAATAACATCTTATCTAACAAAGACTATCTTTTTTTTTAGTTAAAAAAAAAGGAATATATGCCATTTCACGAAAAAAGTTTATTTGCACCGAAATTGTGAAATTTCGATGATTTTCTGCTTATTTCATTGTTTTCATTTAAAAATGAACAAAAAACACTGAATAATGCGATTTTATACTTTATTTCTGAAAAAAATCATGAATGCCGTGTTTTTCAACGTTTTTAGAAGTATTAACGGCATTTTAAATTAATACCTTTTTACAGGTTTAATATATGCAATTTGAATAAAAAAGAAAATTCTGGCTAAAAAGTGACTTTTTCAATGTTTTTTTCTTATTTTCATTTGTTGATGGAAGAAAACCAAAAAAATACATTCTTTTCTCGACAATATTTTTTTTCTCTAAGATAACACAAATTACCTATTTTTATGCTTTTATCCATATATTACGATAATATATTTTTTTCCCTCTAAAACTGCATAAATGAGCCTTTTTTCAATGTTTCTCAGAGATTTACAACTTTTCAAGAAAAACCATCTCTTTTACGAAAATAATATGATTTTACACCAAAAGTCAATTTTTGATAATTTTCTATTGATTTCAATGTTTTGATTGAAAACAATAATATAAACACCATATACATCTTCTTTCTTCTATACTGTAAGAGGTTTCCAATTTTAACCTTTTTGGACGTTTAAACACATTTACTTGTAGAACACAACTTTTTCATGTTAAAATATACTTTTTCTAACTAGAATTTCATAAAAAACGTTTTTTTTTCACTTTTTTAAGAGTATTAACGGCATTTTGCATAAAACCCCCTTTTATAAGTATAAGATATGCTATTTGAATTTTCCATTTTTCGACGTTTTTAAGGGTTTTACAATATTTTTATGTCAAATCCACCTTCCCTTCGGAAAAAAAAAGTATGTTTTTACCACCAAAAGTTACTTTTTCAGTAATTTCCTTTGAATTTCTATGTTTTAATAAAAAAAAACATAAACAATACGTTATAGCATATTGTTTTTCTCTTTAAAGTTACAATCATAAACTATCCTATTTAAACCTTTTTATTGGTTTTAACAACAATTTAAAGAAAATAACTTTTTCATGTTACATAAATTGTAATACAAGCCATTTCAAGGAAAAAATATATATATTTCTTTAAAAAAAAGGAATTTATAAGTGTTTTTTGTTTTCATATCCATGTTTTTAATTAAAATGAAGGAAAAAGCAAGAAATATATTAACTTTTTATTGCAATTCATATTTTTCTCTCAAATTTGTATAAATTATCCTTTTTTCAGCGCTTTTAGGAGAATTAACATCTTATCTAAGAAAGACCATTTTTTTTTTAGTTCAGAAAAAAGGAATGTATGCCTTTTCACGAAAAAAAGTTTCTTTGCAACGAAAAAGTTAAATTTCCTTGATTTTCTGCTTATTTCATTGTTTTCATCAAAAAATAAACAAAAAAACACTGAATAATGCGACATTATACTTTATTTCTGAAAAAAATCATCAATGAAGTGTTTTTCAACGTGTTTAGGAGTATTATCGCCATTTTAAACAAAACCTCCTTTTACAAGTATAATATATGCAATTTGAATAAAGAAGAAAATTCTGCCTAAAAAGTGACTTTTTCTGTTTTTTTTACTTATTTTCATTTGTAGTAGAAGAAAACCAAAAAAAAAATACATTGTTTTTCTCGAAAATATTTCTTTTCACTAAGATTACACAAATTACCTTTTTTATGCTTTTATCCTTATTTTACGATAATATATTTATTTTCTCTAAAACAGCATTAATGACCCTTATTTCAATGTTTTTCTGAGATTTATAACTTTTAAAGGAAAATCATCTCTTTTAAGAAAAATATATGACTATACACCAAAAGTCAGTTTTTAATAATTTTCTATTGATTTCAATGTTTTGATTAAAAACAAGAATATAAATACCATATACATCTTCTTTCTCTGATACTGTACAAAGATTCCATTTTTAACCTTTTTGGACGTTTAAACACATTTTGTAGAAAACAACTTTTTCATATTAAAATATACTTTTTCTAACTAAAATTTCATAAAATACGTTTTTTACAGTTTTTAAGAGTATTAACGGTATTTTGCATAAAACCCCCTCTTACAAGTATTAGATATGCGATTTGCATTATCCATTTTTCAACGTTTTTAAGGGTTTTACAATATTTTTATGTCAAATTCACCTTCCCTTCGAAAAAAAAGTATGTTTTTATCACCAAAAATGAGTTTTTCAGTAATTTCCCTTGAATTTCCATGTTTTAATAAAAAACATAAACAATACGCTATAGCATATTGTTTTTCTCTTTAAAGTTTCAATCATAAACTACCCTATTTAAATCTTTTTATTGATTTTAACAACATTGTAAGGAAATTACTTTTTTATGTTACATAAAATTTAATAAAAGCCTTTTCAAGGAAAAAAATATATATTTCTTTTAGAAAAATGACTTTTCAATGTTTTTTCTTTTTATTTCCATGTTTTTTAATGAAAATGAAGAGAAAAGCAAGAAATATATTTACTTTTTATTGCAATTAGAATTTTTCTCTCAAAATTGCATAAATTATTCCTTTTTCAGCGTTTTTAGGAGAAATAACATCTTATCTAAGAAAGACTATCTTCTTTTAGGTAAAAAAAAGGAATATATGCCATTTCACAGAAAAAGTTTATTTGCACCGAAAATGTAAAATTTCGATGATTTTCTGCTTATTTCATTGTTTTTATTTAAAAATCAACAAAAAACACTGAATAATGCGATATTATACTTTATTTCTGAAAGAAATAATGAATGCCGTGTTTTTCAACGTTTTTAGGAATATTAACAGCATTTTAAAGTAAACCCATTTTTACAGGTATAATATATGAAGAAGAAAATTCTGCCTAAAAAGTTACATTTTAATGTTTTTTTTCTTATTTTCATTTGTTGGTGGAAGAAAACCAAAAAAATACTTTCTTTTTCCCGACAATATATTTTTCTCTAAAATTTTTTCGTGTTAAAATATACTTTTTCTATCTAAAATTCCATAAAATACTTTTTTTTCAGTTTTTAAGAGTATTAACGGCATTTTTTATAAAACACCTTTTTACATGTATCAGATATACTTTTTGAATTATTCATTTTTAAACGTCTTTAAGGGTTTTACAATGTTCTTATGTCAAATCCACCTTCCCTAAAAAAAAAAAGTATGTTTTTACCACCCAAAGTGAGTTTTTCAGTAATTTACTTTGAATTTCCATGTTTTAGTAAAAAAAACATAAACAATACGTTATAGCATATTGTTTTTCTCTTTAAAGTTACAATCACAAACTACCCTATTTCAACCATTTTATTAGTTTTAACAACAATTTAAAGAAAATCCCTTATTCATGTTACATTAAATGTAACACAAGCCATTTCAAGGGAAAAAATATTTATTTCTTTAAAAAAAAAGGATTTTTTAATTGTTTTTTGTTTACATTTCCATGTTTTTAATGAAAATGAAGGAAAAAGCAAGAAATATATTAACTTTTTATTGCAATTCATATTTTTCTCTCAAATTTCCATAAATTATCCTTTTTCCAGCGTTTTTAGGAGAATTAACATCTTATCTAAGAAACACTATCTTTTTTAGTTCAGAAAAAAGGAATATATGCCATTTCACAAAAAAATTTTCTTTGCACCGAAAATGTGAAATTTCGTTGATTTTCTGCTTATTTCATTGTTTTCATCAAAAAATAAACAAAAAACACTGAATAATGTGACATTATATTTTATTTCTGAAAAAAATCATAAATGACGTGTTTTTCAACGTTTTTAGGAGTATTAACGGCATTTTAAACAAAATCTCCTTTTACAAGTATAATATATGCAATTTGAATAAAGAAGAAAATTCTGGCTAAAAAGTGACTTTTTCTATGTTTTTTTTACTTATTTTCATTTGTTGGTAGAAGAAAACCAAAAAAATGCATTCTTTTACTCGACAATATTTTTTTTCACTAAGATGACACAAATTACCTTTTTTTATGCTTTTATCCTTATTTTACGATAATATATATTTTTTAACTAAAACAGCATATATGACCCTTTTTTTCAATGTTTTTCAGAGATTTACATCTTTTAAATTAAAACCATCTCTTTTAAGAAAAATATATGATTATACACCAAAAGTCAGTTTTTAACAATTTTCTATTGATTTCAATATTTTGATTGAAAACAAGAATATAAACACCATATACATCTTCTTTTTCTGATACTGTACAAAGTTTCCATTTTTAAACTTTTTGGACGTTTAAACACATTTTGTAGAAAACAACTTTTTCATGTTAAAATATACTTTTTCTAACTAAAATTTCATAAAGTACGTTTTTTACAGTTTTTAAAAGTATTAACGGGATTTTGCATAAAACCCCCGTTTACAAGTATTAGATAATCGATTTTCATTTTCAATTTTTTAAACGTTTTTAAGGGTTTTACAATATTTTTTGTATCAAATCCTCCTTCCCTTAGAAAAAAAGTATGTTTTTATCACCAAAAGTGAGTTTATCAGTAATTTCCTTTGAATTTCCATGTTTTAATAAAAAAAATGAACAATACGCTATAGCATATTGTTTTTCTCTTTAAAGTTTAAATAATAAACTACCCTATTTAAACCTTTTTATTGGTTTTAACAACATTGTAAGGAAATTCCTTTTTCACGTTACATAAAATTTAATACAAGCCATTTCAAGGAAAAAATATATTTCTTTTAGAAAAACGACTTTTCAGTGTTTTTTTCTTTTCATTTCAATGTTTTTAATGAAAATGAAGAGAAAAGCAAGAAATATATTTTGTTTTTATTGCAATTAATATTTTTCTCTCAAAATTGCATAGATTTTCCCTTTTTCAGCATTTTTAGGAGAAATAACATCTTATCGAAGAAAGACTATCTTTTCTTTTAGTCAAATAAAGGAATATATGCCATTTCACGAAAAAAGTTTATTTGCACCGAAAATGTGAAATTTCGATGATTTTCTGCTTATTTCATTGTTTTCATTTAAAAATAAACAAAAAACACTGAATAATGCGATATTATACTTTATTTCTAAAAAAAATCATGAATGCCGTGTTTTTCAATGTTTTTATGAGTATTAACGGCATTTTAAAGTAATCCCTTTTTACAGGTATAATATATGCAATTTGAAAAAAGAATAAAATTCAGCCTAAAAAGTGAATTTTTCAATGTTTTTTTTCTTATTTTCATTTGTTGGTGGAAGAAATCCAAAAAAATACTTTTTTTTCCCGACAATATTTTTTCTCTAAAATTGCACAAATTACCTATTTTTATGCTTTTATCCTTATTTTACGATAATATATATTTTTTCTCTAAAACAGCATAAATGACCCTTTTTTCAATGTTTTTCAGAGATTTACAACTTTTAAAGGAAAACCATCTCTTTTAAGAAAAATATATGATTATACACCAAAAATCAGTTTTTATTAATTTTCTATTGATTTCAATGATTTGAATAAAATTAAGAAAGTAAACACTTCTTTCTCTGAAACTGTACAAAGTTCCCATTTTTAACCTTTTCGGACGTTTAAACAATTTTGTAGAAAACAACTGTTTCATGTTAAAATATACTTTTTTATCTAAAATTCCATAAAACACATTTTTTTCAGTTTTTAAGAGTATTAACTGTATTTTTCATAAAACCCCTTTTTACATGTATAAGATATGCGATTTCAATTATCCATTTTTAAACGTTTTTAAAGGTTTTACAATATTTTTATGTCAAATCCACCTTCCCTTAGAAAAAAAAAGTATGTTTTTACCACCAAAAGTGAGTTTTTCAGTAATTTCCTTTGAATTTCCATGTTTTAATAAAAAAAAAACATAAACAATACGTTATAGCATATTGTTTTTCTCTTTAAAGTTACAATCATAAACTACCCTATTTAAACCATTTTATTAGTTTTAACAACAATTTAAAGAAAATCCCTTATTCATGTTACATTAAATGTAACATAAGCCATTTCAAGGGAAAAAATATATATTTCTTTAAAAAAAAGGATTTTTTAATTGTTTTTTGTTTACATTTCCATGTTTTTAATGAAAATGAAGGAAAAAGCAAGAAATATATTAACTTTTTATTGCAATTTATATTTTTCTCTCAAATTTGCATAAATTATCCTTTTTCCAGCGTTTTCAGGAGAATTAAAAACTTATCTAAGAAAGACCATCTTTTTTTTAGTTCAGAAAAAAAGGAATATATGCCATTTCACGAAAGAAAGTTTCTTTGCACCGAAAAAGTGAAATTTCGTTGATTTTCATCTTATTTCATTGTTTTCATCAAAAAATAAACAAAAAACCCTGAATAATGCGACATTATACTTTATTTCAGAAAAAATCATAAATGACGTGTTTTTCAACGATTTTAGGAGTATTAACGGCATTTTAAACAAAACCTCCTTTTACAAGCATATTATATGCAATTTGAATAAAGAAGAAAATTTTGTCTAAAAAGTGACTTTTTCTATGTTTTTTTTACTGATTTTCCTTTGTTGGTAGAAGAAAACCAAAAAAATACATTCTTTTCTCGACAAAAATTTTTTTCACTAAGATTACACAAATTACCTTTTTTATGCTTTTGTCCTTATTTTACGATAATATATTTTTTGTCTTTAAAACAGCATAAATGACCATTTTTTTAATGTTTTTCCGAGATTGCAACTTTTAAAGAAAAACCATCTCTTTTAAGAAAAATATATACACCAAAATCAGTTTTTCATAATTTTCTATTGATTTCAATGTTTTGATTGAAAACAAAAATAAAAACACCATATGCATCTTCTTTCTCTGATACTGTTCAAAGTTTCCATTTTTAACCTTATTGGACGTTTAAACACATTTTGTAGAAAACAACTTTTTCATGTTAAAATATACTTTTTCTAACTAAAATTTCATAAAGTACGTTTTTTACAGTTTTTAAGTGCATCAACGGCATTTTGCATAAATCCCCCTTTTACAAGTATTATATATGCGATTTGCATTATCCATTTTTCAACGTTTTTAAGTGGTTTACAATCTTTTTATGTCAAATACACCTTCCCTTAGAAATAAAGTAAGTTTTTATCACCAAAAGTGAGTTTTTCAGTAATTTCCTTTGAATTTCCATGTTTTAATAAAAAACATGAACAATACGCTATAGCATATTGTTTTTCTCTTTAACGTTTCAATCATAAACTACCCTATTTAAACCTTTTTATTGGTTTTAACAACATTGTAAGGAAATTCCTTTTTCATAATACATAAAATTTAATACAAGCCATTTCAAGGAAAAAAATATAAATTTCTTTTAGAAAAACGACTTTTCAATGTTTTTTCTTTTCATTTCCATGTTTATAATGAAAATGAAGAGAAAAGCAAGAAATATATTTACTTTTTATTTCAATTAATATTTTTCTCTCAAAATTGCATAAATTATCCCTTTTTCAGCGTTTTTAGTAGAAATAACATCTTATCTAAGAAAGACTATCTTTTTTTTTGTTAGAAAAAAGGAATATATGCCATTTCACGAAAAAAGTTTATTTGCTCCGAAAATGTGCCAATGATTTTCTGCTTATTTCATTGTTTTCATTTAAAAATAAATAAAAAAAACACTGAATAATGCGATTTTATACTTCATTTCTGAAAAAAAATCATTAATGCCGTGTTTTTCAACGTTTCTAGGAGAATTAACGGCATTTTAAAGTAATCACTTTTTACATGTATAATATATGCAATTTGAATAAAGAAGAAAATTCTGCCTAAAAGGTGACTTTTTCAATGTTTTTTTTCTTATTTTCATTTGTTGGTGGAAGAAAACCAAAAAAATACTTTCTTTTTCCCGACAATATTTTTTTCTCTAAAATTGCACAAATTACCTATTTTTATGCTTTTATCTTTATTTTACGATAATATGTTATTTTTCTCTAAAATAGCATAAATGACCCTTTTTTCAATGTTTTTCAGAGATTTACAATTTTTAAAGGAAAACCATCTCTTTTAAGAAAAATAAATGATTATACACCAAAAATCAGTTTTTATTAATTTTCTATTGATTTCAATGTTTTGATTAAAAAAAAGAAAATAAACACTATATAAATCTTCTTTCTCTGAAACTGTACAAAGTTCCCATTTTTAATTTTTTTGGACGTTTAAACACATTTTGTAGAAAACAACTTTTTTATGTTAATATATACTTTTTCTATCTAAAATTACATAAAATACTTTTTTTCAGTTTTTAATAGTATTAACGGCATTTTTCATAAAAACTCTTTTTACATGTATAAGATATGTGATTTGAATTATCCATTTTTAAACGTTTTTAAGGGTTTTGCAATATTTTTATGTCAAATCCACCTTCCCTTAGAAAAAAAAAAGGATGTTTTTACCACTAAAAGTGTGTTTTTCAGTAATTTCATTTGAATTTCCATGTTTTAATAGAAAAAAACATAAACAATACGTTATAGCATATTGTTTTTCTCTTTAAAGTTACAATCATAAACTACCCTATTTAAAAATTTTTATTAGTTTTAACAACAATTTAAAGAAAATCCCTTTTTCATGTTACATAAAATGTAATAAAAGCCATTTCAAGAAAAAAATATATATATTTCTTTTAAAAAAGGATTTCTTAAGTGTTTTTTGTTTTCATTTCTATGTTTTTAATGAAAATGAAGGAAAAAGGAAGAAATATATTAACTTTTTATTGCAATACATATTTTTCCCTCAAATTTGCATAAATTATCCTTTTTCCTGCGTTTTTAGGAGAATGAATATCTTAGCTAAGAAAGACCATCTTTTTTTTTAGTTCAGAAAAAAGGAATATATGCCATTTCACGAAAAAAAATTCTTTCCTCCGAAAAAGTGAAATTTCGCTGATTTTCTGCTTCTTTCATTGTTTTCATCAAAAAATAAACAAAAAACACTGAATAATGCGACATTATACATTATTTCTGAAAAAAGTCATAAATGACGTGTTTTTCAACGTTTTTAGGAATATTAACGGCATTTTAAATAAAACCTCCTTTTACAAGTATAATATATGCAATTTGAATAAAGAAGAAAATTCTGCCTAAAAAGTGACTTTTTTCTATGTTTTTTTAAAACTCATATTCATTTGTTGGTAGAAGAAAACCAAAAAAATACATTCTTTTTCTCGACAATATTTTTTTTCACTAAGATTACACAAATTACCTTTTCTAATGCTTTTATCCTTATTTTACAATAATATATATTTTTTTCTCTAAAACAGCATAAATGACCCTTTTTTCAATGTTTTTCAGAGATTTACAACTTTTAAAGAGAAACCATCTCTTTTAAGAAAAATATGTAATTATACACCAAAAGTCAGTTTTTAATAATTGTCTATTGATTTCAATGTTTTGATTGAAAACAAGAATATAAACACCATATACATCTTCTTTCTCTGATACTGTACAAAGTTTATATTTTTAACCTTTTTGGACGTTTAAACACATTTTGTTGAAAACAACTTTTTCATGCTAAAATATACTTTTTGTAACTAAAATTTCATAAAATACGGTTTTTACTGTTTTTAAGAGTATTAACGGCATTTTGCATAAAACCCCCTTTTACAAGTATTAGATATGCGATTTCATTTTCCATTTTTCAACGTTTTTAAGGGTTTTACAATATTTTTGTCTAATTTTTCCTTAGAAAAAAATGTTTTTATCACCAAAAGTGAGTTTTTCAGTAATTTCCTTTGAATTTCCATGTTTTAATAAAAAAAACATGAACAATACGCTATAGCATAAAAATGAAGAGAAAAGCAAGAAATTTATTAACTTTTTATTGCAATTAATATTTTTCTCTCAAAATTGCATAAATTATCCCTTTTTCAGCGTTTTTAGGAGAAATAACATCTTATCTAAGAAAGACTATCTTCTTTTTATTTGTTAAAAAAAGGAATATATGTCATTTCACGAAAAAAGTTTATTTGCACCGAAAATGTGAAATTTCGATGATTTTCTGCTTATTTCATTTTTTTCATTTAAAAATAAACAAAAAACTCTGAATAATGCAATATTATACTTTATTTCTGAAAAAAAATCATGAATGCCATGTTTTTCAACGTTTTTAGGAGTATTATCGGCATTTCAAAGTAATCGCTTTTTACATGTATAATACATGCAATTTGAATAAAGAAGAAAATTCTGCCTAAAAAGTTATTTTTTCAATGTTTTTTTTTTTCTTATTTTCATTTGTTGGTGTAAGAAAACCAAAAAATACTTTCTTTTTCCAGACAATATTTTTTTCTCTAAAATTGCACAAATTACCTATTTTTATGCTTTTATCCTTATTTTACGATAATATTTTTTTTTTCTCTAAAAACAGCATAAATGACCCTTTTTTCTATTTTTTCAGAGATTTACAACTTTTAAAGGAAAACCATCTCTTTTAAGAAAAATATATGATTATACACCAAAAGTAAGTTTTTATTAATTTTCTATTAATTTCAATGTTTTGATTAAAAACAAGAAAATAAATACTATATAAATCTTCTTTTTCTGAAACTGTACAAAGTTCCCATTTTTAACCTTTTTGTACGTTTAAACACATTTTGTAGAAAACACTTTTTTCATGTTAAAATATACTTTTTCTATCTAAAATTCCATTAAATACTTTTTTTTCAGTTTTTAAGGGTATTAACGGTATTTTTTCATAAAATCCCTTTTTTACATGTATAAGATATGCGATTTGAATTATCCATTTTTAAACGTTTTTAAGGGTTTTACAATATTTTTATGTCAAATCCACCTTCCCTTAGAAAAAAAAGTATGTTTTTACCACCAAAAGTGAGTTTTTCAGTAATTTCCTTTGAATTTCCATGTTTTAATAAAAACAACATAAACAATACGTTATAGCATATTGTTTTTCTCTTTAAAGTTTCAATCATAAACTACCCTATTTAAACCTTTTTATTGGTTTTAACAACATTGTAAGGAAATTCCTTTTTCATGTTACATAAAATTTAATACAAGCCATTTCAAGGAAAAATATATATATTTCTTTTAGAAAAACGACTTTTCAGTGTTTTTTTCTTTTAATTTCCATGTTTTTAATGAAAATGAAGAGAAAAGCAAGAAATATATTTACTTTTTATTGCAATTAATATTTTTCTCTCAAAATTGCATAAATTATCCCTTTTTTAGCGTTTTTAGGAAAAATAACATCTTATCTAAGAAGGACTATCTTTTTTATATAGTTAAAAAAAAGGAATATATGCCATTTCACGAAAAAAGTTTATTTGCACCGCAAATGTGAAATTTCGATGATTTTCTGCTTATTTCATTGTTTTCATTTAAAAATAAACAAAAAACACTGAATAATGCGATATTATACTATATTTCTGAAAAAAAATCATTAATGCCGTGTTTTTCAACGTTTTTTGGAGAATTAATGAGATTTTAAAGTAATCCATTTTTACAGGTATAATATATGCAATTTGAATAAAGAAGAAAATTCTGCCTAAAAAGTGACTTTTACAATGTTTTTTTTTCTTATTTTCATTTGTTGGTGGAAGAATACCAAAAAAATACTTTCTTTTTCCCGAAACATTTTTTTCTCTAAAATTGCACAAATTACCTATTTTTATGCTTTTATCCTTATTTTACGATAATATATTTTTTTCTCTAAAACAACATAAATGACCCTTTTTTCAATGTTTTTCCGAGATTTACAACTTTTAAAGGAAAACCATCTCTTTTAAGAAAAATATATGATTATACACCAAAAATCAGTTTTTATTAATTTTCTATTGATTTCAATGTTTTGATTAAAAACAAGAAAATAAACACTATATAAATCTTCTTTCTCTGAAACTGTACAAAGTTCCCATTTTTAAACTTTTTGGACGTTTAAACACATTTTGTAGAAAACAGCTTTTTCATGTTAAAATATATTTTTCTATCTAAAATTCAATAAAATACTTTTTTTTTAGTTTTTTAGTGTATTAACGGCATTTTTCATAAAACCCCTTATTACATGGATAAGATATGCGATTTGAATTATCCATTTTTAAACGTTTTTAAGGGTTTTACAATATTTTTAATTCAAATCCATCTTCCCTTAGAAAAAAAAAACGAAAGAAAAGAAAAGAAACTACCCTATTTAAACCTTATTATTAGTTTCAACATTTTGAAAAAAAAACTTTTTTTCATGTTACATAAAATGTAATAGAAGCCATTTCAATGAAAAATATATATTTCTTTTAGAAAAAGGATTTTTCAGTGTTTTTTTCTTTTCGTTTCTATGTTTTGATTTAAAATGAAGGAAAAAGCAAGAAATATATTAACTTTTTAATGTAATTAATATTTTTCTCTCAAAATTGCATAAATTATCCCATTTCCAGCGTTTTTAGCAGATTTAATATCTTATCATAGAAAGACCATCTTCTTTTTAGTTCAGAAATAAGGAATATATGCAATTTAACGAAAAAAGTTTCTTTGCACCAAAAAAGTGAATTTTTTGATGATTTTCTGCTTATTTCGTTCATTTCATCAAAAAATATACAAAAAATGCAAAATTATACTTTTTTTCAGAAAGAAATTATAAAGGACGTGTTTTTCAACGTTTCTAGGAGTATTAAAGGCATTTTAAACAAAACCCCTTTTTACAAGTAAGATATATGCAATTTGAATAAAGAAGAAAATTCTGCCTAAAAAGTGACTTTTTCAATGTTTTTTTCTTATTTTCATTTGTTGGTGGAAGAAAACCAAAAAAATACTTTCTTTTTCTCGACAATATTTTTTTTCTCTAAAATTGCAACCCCCTTTTACAAGTATAAGATATGCGATTTGAATTATGCATTTTTCAACGTTTTAAGGGTTTTACAATAATTTTATGACAAATCCACCTTAAAATAGAAAAAAAATGTATGTTTTTACCACCAAAAGTTAGTTTTTCAGTAATTTTCTCTGAATTTTCAAGTTTTAATAAAAAACATGAACAATACGCTATAGCATAATATTTTTCTCTTTAAAATTAAAATCATAAACTACCCTATTTAAACTTTTTTACTGGTTTTAACAACATTTTAAAGAAAATCTGTTTTTTATGTTACATAAATTGTAATACAAGCCATTTCAAGGAAAATATATATTTCTTTTAGAAAAAGTATTTTTCAGTGTTTTTTCTTTTCATGTTCATATTTTGAATAAAAATTAAGGAAAAAGCAAGAAACATATTAACTTTTTATTGCAATTAATTTTTTTCTCTCAAATTTGCATAAATTATCCCTTTTCCAATGTTTTTAGGAGAATTAACATGTTATCTAAGAAAGACCATCTTTTTTTTAGTTCAGAAAAAAGGTATATATGCAATTTCACGAAAAAAAAGTTTCTTTGCACCGAAAAAGTGAATTTTCCGATGATTTTCTGCTTATTTCATTGTTTTCATCAAAAAATAAACAAAAAACACTGAATAATGCAACATTATACTTTATTTTTGAAAAAAAAATAATCAATGACGGGTTTTTCAACGTTTTTAGGAGTATTAACGGCATTTTAAACAAACTCCACTTTTACAAGTATAAAATATGCAATTTGAATAAAGAAGAAAATTCTGCCTAAAAAGTTACTTTTTCAATGTTTTTTTTTTTTTTTCATTTGTTGGTGAAAGAAATCCAAAAAAATACGTTCTTTTTCTCGACAATTTTTTTTCTCAAAAATTGCACAAATTACCTATTTTTATGCTTTTATCCTTATTTTATGATAATATTTTTTTTTTCTCTAAAACTGAATAAATGACCCTTTTTTAATGTTTTTCGGAGATTTACAACTTTCCAAGGAAAACAATCTTTGTACTGTACAAAGTTCTCATTTTTATTTATTTTTTTTTTGACGTTTAAACTTATGTTGTAGAGAACAACTTTTTCATGTTACAATATACTTTTTCTATCTAAAATTTCATAAAATACATTTTTTTCAGTTTTAAAGAGTATTAGCGGCATTTTCCTTAAAACCCCGTTTTACAAGTATAAGATATGCGAATTGAATTATCCATTTTTCAACGTTTTTAAAGGTTTTACAATATTTTTATGACAAATCCATCTTCCCTTAGAAAAAAAAGTGTGTTTTTACCTCCAAAAGTGAGTTTTTCATTAATTTTCTCTGAATTTCCATGTTTTAATAAAAAACATGAACAATATGCTATAGCATACAGTTTTTCTCTTTAAAGTTACATAAACTACACTATTTAAACTTTTTAATTGGTTTCAACAACATTTTGAAGAAAATCCTTTTTTCATGTTATATAAAATGTAATACAAGTCATTTCAAGGAAAAAAATATATAATTCTCTTAGAAAAAGGATATTTCAGTGTTTTTTCTGTTCATTTCAATGTTTTGATTTAAAATGAAGGAAAAAGCAAGAAATATAATAACTTTTTATTGCAATTCATTTTTTTCTCTCAAAAATGCATAAATTATCCCCTTTTCTGCGTTTTTAGGAGAATTAACATCTTATCTTAGAAAGACCATCTTTTTTTTAGTTCAGAAAAAAGGAATATATGCCATTTCACGAAAAAACTTCCTTTTCAGCGAAAAAATTAATTTATTGATGATTTTCTGCTTATTTCATTATCAGCAAAAAAATAACCAAAAAACCCTGAATATTGCAACCATATACTTTTTTCTTAAAAAAAATATAAATAACGTGTTTTTCATCGTTTTTAGGAGTATTAAAGGCATTTTTAAGCAAATCCCGTTTTACAAGTATAATATATGCAATTTGATTAAAGAAAAAAATCTGTTTAAAAAGCGACTTTTTCAATGTTTTTTTCTTATTTTCATTTGTTGGTGGAAAAAAAATAAAGAAAAAAGATTCTTTTTCTCGACAATATTTTTTTCTCTCTAAAATTGCACAAATTACCTATTTTTATGCTTTTAACCTTATTTTACGATAATATATTTTTTCCTCTAAAACTCCATCAATGACCATTTTTTTAGTGTTTTTCGGAGATTTACAAGTTTTCAAGGAAAACCATCTCTTTTATGTAAAAAAGGTGATTTTACACCAAAAATCAGTTTTTAATAATTTTCTATTGATTTCAATGTTTTGATTAAAAACAAGAAAATAAACACTATATACATATTCTATTCTGAAACTGTACAAAGTTACCGATTTTAACCTTTTTGGACGTTTAAACACATTTTGTAGAAAACAACTTTTTCATGTTACAATATACTTTTTCTATCTAAATTTTCATAAAATACGTTTTTTTCAGTTTTTAGGAGTATTAACGGCATTTTTTATAAAACCCCCTTTTACAAGTATAAGATAAGCGATTTGAATTATCCATTTTTCAAAGACTTTAAGTGTTTAACAATATTTTTATAACAAATCAATATTCCCTTTGAAAAAAAAATAGGATGTTTTTACCTCCAAAAGTGTGTTTTTCATTAATATTCTCTGAATTTCCACGTTTTAATAAAAAACAAGAACAATACGCTATAGCCTATTGTTTTTCTCTTTAAACTTACATAAACTACCCTATTTAAACCTTTTTATTGGTTTCAACAACATTTTGAAGAAAATCCCTTTTTCAAGTTACATAAAATGTAATACAAGCTATTTCAAGGAAAAAAAATATATATTTGTTTTAGAAAAAGGATTTTTCAGTGTTTTTTCTTTTCATTTCCATGTTTTCATTGAAAATAAAAGAAAAAGCAAGAAATATATTTGCTTTTTATTGCAATTAATTTTTTTCTCTCAAAATTGCATAAATTATCCCTTTTCCAGTGTTTTTAGGAGAATTAACATCTTATCTAAGAAAGACCATCTTTTTTTTAGTTCAGAAAAAATTAATATATGCCATTTCACGAAAAAAGTTTCTTTGCACCGAAAAAATGTATTTTTCGATGATTTTCTGCTTATTTTTTGTTTTCATAAAAAAATAAACAAAAAACACTGAATAATGCGACATTATACTTAATTTCTGAAAAAAAAAATCTTAAATGACGTGTTTTTTATCGTTTTTAGGAGTATTAACGGCATTTTAAACAAAACTTTTTTCACAAGTAAAATGTATGCAATTTGAATAAAGTAGAAAATTCTACCTAAAAAGTGACTTTTTCTATGTTTTTATTCTTATTTTCATTTGTTGGTGGAAGAAAACCAAAAAAATACTTTCTTTTTCTCGACAATATTTTTTTCTCAAAAATTGCACAAATAACTTATTTTTATGCTTTTATTCTTATTTTACTATATATTTTTTTTCTCTAAAACTGCATAAATGACCCTTTTTTCAATGTTTTTCGATTCATACCTTTGCAGGAAAAACCATCTCTTTTACGAAAAAAAATATAATTTTACACCAAAAGTCAGTTTTTAATAATTTTCTATTGATTTCAATGTTTTGATTAAAATCAATAAAATAAACACTATATACATCTTCTTTCTCTGAAACTGTACAAATTTCTCATTTTTAACCTTTTTGGACGTTTAAACACATTTTGTAGAAAACAACTTTTTCATGTTACAATATATTTTTTCCATCTAAAATTTCAAAAAATACGTTTTTTTTTCAGTTTTTAAGAGTATTAACGGCATTTTCCATAAAACCCCGTTTTACAAGTATAAGATATGCGATTTAAATTATCCATTTTTCAACGTTTTTATGACAAATATATCTTCTCTAAGAAAAAAAGTATGTTTTTACCAACAAAAGTCTGTTTTTAAATAATTTTCTTTGAAATTCCATGTTTTAATAAAAAAAACATGAACAATACGCTATAGCATATTGTTTTACTCTTTAAAGTTACATAAACTACTCTATTTAAATCTTTATATTGGTTTCAACAACATTTTGAAGAAAATCACTTTTTCATGTTATATAAAATGTAATACAAGTCATTTCAAGGAAAAAAAATATATATTTCAGTGTTTTTTCTTTTCATTTCAATGTTTTGATTGAAAATTAAGGAAAAAGCAAGAAATATAATAACTTTTTATTGCAATTCATTTTTCTCTCTCAAAAATGCATAAATTATCCCTTTTCCAGCGTTTTTAGGAGACTTAACATCTTATCTTAGAAAGAACATCTTTTTTTAGTTCAGAAAAAAAATGAATATATGAAATTTCTCGAAAAAAGTTCCTTTTCAGCGAAAAAGTGAATTTTTCGATGATTTTCTGCTTATTTCATTTATCATCAAAAAATTAACAAAAAACCCTGAATATTGCGACCATATACTTTTTTCTGAAAAAAATAATAAATGACGTGTTTTTCAGCGTTTTTAGGAGCATTAAAGGCATTTTAAAGAAAATCCCGTTTTACAAGTATAATATATGCAATTTCAATAAAGAAAAAATTGTCTAAAAAGTGACTTTTTCGATGTTTTTTTCTTATTTTCATTTGTTGGTGGAAGAAAACCAAAAAAAAAAAATATTCTTTTTCTCGACAATATTTTTTTTCTCTAAAGTTCCACAAATTATCTATTTTTATGCTTTTATCCTTATTTTACGATAATATATATTTTTTCTCTAAAACTGCATCAATGACCCTTTTTTCAATGTTTTTCGGAGATTTACAACTTTTCAAGGAAAACCATCTCTTTTACGTAAAAAAGAGGATTTTACACCAAAAATCAGTTTTTAATAATTTTCTATTGATTTCAATGTTTTGATTAAAAACAAGAAAATAAACACTATATACATATTATATTCTGAAACTGTACAAAGTTCCATATTACAATATACTTTTTCTATCTAAAATTTCATAAAATACGTTTTTTTCAGTTTTTAAAAATATTAACGGCATTTTCCATAAAACCCACTTTTTTAAGTATAAGATATGCGATTTGAATTATCCATTTTTCAACGTTTTGAAGGGTTTTACAATATGTTTATGACGAATCCACCTTCCCTTAGAAAAAAAAAAGTATGTTTTTAGCTCCAAAAGTGAGTTTTTCATTAATTTTCTCTGAATTTCCATGTTTTAATTAAAAACATGAACTATACTCTATAGCATATTGTTTTTCTCTTTAAAGTTATATAAACTACCCTATTTAAATCTTTATATTGGTTTCAACAACATTTTGAAGAAAATCCCATTTTCATGTTATATAAAATGTAATACAAGCCATTTCAAGGAAAAAATATATATATTTCTTTAAGAAAAAGGTGTTTTCAGTGTTTTTTTTTTTTCATTTCCATGTTTTGATTGAAAATGAAGGATAAGGCAGGAAATATAAGTGTAATAGGCGTTTCGATGAAATTGTATAGACCTAAGCTATTTGAATAATCATGAATGAGAGCGTGAATAACCATGCATAAGGAAGTGTAAGGTCAGGATGTGTGTCAGCATTTCCGTTACTGGTAGCCGTAACACCTCGAAGCTAATCGACTTGTTTGTTAAACACCGATAAGACTAAATCTCGCATTCAGCTTGTTAGGTAGGAACACCCTATTGGTAGTAGATAAGGTACGTCATTGTCACGCGAACCCATTATTGGCTAGCTACCTAGTTTGTCGTCACAGCTGTATTAATGACGTCAACACTGTAGGGTTCAGTTGGATATTCTCGTCAGTTAGAGAGTCAGATGATCGTTGGCCTCCAGAATATTCACACGTAATCCCCGTGAACGTTAACGATATAAGGGAGAAGCACTAAAAGACAGAGAAGCAAGTAACTGACAGTGTGTAAGAGAGAGTGAAAGTACCGCGGTCGTGACGATCTTTGTTACCCACTTATAACATATATTTTTGTAATAAAGTACAAAAAGGAGAACTCATCTTAATCAACCTCAAGACTCACCTAGCATAACAGTTATTGGGAACTTCCATAAAAAAACCCATAACATAAGAAAATTTATGGCAATTCATTGTTTTCTCTCAAAATTGCATTAATTATCCCCTTTCCAGAGTTTTTAGAAAAATTAACATCTTATCTTACAGACCATCTTTTTTTTTGTTTTTTTTTTGTTCAGAAAAATGTAATATATGCAATTTCACGAAAAAAGTTCCTTTTCACCTAAAAAGTGAAATTTTTGATGATTTTCTGCTTATTTCATTGTTATCATCAAAAAATAAACAAAAAACACTGAATATTGCGACAATATATTTTTTTCTGAAAAAAATCATAAATGACGTGTTTTTCAACGTTTTTAGGAGTATTAAAGAAATTTTGATCAAAATCCCCTTTCACAAGTATAATATATGAAATTTGAATGAAGAAAAGAATTCTGAATAAAAGTTACTTTTTCAATGTTTGTTATATTTGTTGGTGGAAGAAGAAAAGAAAATACATTCTTTTTCTAGACAATATTTTTTTTCTCTAAAATTGCAAAAATTATCTATTTTTATGCTTTTATCCTTATTTTACGATAATTTTTTTTTCTCTAAAACTGCATAAATTACTTTTTTTCAATGTTTGTCGGAGATTTGAAACTTTTCAAGGAAAACAATCTCTTTTACGAAAAAAAATATGATTTTACACCAAAAGTCAGTTTTTAATAATTTTCTATTGATTTCAATGTTTTGATTAGTAACAAGAAAATAAACAGTATATACATCTTCTTTCTCTGAAACTGTACAAAGGTCCCATTTTTAATCTTTTTGCACGTTTAAACACATTTTGTAGAAAAAATATTTTCCATGTTAATATATACTTTTTCTATCAAAAATTTCTTAAAATACATTTTTTTTTAGTTTTTAAGAGAATTAACGGCATTTTTAATGAAACCTTCTTTTACAAGTATAACATATGCGATTTGAATAATCCATTTTTCAACGTTTTTCAGGGTTTTATAATATTTTTATGACAAATCCATCTTCCCTTAGAAAAAAAGTATGTTTTTACACCTAAAACTGAGTTTTTCAGTAATCTTCTTTGAATTTTCATGTTTTAATAAAAAAAACATGAACAATGCACTATAGCATATTGTTTTTCTCTTTAAAGTTACAATCATAAACTACCCTATTTAAACCTTTTTATTGGTTTTAACAACATTTAAAAAAAAATCCATTTTTCATGTTACATAAAATGTAATAGAAGCTATTTCAAGGAAAAAAATATTATTTCTTTTAGAAAAACAATTTTTCAGTATTTTTTATTTTCATTTCCATGTTTTAAATGAAAATGAAGGAAAAAGCAAGAAAAATATTAACTTTTTATTATTTATTATTTTTTTCCTTCAAAATTGCATAAATTATTCCTTTTCCAGCATTTTTAGGAGAATAACCATCTTATCTAAGAAAGACCATCTTTTTTTTAGTTCAGAAAAAAGGAATATATGCCATTTCAAAAAAAATATATCTTTGCACCGAAAAAGTGAATTTTTCGATGATTTTCTGCTTATTTTATTGTTCTCATCAAAAAATAAACAAAAAACACTGAATAATGCTACATTATACTTTATTTCTGAAAAAAGTCATAAATGACGTGTTTTTCAACGTTTTTAGGAGTATGAACGGCGTTTAAACAAAAAGAAAATTTTGACTAAAAAGTGCCTTTTTCAATGTTTTTTTCTTTTCATTTGTTAGTGGAAGAAAACCAAAAAAATACGTTCTTTTTCTCGACAATATTTTTTTTCTCTAAATCTGAACAAATGACCTATTTTTATGCTATTATCCTTATTTTACGGCAATATATATATTTTTACTCTATAACTGCATAAATGACCCTTTTTACAATGTTTTTTCGGAGATTTACAACTTTTCAATGAAAATCATCTCTTTTACGAAAAAAATATGATTTTACACCAAAAGTCAGTTTCTTATAATTTTATATTTATTTCAATGTTTTGATTAAAAACATGAAAAGAAATACTATATGCATATTCGTTCTCTGAAACTGTCCAAAGTTCTCATTTTTAACCTTTTTGGACGTTTAAACACATTTTGTAGAAAACAACTTTTTCATGTTACAATACATATACTTTTTTATATCTAGAATTTCATAAAGTACGTTTTTTTCAGTTATTAAGAGTATTAACGGCATTTTCTATAAAACTTTCTTTTATAAGTATAAGATGTGCTATTTTAATTATCCATTTTTCAACGTTTTTAAGATTTTTACATGAATTTTATGACTAATCCACCTTCCCTTAGAAAAAAAAAGTATATTTTTACCTCCAAAAGTGAATATTTCATTAATTTTCTCTGAATTTCCACGTTTTAATTAAAACATGAAATATACGCTATAGCATATTGTTTTTCTCTTTAAAGTAGCATAAACAACCCTATTTAAACCTTTTTATTGGTTTCAACAACATTTTGAGGAAAATCATATTTTCATGTTACATAAAATGTAATACAAGCCATTTCAAAGAATAAAATAAATATTTCTTTATGAAAAAGGATTTTTCAGTGTTTTTTTTTTTCATTTCCATGTTTTGATTGAAAATGAAGGAAAAAGCAAGAAATATATTAACTTTTTATTGGTATTCATTTTTTTCTCTCAAAATTGCATAAATTATCCCCTTTCCAGAGTTTTTAGGAGAATTAACATCTTATCTTAGAAAGACCATCTTTTTTTTTTTAGTTCAGAAAAAAGGAATATATGCAATTTCACGAAAAAAGTTCCTTTTCACCAAAAAAGTGAATTTTTCGATGATTTTCTCATTATTTCATTGTTATCATAAAATGAAAAATGAAAAAAACTAAATATTGCGAAAATATACTTTTTTCTGAAAAAATTATAAATGACGTGTTTTTCAACGTTTTTAGGAGTATTAATGGCATTTAAAACAAAATTCTTTTTTACAAGTATAATATATGCAATTTGAATAAGGTAGAAAATTCTGCCTTAAAATGTGACATTTTCAATGTTTTTTTTTCTTATTTTCATTTGTTGGTGGAAGAAAATCAAAAAAATACTTTCTTTTTCTCGATAATATTTTTTTCCTCTAAAATTGAAAAAAATACCTATTTTTATGCTTTTATCCTTATTTTTCGATAATATATTTTTTTTCTCTAAAACTGTATAAATGACCCTTTTTTCAGTGTTTTGCGAAGATTTACAACTTTTCAAAGAAAACCGTCTCTTTTACATAAAACATATGATTTTACACCAAAAGTAAGTTTTTATTAATTTTCTATTGATATTAATTAATTTCCTACTGATTTCAATGTTTTGATTAAAAACAAGAAAATAAACACCATATACATCTTCTTTCTCTGGAACTGTACAAAGTTCCCATTTTTAACCTTTTTGGACTTTTAAACACATTTTGTAGAAAACAACTTTTTCGTATTAAAATATACTTTTTCTATCTAAAATTCCATAAAATACTTTTTTTTCAGTTTCTTAGAGTATTAACGGCATTTTGCATAAAACCCCTTCTTACAAGTATAAGATATGCGATTTGAGTTATCCATTTTCAACGTTTATAAAGGTTTTACAATATTTTTATGTCAAATTCTCCTTCCCTTAGAAAAAAAAGAATGTTTTTACCACCAAAAGTAAGTTTTTCAGTAATTTCCTTTGAATTTCCATGTTTTAATAAAAAAAAAAACATGAAGAATACGCTATAGCATAATGTTTTTCTCTTTAAAGTTACAATCATAAACTACCCTATTTTTATTGGTTTTAACAACATTTTAAAGAAAACCCCTTTTTCATGTTACAGAAAATGTTATATGAGCCATTTCAAGGAAAAACATATATATTTCTTTTAGAGAAAGGATATTTCAGTGTTTTTTCTTTTCATTTCCATGTTTTGAATGAAAATGATGGAAAAGCAAGAAATATATTAACTTTTTATTGCAATTAATATTTTTCTCTCAAAATAGCATAAATTATCCCTTTTTTCAGCGTTTTTAGGAGAATTAACATCTTATCTAAGAAAGACCATCTTTTTTTTAGTTCAGAAAAAAAGAATATATGCCATTTCACGAAAAAAATGTCTTTCCACCGAAAAAGTGAAATTTCGGTTATTTTCTGCTTATTTTATTGTTTTCATTAAAAAATAAACAAAAAACACTGAATAATGCAACATTATACCTTTTTTCTGAAAAAACATTTTTCATCGTTTTTAGGAGTATTAACGGCATTTTAAACAAAATATCTTTTTACAAGTATAATATATTATATTTGAATAAAGAAGAAAGTTCTGCCTAAAAAAGGACTTTTTCTATTTCAATTGTTGGTGGAAGAAAATAAAAAAAAATCATTCTTTTCTCGACAATATTTTTTTTCTTTAAAATTACACAAATTACCTATTTTTATGCTTTTATCCTTATTTGACGATAATACATTTTTTATCTCTAAAACTGCATAAATGACCCTTTTTTCAATGTTTTTCGGAGATTTATAACTTTTCAAGAAAAACAATGTCTTCTACGAAAAAAATATGATTTTACACCAAAAGTCAGTTTTTAATATTTTTTTTATTTATTTCAATGTTTTGATTAAAAATAAAAAAAAATGAACACTATATACATCTTCCTTCTCTTAAACTGTACAAATTTCCCATTTTTAACATTTTTGGACGTTTAAACACATTTTGTAAAAAAAAACTTTTTCATGTTACAATATACTTTTTCTATCTTAAATGTCATAAAATACGTTTTTTCAGTTTTTAGGAGTATTAAGGCATTTTCCATAAAACCATCTTTTACAAGTATAAGATATGCGATTTGAATTATGTCTTTTTCAACGATTTTAAGGGTTTTACAATATTTTTTTGACAAATCCATCTTCTCTTTAGAAAAAAAAGTATGTTTTTACCACCAAAAGTGAGTTTTTCAGTAATTTTTTTTTTAATTTCCATGTTTTAATAAAAAACATGAACAATACGCTTTTGCATAATGTTTTTCTCCTTAAAGTTACAATCATAAACTATCCTATTTAAACTTTTTTATTGGTTTTAACAACATTTTAAAGAAAATCCCTTTTTCATGTTATATAAAATGTAATAAAAGCCATTTCAAGGAAAAAATATATAGATCTTTTAGAAAAAGAATTTTTGAATGTTTTTTTCTTTTCATTTCAATGTTTTGAATAAAAATGAAGAGAAAGAAATATATTAACTTTTTATTGCAATTAATTTTTTTCTCTCAAAATTGCATAGATTATCCTTTTTCCTGCGTTTTTAGGAGAATTAACATCTTATATAAGAAAGACAACCTTTTTTTTAGTAAAAAAAAAAAAAAAAAAAAGAATATATGTCATTTCACGAAAAAAGTTTCTTTGCACCGAAAATGTTAATTTTTTTTTAATGATTTTGTGCTTATTTTATTGTTTTCATCAAAAAATAAACAAAATACAGAGAATAATGCGACATTATACTTTATTTTTTGAAAAAAATCATAAATGCTGTGTTTTTCAACGTTTTTAGAAGTATTAACGGCATTTTAAACAAAACCCCATTTTACAAGTATAATATATGCAATTTGAATAAAGATGAAAATTCTACCTAAAAAGTGACTTTTTCAATGTTTTTTTTTTTCATTTGTTGGTGGAAGAAAACCAAAAAAATACTTTCTTTTTTCACGACAATATTTTTTTCTCTGAAACTGCACAAATTACCTATTTTTATGCTTTTATCCTTATTTTACGATAATATATATTTTTTTCCCTAAAACTGCATAAATGACCTTTTTTAAATGTTTTTCAGAGATTTACAACTTTTAGAGGAAAACCATCTCTTTTAAGAAAACAATATGATTATACACCAAAAATCAGTTTTTAATAATTTACTATTGATTTCAATGTTTTGATTAAAAACAAGAAAATAAATACTATATAAATCTTCTTTCTCTGAAACTGTACAAAGTTCCCATTTTTAATCTTTTTGGACGTTTAAACACATTTTGTAGAAAACAACTTTTTCATGTTAAAATATATTTTTTTATCTAAAATCCCATAAAATAATTTTTTTCCAGTTTTTAAGAGTATTAACAGCATTTTTCATAAAACCCTTTTTAAGAGGTATAAGATATGCGATTTGAATTATCCATTTTCAACGTATTTGACGGTTTTACAATATCTTTATGTCAAATCCACCTTCCTTTAGAAAAAAAAGTATGTTTTTACCACTAAAAGTGAGTTTTTCAGTAATTTCCTTTGAATTTTCATGTTTTAATAAAAAAAACACGAACAATGCATTATAGCATATTGTTTTTCTCTTTAAAGTTACAATCATAAACTACCCTATTTAAACCTTTTTATTGGTTTTAACAACAATTTAAAGAAAATCTTTTTTTCATGTTACATAAAATGTAATACAAGCCATTTCAAGGAACAAAATATATATTTCTTTTAGAAAAAGGATATTTTGGTGTTTTTTCTTTTCATTTCAATGTTTTTAATGAAAATGAAGGAAAAAGCAAGAAGTATATTAACTTTTTCTTGCAATTATTATTTTTCTCTCAAAATTTCATAAATTATCCTTTTTCCAGCGTTTTTAGAAGAATTTACATCTTATCTAAGAATGACCATCTTTTTTTTAGTTCAGAAAAAAGGAATATATGCCATTTCAGGAAAAAAAGTTTCTTTGCACCGAAAAAGTTAAATTTCGTTTATTTTCTTCTTATTTCATTGTTTTCATCAAAAAATAAACAAAAAGCATTGAATATTGTGTCAATATACTTTTTTTCTGAAAAAAATCATAAATGACGTTTTTTTCAACGTTTTTAGCAGTATTAACGGCATTTTAAACAAAATTTCATTTTACAAGTATGATATATGCAATTTAAATAAAGAAAAAAATTCTGCCTAAAATGTGACCTTTTCAATGTTTTTTTCTTATTTTCATTTGTTGGTGGAAGAAAACCAAAAAAATACATTATTTTTCTCAACAGTATTTTTTTTCTTTAAAATTTCACATATATATGATTATACTCCAAAAATCAGTTTTTATTAATTTTCAATTGATTTCAATGTTTTGATTAAAAACAAGAAAATAAACACTATATAAATTTTTTTTTCTCTGAAACTGTACAAAGTTCCCATTTTTAACCTTTTTGGACGTTTAAACACATTTTGTAAAAAACAACTTTTTTATGTTAAAATATACTTTCTCTATCTAAAATCCTATAAATTACTTTTTTTCTTTTTTTAAGAAAATTAAGGCATTTTCCATTGACGCATCTTTTACAAGTATAAGATATGCGATTTGAATTATGCATTTTTCAACGTTTTTAAGGATTTTACAATATTTTTATGTCAAATCCACCTTCATTTAGAAAAAAAAATGTTTTTACCACCAAAAGTGAGTTTTTCAGTAATTTTCTTGGAATTTCCATGTTTTAATAGAAAAAACATAAACAATACGTTATAGCATTTTATTTTTCACTTTAAAGTTACAATCATAAACTACCCTATTTAAACCTTTTTATTAGTTTCAACAACAATTTAAAGAAAATCCCTTTTTCATGTTACATAAAAAGTAATACAAGCCATTTCAAAGAAAAAAATATATTTTTCTTTTAGAAAATGAATTTTTTAATGTTTTTTCTTTTCATTTCTATGTTTTTAATTGAAATGAAGGAAAAAGCAAGAAATATATTAACTTTTATTGCAATTAATATTTTTCTCTCAAAATTGCATAAATTATCCCGTTTCCAGCGTTTTAAGGAGAATTAACATCTTATATAAGAAAGACAAACTTTTTATTTAGTTAAAAAAAAAAAAAAAAAACAGGACTATATGCCATTTTACGAAAAAATTTTCTTTGCACCGAAAATATGAAATTTCGATGATTTTCTCCTTATTTCATTGTTTTAATCAAAAAATAAACAAAAAACACTGAATAATGCGAAATTACATTTTATTGTTGAAAAAAATCATAAATAACGTGTTTTTCAACGTTTATAGGAGTATTAACGGCATTTAAAAAAAAAAACTCATTTTACAAGTATAATATTTGCAATTTCAATAAATAAGAAAATTCTGCCTAGAAATTGACTTTTTCTATGTTTTTTTTACTTATTTTCATTTATTAGGGGAAGAAAACCAAAAAAATACATTTTTTTTCTCGACAATATTTTTTTCTCTAAGATTACACAAATTACCTATTTTTATGTCTTTATCCTTATTTTACGATAATATAATATATATTTTTTTCTAAAACTGCATAAATGAACCTTTTTTCAAAGTTTTTCAGAGATTTACAACTTTTCAAGGAAAACCATCTCTTTTACAAAAATAATATGATTTTACACCAAAAGTCAGTTTTTGATAATTTTTTTATTGATTTCAATGTTTTGATTGAAAACAAGAATATAAACACCATATACAACTTCTTTCTTTGATACTGTACAAGGTTTCCATTTTTAACCTTTTTGGACGTTTAAACACATTTTGTAGAAAACAACTTTTTCATGTTAAAATATACTTTTTCTAACTAAAATTTCATAAAAAACGTTTTTTTTTTTTCAGTTTGTAAGAGTATTATTTTTTGCATAAAACCCCCTTTTACAAGTATAAGATATGCGATTTGAATTATCCATTTTTCAACGTTTTTAAGGGTTTTACAATATTTTTATGTCAAATCCTTTTTCCCTTAAAAAAAAAAAAGTATATTTTTACCTCCAAAAGTGAGTTTTTCAGTAATCTTCTCTGAATTTCCATGTTTAAATTAAAAACATGAACTATACGCTATACCATATTGTTTTTATCTTTCAAGTTACATAAACAACCCTATTAAAATCTTTTTATAGGTTTTAACAACATTTTGAAGGAAATCCCTTTTTCATGTTACATAAAATGTAATACAAGCCATTTCAAGGGAAAAAATATATATTTTTTTAAGAAAAGGATTTTTTAATTTTTTTTTTCATTTCCTTGTTTTGATTGAAAATGAAGGAAAAAGCAAGAAATATAATTATTAACTTTTTATTGCAATTCATTTTTTTCTCTCAAAATTGCATCGATTATCCCCATTCCATCGTTTTTAGGAGAATTAACATATTATCTTAGAAAGACCATCTTTTTTTTTAGTTAAGAAAAAAAGAAATATATGCAATTTCACGAAAAAAAGTTCCTTTTCACCGAAAAAGTGAATTTTTCGATAATTTTCTGCTTATTATATTATTATCACAAAAAAATAAACAAAAAACACTGAATATTGCGTCAATATACTTTTTTCTGAAAAAAAAACATAAATGACGTTTTCTTCAACGTTTTTAGGAGTATTAAACAAAATCCCCTTTTACAAGTATGATATATGTATTTTAAATAAAAAAAAAAATTCTGCCTAAAAAGTGACTTTTTCAATGTTTTTTTCTTATTTTCATTTATTGGTGAAAGAAAACCAAAAAAATACATTCTTTTTCTCAACAATATATTTTTTTTAAATTGCACAAATTACCTATTTGTAAGATTTTATCCTTATTTTACGTTAATATTTTTTTTCTCTTAAACAGCATAAATGACCCTTTTTTCAATGTTTTTCAGAGATTTACAACTTTTCAAAGAAAACCATCTCTTTTAAGAAAAATATATGATTATACACCAAAAATCAGTTTTTATTAATTTTCTATTGATTTCAATGTTTTGATTAAAAACAAGAAAATAAACACTTCTTTCTTTGAAACTGTACAAAGTTCCCATTTTTAACCTTTTTAGATGTTTAAACACATTTTGTAGAAAACAACTTTTTCATATTAAAACACACTTTTTCTATCTAAAATTCCATAAAATACTTTTTTTCAGTTTTTAAGAGAATTAACAGCATTTTTTATAAAAACCCCTTTCTACATGTATAACATATGCGATTTGAATAATCCATTTTTAAACGTTTTTAAGGGTTTTTCAATATTTTTATATCAAATCCACGTTCCCTTAAAAAAAAAGTATGTTTTTACAACCAAAAGTGAGTTTTTCAGTAATTTCGTTTGAACTTCCATGTTTTAATAAAAAAAAAAGCATAAACAATACTTTATAGCATATTGTTTTTCTCTTTAAAGTTACAATCATAAACTACCCTATTTATAGCATTTTATTAGGTTTAACAACAATTTAAAGAAAATCATTTTTTCATGTTACATAAAATGTAATACAAGCCATTTCAAGGAAAAAAATATATATTTCTTTTAAAAAAAGGATTTTTTAAGAGTTTTTTGTTTTTATTTCCATGTTTTAATGAAAATGAAGGAAAAAGCAAGAAATATATTAACGTTTTATTGCAATTCATATTTTTCTCTCAAATTTGCATAAATTATCCTTTTTCCAGCGTTTTTAGGAGAATTAACATCTTATCTAAGAAAGAACATTTTTTTTCTAGTTCACGAAATAAAGTTTCTTTGCACCGAAAGAGTGAAATTTCGTTGATTTTCTGCTTATTTCATTGTTTTCATCAAAAAATTAAAAAAAAACACTGAATAATGCGACATTATACTTTATTTCTGAAAAAATCATAAATGACGTGTTTTCCAACGTTTTTAGCAGTATTAACAGCATTTTAAACAAAACCTCCTTTTATAAGTATAATATATGCAATTTGAATAAAGAAGAAAATTCTGCCTAAAACAGACTTTTTTATGTTCTTTTACTTATTTTCATTTGTTGGTAGAAGAAAACCAAAAAAAATACATTCTTTTCCTCGACAATATTTTTTTTCACTAAGATTACACAAATTACCTTTTTTATGCTTTTATCCTTATTTTACGATAATATTTTTTTTCTCTAAAACAGCATAAATGACCCTTTTTTCAATGTTTTTCAGAGATTTACATTTTTTAAAAGAAAACCATCTCTTTTAAGAAAAATATATGATTATACACCAAAAGTCAATTTTTTAAAATTTTCTATTGATTTCAATGTTTTGATTGAAAACAAGAATAAAAACACCATATATATTTTCTTTCTCAAATACTGTACAAAGTTTCAATTTTTAACCTTTTTGGACGATTAAATACATTTTGTAGAAAACTTTTTCATGTTAAAATATACTTTGTCTAACTAAAATTTCATAAAATACGTTTTTTACAGTTTTTAAGAGTATTAACGGCATTTTGCATAAAACTCCCTTTTACAAGTATTAGATATGCAATTTGCATTAACCATTTTTCAGCGTTTTTAAAGGTTTTGCAATATTTTTATGTCAAATCCACCTTCCCTTAGAAAAAAAAGTATGTTTTTATCACCAAAATTAAGATTTTTCAGTAATTTCCTTTGAATTTCCATGTTTTAATAAAAAAACATGAACAATACGCTATAGCATATTGTTTTTCTCTTTAAAGTTTCAATCATAAACAACCCTATTTAAACCTTTTTATTGGTTTTAACAACATTGTAAGGAAATTCCTTTTTCATGTTACATAAAATTTAATACAAGCCATTTCAAGGAAAAAAATATATATTTCTTTTAGAAAAACGACTTTTCAGTGTTTTTTCTTTTCATTTCCATGTTTTTAATGAAAATAAGGAGAAAAGCAAGAAATATATTTACTTTTTAATACAATTAATATTTTTCTCTCAAAAGTGCATAAATTATCCCTTTTTCAACGTTTTTAGGAGAAATTCCATCTTATCTAAGAAACATTTTCTATTTTTTTTGTTTAAGAAAAGAAATATATGCCATTTCGCAAAAAAAGTTTATTTCCACCGAAAATGTGAAATTTGGATGATTTTCTGCTTATTTCATTGTTTTCATTTAAAAATAAACAAAAAACACTGAATAATGCGATATTGTACTTTATTTCTGAAAAAAAATCATGAATGCCGTGTTTTTCAACGTTTTTAGGAGTATTAACGGCATTTTAAAGTAATCCCTTTTTACAGGTATAATATATGCAATTTGAATAAAGAACAAAATTCTACCTAAAAAGTGACTTTTTCAATGTTTTTTTTTTTCTTATTTTCATTTGTTGGTGGAAGAAAACCAAAAAAATACTTTCTTTTTCCCGACAATATTTTTTTCTCTAAAATTGCAGAAATTACGTATTTTTATGCATTTATCCTTATTTTACGATAATATATTTTTTTTGTCTAAAACAGCATAATTGACCCTTTTTTCAATGTTTTTCAGAGATTTACAACTTTTAAAGAAAAACCATCTCTTTGAAGAAAAATATATGATTATACACCAAAAATCAAATTTTATTAATTTTATATTGATTTCAATGTTTTGATTTAAAAAAAGAAAATAAACACTATATAAATCTTCTTTCTCTGAAACTGTACAAAGTTCCCATTTTTTACCTTTTTGGACGTTTAAACACATTTTGTAGAAAACAATTTTTTCATGTTAAAATATACTTTTTCTATCTAAAATTCCATAAAATACTTTTTTTTCAGTTTTTAAGAGTATTAACGGCATTTTTCATAAAAACCCCTTTTTACATGCATACGATATGTGATTTGAATTATCCATTTTTAAATGTTTTTAAGGGTTTTACAATATTTTTATGTCAAATCCACCTTCTCTTAGAAAAAAATGTATGTTTTTACCACCAAAAGTGAGTTTTTTAGTATTTTCCTTTGAATTTCCATGTTTTAATAAAAAAACATAAACAATACGTTATAGCATATTGTTTTTTCTCCTTAAAGTTACAATCATAAACTACCCTATTTAAACCATTTTTTTAGTTTTAACAACAATTTAAAGTAAATCCCTTATTCATGTTACATAAAATTTAATACAAGCTGTTTCAATGAAAAAATATATATATTTCTTTTAAAAAAAGGATTCTTTAAGTGTTTTTTGTTTTCATTTCCATGTCTTTAATGAAAATGAAAAAAGAAATATATTAACTTTTTATTGCAATTCATATTTTTCTCTCAAATTTGCATAAATTATCCTTTCTCCAGCGTTTTTTTTTAGATCAGAAAAAAGGAATATATGCCATTTCACGAAAAAAAGTTTCTGCACCGAAAAAGTGAGATTTTGTTGATTTTCTGCTTATTTCATTGTTTTCATCAAAAAATAAACAAAAAACACTGAATAATGTGACATTATACTTTATTTCTGAAAAAAATCATAAATGACGTGTTTTTGAACGTTTTTAGGAGTATTAACGGCATTTTAAACAAAACCTCCTTTTACAAGTATAGTATATGCAATTTGAATAAAGAAGAAAATTCTGCCTAAACAGTGAATTTTTCTATGTTTTTTTACTTATTTTCATTTGTTGGTAGAAGAAAACCAAAAAAATACATTCTTTTTCTAGACAATTTTTTTTTTTCACTAAAATTATACAAAATACCTTTTTTTATGCCTTTATGCTTATTTGACGATAATATATATTTTTCTCTAAAACAGCATAAATGACCCTTTTTTCAATATTTTTCTGAGATTTACAACTTTTAAAGGAAAACCATCTCTTTTAAGAAAAATATATGATTATACACCAAAAGTCAGTTTTTGATAATTCTCTATTGATTTCAATGTTTTGATTGAAAACAAGAATATAAACACCATATACATCTTCTTTCTCTGATACTGTACAAAGTATCCATTTTTAACCTTTTTGGACGTTTAAACACATTTTGTAGAAAACAACTTTTTCATGTTAAAATACACTTTTTCTAACTAAAATCTCATAAAATACGTTTTTTACAGATTTTAAGAGTATTAACGGCATTTTGCATAAGACCCCCTTTTACAAGTATTAGATATGCGAGTTGCATTATCCATTTTCCAACGTTTTTAACGGTTTTACAAAATTTTTATGTCAAATCCACCTTCCCATAGAAAAAAATTATGTTTTTATCACCAAAAGTGAGTTTTTCAGTAACTTCCTTTGAATTTCCATGTTTTAATAAAAAAACATGAACAATACGCAATACCATATTGGTTTTTCTCTTTAAAGTTTCAATCATAAACTACACTATTTAAACCTTTTTATTGGTTTTAACAACATTGTAAGGAAATTTTTTTTTCATAAACACATTTTGTAGAAAACAACTTTTTCATGTTACAATATACTTTTTCTATGTAAAATTCCATAAATTACGTTTTTTTTTTAGTTTTTAAGAGTATTAACGGAATTTTACATTAAACCCTCTTTTACAAGTATAACATATGCGATTTGAATTATCAATTTTTCAACGTTTTTAAGGGTTTTACAATATTTTTATGTCAAATCCATCTTCCTTTAGAAAATAAAAGTATGTTTTTACATCCAAAAGTGAGTTTTTCAGTAATTTTCTTTGAATTTCCATGTTTTAATTAAAAATATGAACAATACACTATAGCGTATTGTTTTTCTCTTTAAAGTTACATAAACTACCCTATTTAAACCTTTTTATTTGTTTTAACAACATTTTGAAGAAAATCTCTTTTTCATGTTACATAAAATGTAATACAAGCCATTTCAATGAAAAAATATATATTTCTTTAAGAAAAAGGATTTTTCAGTGTTTTTTCCTTTCATTTCCATGTTTTGAATGAAAATGAAGGAAAAAGCAAGAAATATATTAATTTTTCAGGGCAATTCACTTTTTTTCTCTCAAAATTGCATAAATTATCCCGTTTCCAGCGTTTCTTGAGAATTAACATCTTATCTAAGAAAGACCATCTTTATTTTAGTTCAGAAAAAAGGAATATATGCAATTTCACGAAAAAAGTTTCTTTTCACCGAAAAAGTTAATTTTTTGATGATTTCTGCTTATTTCATTGTTTTCATCAAACAATAAACAAAAAACACTGAATATTGCCACAATATACTTTTTTCTGAAAAAAATAATAAATGACGTGTTTTTCAACGTTTTTAGGAGTATTAACGGCATTTTAAACAAAACCCCCTTTTACAAGTATAATATATGCAATTTGAATAAAGAAGAAAATACTGCCTAAAAAGTGACTTTTTCATGTTTTTTTCATATTTTCATTGTTTGGTGGAAGAAAACCAAAAAATACATTCTTTATCTCGACAATATTTTTTTTCTCTAAAATTGCACAAATTACCTATTTTTATGCTTTTATCCTTATTTTTCGACAATTTATTTATTTTTCTCTAAAACCGCATTAATGACCCTTTTTTCAATGTTTTTCGGAGATATACTAATTTTAAAGAAAAACCATCTCTTTTACGAAAAAAATATGATTTTACACCAAAAGTCACTTTTTTAATAATTTTTTATTGATTTCAATGTTTTGATTAAAAACTAGAAAATAAACGCTATATACAATTTTTTTTTCCCTGAACCTGTACAAAGTATCCATTTTCAACCTTTTTGGACGTTTAAACACACTTTGTAGAAAACAACTTTTTCATTTTACAATATACTTTTTCTATGTAAAATACCATAAATTACGTTTTTTTCAGTTTTTAAGAGTATTAACGGCATTTTACATAAAACCCCTTTTCAAAAGTACAACATTTGCGATTTCAATTATATATTTTTCAACGTTTTTAAGGGTTTTACAATATTTTCATGTCAAATCCGTCTTCCCATAGAAAATAAAAGTATCTTTTTACATCCAAAAGTGAGTTTTTCAGTAATTTTCTTTGAATTTTCATGTTTTAATTAAAAATGTTAACAATGCGCTATAGCGTATTGTTTTTTCTCTTTAAAGTTACATAAACTACCCTATTTAAACCTTTTTATTTGTTTTAACAACATTTTGAAGAAAATCTTTTTTCATGTTACATAAAATGTAATACAAGCCATTTCAATGAAAAAATATATATTTCTTTAAGAAAAAGGATTTTTTAGTGTTTTTTCCTTTCATTTCCATGTTTTTTTTTCTCTCAAAATTGCATAAATTATCCCGTTTCCAGGGTTTCTTGGAGAATTAATATCTTATCTAAGAAAGACCATCTTTATTTTAGTTCAGAGAAAAGGAATATATGCAATTTCACGAAAAAAGTTTCTTTTCACCGAAAAAGTTAATTTTTTGATGATTTTCTGCTTATTTCATTGTTTTCAGCAAACAATAAACAAAAAACACTGAATATTGCCACAATATACTTTTTTTCTGAAAAAAATAATAAATGACGTGTTTTTCAACGTTTTTAGGAGTATTAACGGCATTTTAAACAAAACCCCCTTTTACAAGTATAATATATGCAATTTGAATAAAGAAGAAAATTCCGCCTAAAAAGTGACTTTTTCTAGTTTTTTTTCGTATTTTCATTTATTTGTGGAGGAAAACCAAAAAAATGCATTCTTTTTCTTGACAATACTTTTTTTTCTCTAAAATTGCACAAATTACCTATTTTTATGTTTTTATCCTTATTTTACGACAATATTTTTTTTTTCTCTAAAACCGCATAAATGACCTTTTTTTCAATGTTTTTTGGAGATTTACTACTTTTAAAGAAAAACCATGTCTTTTACGAAAAAAACATGATTTTACACCAAAAGTCACTGTTTTAATATTTTTTCATTGATTTCAATGTTTTGATTAAAAACAAGAAAATAAATACTATATACATTTTCTTTCTCTGAAACTGTAAAAAGTATCCATTTTTAACCTTTTTGGACGTGTAAATACATTTTGTAGAAAATAACTTTTTCATGTTAAAATATACTTTTTCTCTCTAAAATTTCATAAATTACGTTTTTTTCAGTATTTAAGAGTATTAACGGCATTTTTACGTACAACCCCCTTTTACAAGTATTATATGCGATTTGAATTATCCATTTTTCAACGTTTTTAAGGATTTTAATATATTTTTATGACAAATCCATTTTCCCTTAGAAAAAAAAAGTGTGTTTTTACCTCCAAAAGTGAGTTTGTCAGTAATTTTCTTTGAATTTCCATGTTTTAATTAAATACCTGAACAATAAGCTATAGCGTATTGTTTTTCTCTTTGAAGTTACATATACTACCCTATTTAAATAAACCTTTTCATTGTTTTACAAACATTTTGAAGAAAATCCGTTTTTCATGTTACATAAAATGTAATACAAGCCATTTCAATGAAAAAATATATATTTCTTTAAGAAAAAATAAATTTTTATTGTTTTTTCTTTTCATTTCCATGTTTTGAGTGAAAATGAAGGAAAAATAAAGAAATGTATTAAGTTTTCATGGCAATTCATTTGTTTCTCTCAAAATTGCATAAAATATCCCGTTTCCAGCGATTCTTGGAGAATTAACATATTATCTACGAAAGACCATCCTTATTTTAGTTCAGAAAAAAGGAATATATGCTATTTTACGAAAAAAGTTTCTTTTTACCGAGAAAGTGAATATTTCGATGATTTTCTGCTTATTTCATTGTATTCATCAAAAAATAAACAAAAAACACTGAATATTGTCATAATATACTTTTTTTCTGAAAAAAAATTATAAATGACGTGTTTTTCAACGTTTTTAGGAGTATTAACAGCATTTTAAACAAAACCTTCTTCTAAAAGTATTATATATGCTTTTTGAAAAGAAGAAAATTCTGCCTAAAAAGTGACTTTTTCAATGTTTTTTTTTCATATTTTCATTTGTTGGTAGAAGAAAACCAAAAAAATACATTTTATTTCTCTACAATATTTTTTTTTCTAAAAATTGCATAAATTACCTATTTTATGCTTTTATCCTTATTTTACGACAATATTTTTTTTTTCTCTAAAACCGCATAAATGACCTTTTTTTCAATGTTTTTTGGAGATTTACTACTTTTAAAGAAAAACCATGTCTTTTACGAAAAAAACATGATTTTACACCAAAAGTCACTGTTTTAATATTTTTTCATTGATTTCAATGTTTTGATTAAAAACAAGAAAATAAATACTATATACATTTTCTTTCTCTGAAACTGTACAAAGTATCCATTTTTAACCTTTATGGACGTGTAGACACATTTTGTAGAAAATACCTTTTTCATGTTAAAATATACTTTTTCTATCTAAAATTTCATGAATTATGTTTTTTCAGTATTTAAGAGTATTAACGGCATTTTACGTAAAACCACCTTTTACAAGTATAACATATGCGATTTGAATTATCCATTTTTCAACGTTTTTAAGGGTTTTACAATATTTTTATGACAAATCCATCTTTTATTAGAATAAAAGTATGTTTTTACCTCCAAAAGTGAATTTTTCAGTAATTTTCTATGAATTTCCATGTTTTAATTAAAAACATGAACAATACGCTATAGCGTATATTTTTTTCTTTAAAGTTACATAAACTACCCTATTTAAACCTTTTTATTGGTTTTAACAAAATTTTGAGGAAAATCCCTTCTTCTTGTTACATAAAATGTAATACAAGATATTTCAATGAAAAAATATATATTTCTTTAGGAAAAAGGTTTTCTAGTGTTTTTTCTTTTCATTTCCATGTTTTGAGTGAAAATGAAGGAAAAAGCAAGAAATATATTAACTTTTCACGGCAATTCTTTTTTTTCTCTCAAAATTGCATAAATTATCCCGTTTCCAGCGTTTCTACGAGATTTAACATCTTTTCTAAGAAAGACCATTTTTATTTCAGTTCAGAAAAAAGGAATATATGCCATTTCATGAAAAAAGTTTCTTTTTACCGAAAAAGTAAATTTTTCGATGATTTTCTGCTTACTTCATTGTTTTCATCAAAAAATAAACAAAAAACCTTGAATAATGCCACAATATACTTTGTTTACTGAAAAAAAAATCTTAAATGACGTGTTTTTCAACGTTCTTAGGAGTATTGACGGCATTTTAAACAAAACCCTCTTTTACAAGTATAATACATGGAATTTCAATAAACAAGAAAATTCTGCCTAAAAAGTTACTTTTTCAAGGTTTTTTTCATATTTTCATTTGTTGGTGGAAGAAAACCAAAAAAAAAAAACATTCTTTTTCTCGACAATACTTTTTTCTCTAAAATTGCACAAATTACATATTTTTATGCTTTTATCCTTATTTTACGACAATATATATATTTTTTCTCTAAAACCGCATAAATGACTCTTTTTTCTATGTTTTTTTGAGATTTACTACTTTTGAAGGAAATCCATCTATTCTAGGAAAAAAAAAGATTTTCACAAAAAGTCACTTTTTTAATAATTTTCTATTGATATCAATATTTTGATAAAAAACAAGAAAATAAAAACTGTATACATTTTCTTTCTCAAAAGCTGTGCAAAGCACCCATTTTTAACCTTTTTGGACGTTTAAACACATTTTGTAGAAAACAACTTTTTCATGTTACAATATACTTTTTCTATCTAAATTTTCATAAATTATTTTTCTTACAGTTTTTAAGAGCATTAACGGCATAAAACCCCCTTTTACAAGTATAACATTTGCGATTTTAATTATCCATTTTTCAACGTTTTTAAGGGTTTTACAATAATTTTATAACAAATCCATCTTCCCTTAGAAAATGAAGTATGTTTTAACCTCCAAAAGTGAGTTTTTCTGTAATTTCCTTTGAATTTCTATGTTTTAATTAAAAACCTGAACAATACGCTATAGCGTATTGTTTTTCTCTTTAAAGTTACATAAACTACACTATTTAAACCTTTTTATTGGTTTTAACAACATTTTGAAATTTTTTTTTTTTCATGTTATATAAAATGTAATACAAGCCATTTCAATGAAAAAATATATATTTCTTTAAGAAAAAGGATTTTTCAGATTTATTTCTTTTTCATTTCTACGTTTTGAGTAAAAATGAAGGAAAAAGCAAGACATATATTAACTTTTCATTGCAATTCATTTTCAGTATTTTTAGTATTAACGGCATAAAAGCCCCTTTTACAAGTATAAAATTTGCGATTTGAATTATCCATTTTTCAACGTTTTTAAGGGTTTTATTATAATTTTATGATAAATCCATCTTCACTTAGAAAATAAAGTATGTTTTTACCTCCAAAAGTGAGTTTTTCAGTAATTTTCTTTGCATTTCCTTGTTTTAATTAAAAACATGAAATACGCTATAGCCTGTTGTTTTTCACTTTAAAGTTACATAAACTACCCTATTTAAACCTTTTTATTGGTTTTAACAACATTTTGAAGAAAATCCCTTTTTCATGTTACACGAAATGTAATACAAGCCATTTCAATGAAAAAATATATATTTCTTTAAGAAAAAAGATTTTTCAGTATTGTTTCTTTTCATTTCCATGTTTTGAGTGAAAATGAAGGAAAAAGCAAGAAATGTATTAACTTTTCATGGCAATTCATATTTTTCTCTCAAAATTGCATAAATTATCCCGTTTCCAGCGTTTCTAGGAGAATTAACATCTTATCAGTCTAAGAAAGACCATCTTTATTTTAGTTCAGAAAAAAGGAATATATGGCATTTTACGAAAAAAGTTTCTTTTTACCGAAATAGTGAATTTTTCGAAGATTTTCTGCTTATTTCATTGTTTTCTTAAAAAAAAAAAAAAACACTGAATATTGCCACAATATATATTTTTTTCTAAAA
The DNA here is from genome assembly GCA_020233015.1 of Callinectes sapidus. Taxonomy (NCBI): domain Eukaryota; kingdom Metazoa; phylum Arthropoda; class Malacostraca; order Decapoda; family Portunidae; genus Callinectes; species Callinectes sapidus. The sequence goes on along the minus strand of CM035220.1, from coordinate 10,173,427 downwards.
AAAAAAAAAAAAAATGACGTGTTTTTCAACGTTTTTAGGAGTATTAACGGCATTTTAAACAAAACCCCTTTTTACACATACAATATATGATATTTGAATAAAGAAGAAAATTCTGCCTAAAAAGTGACTTTTTCAAGGTTTTTTTCATATTTTCATTTGTTGGTGGAAGTAAACCAAAAAAAAAAAAAAAAAAAAAAACTGTTTTTCTTGACAATTTTTTTTTCTTTAAAACTTAACAAATTACCTATTTTTTATGCTTTTATCCTTATTTTACGACAATATATTTTTTTTCTCTAAAACCTCATAAATGACCCTTTTTTTTTAATGTTTTTTGGAGATTTACTACATTTAAAGGTAAACCATCTCTTTTCCAAAAAACATATATGATTTTACACCAAAAGTCACTTTTTAATAATTTTCTATTGATTTCAATGTTTTTATTAAAAACGTGAAAATAAACACTATATACATTTTATTTCTATGAAAATGTACAAAGTATCCATTTTTAACCTTTTTGGACGTTTAAACACTTTTTGTAGAAAACAACTTTCATGTTACAATATACTTTTTCTATCTAAAATTTCATAAATTACGTTTTTTTCAGTTTTTTATTTCAATTATCCATTTTTCAATGTTTTTAAGGGTTTTACAATAATTTTATGACAAATCCATCTTCCCTTAGAAAAAAAGTATGTTTTTACCTACAAAAGTGAGTTTTTCATTAATTTTCTTTGAATTTCCATGTTTTAATTAAAAACATGAAAAATACGCTATAGTGTATTGTTTTACTCTTTAAAGTTACATAAACTACTCTTTTTAAACTTTTTTATTGGTTTTAACAACATTTTGAAGAAAATCAAATTTTCATGTTACATAAAATGTAATACAAGCCATTTCAATGAAAAAAATATATATTTGTTTAAGAAAAAGGAGTTTTCAGTGTTATTTCTTTTCATTTCCATGTTTTGAGTGAAATAGAAAGAAAAAGCAAGAAATATATTAAGTTTTCACGGCAATTCATTTTTTTCATTCAAAATTGCATAAATTATCCCGTTTCCAGCGTTTCTTGGAGAATTAACATCGTTTCTAAGAAAGACCATCTTTATTTTAGTTCAAAAAAAAGGAATATATGCCTTTTCACGAAAAAAGTTTCTTTTCACCGAAAAATTGAATTTTTTGATGATTTTCTGCTTATTTCATTGTTTTCATGTTAAAAAAAACCCTGAATATTGCCACAATATTTTTTATTTCAGAAAAAAATCATAAATGACGTGTTTTTCAACGTTTTTAGGAGTATTAAGGCATTTTACATAAAACCCCCTTTTACAAGTATGACATATGCGATTTAAATTATCCATTTTTCAACGTTTTTAAGGGTTTTACATTAATTTTATTACAAATCCATCTTCCCTTAGAGAAATAATATGTTATTACCTCCAAAAGTGAGATTTTCTGTAATTTTATATGAATCTCCATGTTTTAATTAAAAACATAAACAATACGCTATAGTGTATTGTTTTTCTCTTTAAAGTTACATAAACTACCCTTTTTAAAGCTTTTTATTGGTTTTAACAACATTTTGAAGAAAATCCCTTTTTCGTGTTACACGAAATGTAATACAAGCCATTTCAATGAAAAAATATATATTTCTTTAAGAAAAAAGATTTTTCAGTATTGTTTCTTTTCATTTCCATGTTTTGAGTGAAAATGAAGGAAAAAGCAAGAAATGTATTAACTTTTCATGGCAATTCATATTTTTCTCTCAAAATTGCATAAATTATCCCGTTTCCAGCGTTTCTTGGAGAATTAACATCTTATCAGTCTAAGAAAGACCATCTTTATTTTAGTTCAGAAAAAAGGAATATATGGCATTTTACGAAAAAAGTTTTTTTTTACCGAAATAGTGAATTTTTCGAAGATTTTCTGCTTATTTCATTGTTTTCTTAAAAAAAAACAACAACACTGAATATTGCCACAATATATATTTTTTTCTAAAAAAAAAAAAAAAAAAAAAAAAAGTGTTTTTCAACGTTTTTAGGAGTATTAACGGCATTTTAAACAAAACCCCTTTTTACACGTACAATATATGATATTTGAATAAAGAAGAAAATTCTGCCTAAAAAGTGACTTTTTCAAGGTTTTTTTCATATTTTCATTTGTTGGTGGAAGAAAACCAAAAAAAAAAAAAAAAAAAATACATTGTTTTTCTTGACAATTTTTTTTTCTTTAAAATTCAACAAATTACCTATTTTTTATGCTTTTATCCTTATTTTACGACAATATATATTTTTTTCTCTAAAACCTCATAAATGACCCCTTTTTTAAAATGTTTTTTGGAGATTTACTACATTTAAAGGTAAACCATCTCTTTTCCAAAAAACATATATGATTTTACACCAAAAGTCACTTTTTAATAATTTTCTATTGATTTCAATGTTTTTATTAAAAACGTGAAAATAAACACTATATACATTTTATTTCTATGAAAATGTACAAAGTATCCATTTTTAACATACGCCATAGCGTATTGTTTTTCTGTTTAAAGTTTCATAAACTACTCTATTTAAACCTATTTATTGGTTTTAACAACATTTTGAAGGAAATCCCTTTTTCATGTTACATAAAATGTAATAAAATCCATTTCAATGAAAAAAATATATATTTC
>CM035220.1:10157135-10170662 GCA_020233015.1 Callinectes sapidus | reverse complement strand
TTTAAGAAAAAGGAATTTTCTGTGTTATTTCTTTTCATTTCCATGTTTTGAGAGAAAATTAGAGAAAAACAAGAAATATACTAATTTTTCATGGCAATTCAATTTTTTTTCTCAAAATTGCATAAATTATCCCGTTTCCAGCGTTTCTTGGAGAATTAACATCATATCTAAAAAAGACCATTTTTATTTTAGTTCAGAAAAAATGAATATATGCCATTTCTCGAAAAAAGTTTCTCTTCACCGAAAAAAGTGAATTTTTCGATAATTTTGTGCTTATTTCATTGTTTTCATAAAAAAAAAAAAATAAATAAAACACTGAATATTGCCACAATATACTTTTTTTTCTGAAAAAAATCATAAATGACGTGTTTTCCAACGTTTTTAGGAGTATTAACGGCATTTTAAACAAAACCTCTTTTTGCACATATAATATATGCAATATGAATAAAGAAGAAAAATTTGCCTAAAAAGTTACTTTTTCAAGTTTTTTTCATATTTTCATTTGTTAGTGGAAGTAAACCAAAAAAATACATTGTTTTTGTCGACAATATTTTATTTCCCTAAAATTGCAACAAATTACTTATTCTTATATTTTTATCCTTTTTTACGACAATATATATATTTTTTCTCTAAAACCGCATAAATAATCCTTTTTTTCAATGTTTTTTCGAAGATTTACTACTTTTAAAAGAAAAACACCTGTTTTACGAAAATAAATATGATTTTACATCAATAGTCACTTTTATAATAATTTTCTATATATTTCAATGTTTTGATTAAAAACATGAAAATAAACACTATATACATTTTCTTTCTCTAAAACTGTACAAAGTATCCATTTTTAACCTTTTTGGACGTTTAAACACATTTTGTAGAAAACAACTTTTTCATGTTACAATATACTTTTTCTATCTAATATTTAATAAATTACGTTTTTTTCATTATTTAAGATAAATTTTAAATAAAACCCCCTTTTACAAGTATAACATATCCGATTCGAATTATCCATTTTTCAACGTTTTTAAGGGTTTTACAATATTTTTATGACAAATCCATCATCCCTTAAAAAAAAAGTATGTTTTTACCTTCAAAAGCTAAATTTTAAGTACTCTTCTAAAAATTTTCATGTTTTAAATAAAATCATGAACAATACGCTATAGCGTTTTGTTTTTCTCTTTAAAGTTACATAAACTACCCTATTTAAACATTTTTATTGGTTTTAACAACATTTTGAGGAAAATTCCTTTTTCATGTTACTTAAAATGTAACAACCCAAGCCATTTCAATGAAAAAATATATTTATCTTTAAGAAAAAGGATTTTTCAGTGTTTTTTCTTTTCATTTACATGTTTTGAGTGAAAATGAATGAAAAAGCTAGAAATATATTAATTTTTCATGGCAATTCATTTTTTTCTTTCAAAATTACATAAATTATCCCGTTTCCAGCGTTTCTTGGAGAATTAACATCATATCTAAGAAAGACCATATTTATTTTATTTCAGAAAAAAAAGAATATATGCCAATTCACGAAAAAAGTTTTTTTCCCCGAAAACGTGAATTTTTCGATGATTTCCTGCTTATTTCATTGATTTCATAAAAAAATAAACAAAAAACACTGAATGTTGCCACAATATACTGTTTTTCTGAAAAAAAATCATGTGACATGTTTTTCAACGTTTTTAGGAGTATTAACAGAATTTAAAAAAAAATCCCCTTTTACAAAAATATTATATGCAATTTGAATAATGAAGATAATTCCGCCTAAAAAGTGACTTTGTCAAGTTTTTTTTTCGTATTTTCATTTATTTGTGGAAGAAAACCAAAAAAATACATTCTATTTCTCGACAATACTTTTTTTCTCTAAAATTGCACAAATTACCTATTTTTATACTTTTATTCTTATTTTACGACAATATATTTTTTTCTCTAAAACTGCATAAATGACCCTTTTTTCTATGTTTTTCGGAGATTTACTACTTTTAAAGGAAAACAATGTCTTTTACGAAATAAAATATGATTTTACACCAAAAGTCACTGTTTTAATATTTTTTTATTGATTTCAATGTTTTGATTAAAAACAAGAAAATAAACACTATATACATTTTCTTTCTCTGAAACTCTACAAAGTATCCATTTTTAACTTTTTTGGACGTTTAAACACATTTTGTAGAAAAAAACCTTTTTCATGTTACAATATACTTTTTCTATCTAAAATTTCATAAATTACGTTTTTTTCAGTATTTAGGAGTATTAACGGCATTTTACGTACAACCCCCTTTTACAAGTATAACATATGCGATTTGAATTATCCATTTTTCAATGTTTTTAAGGATTTTACAATATTTTTATGACAAATCCATCTTCCCTTAGAATAAAAAGTATGTTTTTACCTCCAAAAGTGAGTTTATCAGTAATTTTCTTTGAATTTCCATGCTTTAATTAAAAACCTGAACAATACGCTATAGCATATTGTTTTTCTCTTTAAAGTTACATAAACTACCCTATATAAACCTTTTCATTGTTTTTAACAACATATTGAAGAAAATCCCTTTTTCACGTTACATAAAATGTCATACAACCAATTTCAATGAAAAAATATATATTTCTTTAAGAAATAGGATTTTTCGTTGTTTTTTCTTTTTCTTTCCATGTTTTGAGTGAAAATGAAGGAAAAAGCAAGAAATGTATTAACTTTTCATGGAAATTCATTTTTTTCTCTAAAAATTGCATAAAGTATCCCGTTTCCAGCGTTTCTTGGAGAATTAACATATTATCTAAGAAAGACCATCTTTATTTTAGTTCAGAAAAAAGGAATATATGCCATTTTAGGAAAAAAAAAATTGTTTTTACCGAAAAAGTGAATTTTTCGATTATTTTCTGCTTATTTCATTGTTTTCATAAAAAAATAAACAAAAAACACTGAATATTGACACAATATACTTTTTTTCTGAAAAAAATCATAAATGACGTGTTTTTCAACGCTTTTAGGAGTATTAATGGCATTTTAAACAAAACCCCTTTTTACACGTATAATATATGCAATTTGAATAAAGAAGAAAATTCTGCCAAAAAATTACTTTTCAAGGTTTTTTTCATATTTTCATTTGTTGGTGGAAGTACACCAAAAAAATACATTCTTTTCCTCGATAATATATTTTTTTTTCTAAAATTCCACAAATGACCTATTTTTATGCTTTTATCCTTATTTTACGACAATATTTTTTTCTCTAAAATTTTTTTCAATGTTTTTCGGAGATTTACTACTTTTAAAGGTAAACCATCTCTTTTACGGAAAAAAAAAAATGTTATTAAACACGAAAAGTCACTTTTTTAATAATTTTCTATTAATTTCAATGTTTTGATTAAAAACAAGGAAATAAACATTATATACATTTTCTTTCTCTGAAAAAGTACAAAGTATCCATTTTTAACCTTTTTGGACGTTTAAACACTTTTTGTAGAAAACAACTCTTGCATGTTACAATATACTTTTTCTATCTGAAATTTCATAAATTACGTTTTTTAAAGTTTTTAAGAGTAAGAGTATTAACGGCATTTTACATAAAACCCCCTTTTACAAGTATAACATATGCGATTTCAATTTTACAACGTTTTTAAGGGTTTTACAATAATTTTATGACAAATCCATCTTCCCTTAAAAAATAAAGTATGTTTTAACCTCCAAAAGTGAGTTTTTTAGTAATTTTGTTTGAATTTCCATGTATTAATTAAAAACATGAACAATACGCTATAGCGTATTGTTTTTCTTTTTAAAGTTACGTAAACTACCCTACTTAAGCCTTTTTATTGGTTTTAACAACATTTTGAAGAACATCCCTTTTTCATGTTACATAAAATGTAATACAAGCAATTTCAATGAAAAAATATATATATGTTTTGTGTGAAAATGAAGGAAAAAGCAAGAAATATATTAACTGTTCATGGCAATTCATTTTTTTCTCTCATAATTGCATAAATTATCCCGTTTCCAGCGCTTCATGGAGAATTAACATCTTATATAAGAAAGGCAATATTTATTTTAGTTCAAAAAAAAGGAATATATGCCATTTCACGAAAAAAGTTTCTTTTTACCGAAATAGTGAATTTTTCGAAGATTTTCTGCTTATTTCATTGTTTTCTTAAAAAAAAACACTGAATATTGCCACAATATATATTTTTTTCTAAAAAAAAAAAAAAAAAAAGACGTGTTTTTCAACGTTTTTAGGTGTATTAACGGTATTTTAAAGAAAACCTTCTTTAAAATTAAAGTAAGTAAAAGAAAATTCTGCATAATAAATGACTTTTTCAATGTTTTTTTTCATATTTTCATTTGTTGGTAGAAGAAAACCAAAAAAAATACGTTTTATTTCTCTACAGTACTTTTTTCTCTAAAATTACATAAATTCCCTATTTTATGCTTTTATCCTTATTTTACGACAATATATATTTTTTTATCTAAACCGCATAAATGACCCTTTTTTCAATGATTTTTTTTTCGGAGATTTTCTACTTTTTTTTTTTTTTATTGATTTCAATGTTTTGATTAAAAACAAGAAAATAAACACCATATACATTTTCTTTCTCTGAAAATGTAAAAACTATCCATTTTTAATCTTTTTGGACGTTTAAACACATTTTGTAGAAAACAACTTTTTCATGTTACAATATACTTTTCCCATCTAAAATTTCATAAATTACGTTTTTTTCAGTTTATAACAGTATGAACGGCATTTTACATAAAACCCCCCTTTTACAAGTATAACATATGCGATTTGAATTATCCATTTTTCAACGTATTTAAGGGTTTTACAGTACTTTTATGACAAATCCATTTTCCCTTTAGAAAATTAAGTATGTTTTTACCTTTAAAAGTGAGTTTTTTCAGTAATTTTCTTTGAATTTCCATGTTTTACTTTAAAACATGAACAATACGATATAGCGTATTGTTTTTCTATTTAAAGTTATAAAAACTACCCTATTCAAACCTTTTTATTTGTTTTAACAACATTTTGAAGCAAATCCCTTTTTCATGATACATAAAATGCAATACAAGCCATTTCAATGAAAAAATATATATTTCTTTAAGAAAAAGGATTTTTCAGAGTAATTTCCTTTCATTTCCATGTTTTGAGTGAAAATGAAGTAAAAAGCAAGAAATATATTAACTTCTCATGGCAATTAATTTTTTATCTCAAAATTGAATAAATTATCCAGTTTTCATGGTTTCTTGGAGAATTAACATCTTTTCTAAGAAAGACCATCTTTATTATAGTTCAGAAAAAAGGAATATATAAAATTTCACGAAAAAAGTTTCTTTTTACCGAAAAAGTGAATTTTTCGGATTATTTTCTGCTTTTTCATCGTTTTCATCAAAAAGTAAAGAAAAAAACAGTAAATATTGCCACCATAAACTTTTTTTTCTGAAGAGAATCATAAATGACATGCTTCTCAACGTTTTTAGAAGTATTAACGGCATTTTGAACAAAACCCCTTTTACAAGTATAATCTATGCAATTTGAATAAAAAAGAAGATTCTGCCTAAAAAGTGACTTTTTCAAGGTTTTTTTCATATTTTCATTTAATGGTAGAAGAAAACCAAAAAGATACATTCATTTTCTTGACAATACTTTTTTTCTCTAAAATTGCACAAATTACCTTTTTTCATGCTTTTATCCTTATTTTACGACAATATATATTTTTTTCTCTAAAACCGCATAAATTACCCTTTTTTCAATGTTTTTCGGAGATTTACTACTTTTAAAGAAAAACCATCTCTTTTACGAAAAAAATATATGATTTGACACCAAAATTCTATTTTTTTATTAATTTTCTATTGATTTCAATGTTTTGATTAAAAACAAAATAAAATAAAATAAACACTATATACATTTTCTTTCTCTGAAACTGTACAAAGTACCCATTTCTATCCTTTTTGGACGTTTAAACACATTTTGTAGAAAACAACTTTTTCATGTTACAATATACTTTTTCTATCTAAAGTTTCATAAATTACTTTTTTTTCAGTTTTTAAGAGTATTCACGGCATTTTATATAAAACCCCCTTTTACAAGTATAACATACGCGCTTTCAATTATCCATTTTTCAACGTTTTTATGGGTTTTACAATAATTTTAGGACAAATTCGTGTTCCCTTAGAAAAAAAGTATGTTTTTACCTCCAAAAGTTAGTTTTCCAGTAATTTACTTTGAATTTCCATGTTTTAATTCAAAACATGAACAATACGCTATAGCGTATTATTTTTCTTTTTAAACTTACAGAAAATACCTTATTTAAACCTTTTTATTGGTTTTAACAACATTTTGAAGAAAATCCTTTTTTCATGTTACATAAAATGTAATACAAGCCATTTCAATGAAAAAAAATATTTCTTTAAGAAAAACCATTTTTCAGTGTTTTTTCTTTTCATTTCCATGTTTTGAGTGAAAATTAAAGAAAAAAGCAAGAAATATAATAATTTTTCAAGGCAATTCTTTTTTTTCTCTCAAAATTGCATAAATTATCCCGTTTCCAGCGTTCCTTGGAGAATCAACATCTTATCTAAGAAAGACCATCTTTATTTTAGTTCAGAAAAAAATATATATATTCCATATCACGAAAAAAGTTTATTTTCAACGAAAAAGTGAGTTTTTTGATAATTTTCTGCATATTTCATTGTTTTTATAAAAAAATAAGAAAAAACACTGAATATTGCCACAAAATACTTTTTTTCTGAAAAAATCATAAATGACGTCTTTTTCTAGGTTTTTAGGTGTATTAACGGCAGTTTAAACAAAACCCTTTTTACTCGTATAATATATTCAATTTGAAAAAAGAAGAAAATTCTGCCTAAAAAGTGACTTTTTCAAGGTTTTTTTCATATTTTCATTTGTTGCTTGAAGTAAACAAAAAAAATACACTTTTTTTCTCGACAATATATATTTTTTTTTATAGAATTGCACAAATTACCTATTTTTATGCTTTTGTCCTTATTTTACGACAATATATATCTTTTTCTCTAAAACCGCATAAAGGCGCCTTTTTTTCAATGTTTTTCGGAGATTTACTACTTTTAAAGGAAAACCATCTTTTTTACAAAATTTTTTTGATTTTACACCAAAAGTCACTTTTTTAATAATTTTCTATTGATTTCAATGTTTTGATTAAAAACAAGAAAATTAACATCTTATCTAAGAAAGACTATCTTTATTTTAGTTAAGAAAAAAGGAATATATGAAACTTAACGAAAAAAGATTATTTTCACAGAAAAAAGTGAATTTTTCGATGATTTTCTGCTTATTTAGTTGTTTATATTAAAAAAATAAACAAAAAAAAACTGAATGTTGCCGCAATATATAATTTTTTCTAAAATAAATCATAAATGACGTGTTTTTCAACGTTTTTAAGAGTATTAACGGCATTTTAAACAAACCCCCTTTTCACACGTATAATATATGCAATTTGAATAAAGAAAAAAATTCTGCCTAAAAAGTGACTTTATCTAGGTTTTTTCATATTTTTTATTTGTTGGTGGAAGAAAACCAAAAAAAATTTTTTTTCTCGACAATACTTTTTTTTTCTCTAAAATTGCACAAATTACCTTTTTTTATGCTTTTATCCTTATTTTACGAAAATATATATTTTTTTCTCTAAAACCGCATAAATGACCCTTTTTACAATGTTTTTCGGAGATTTACTACTTTTAAAGGAAAACCATCTCTTTTACGAAAAAAATATGATTTTACACCAAAAGTTACTTTTTTAATAATTTTCTATTGATTTGAATGTTTTGATTAAAAACAAGAAAATGAACACTATATACTTTTCTTTCTCTGAAACTGTACAAAATATACATTTTTAACCTTTTTGGACGTTTAAACACATTTTGTAGAAAACAACATTTTCATGTTACAATATACTTTTTCTAACTAAAATTTCATAAATTACGTTTTTTTCAGTTTTTAAGAGTATTAACAACATTTTACATAAAACCCCCTTTTACAAGTATAACATATACGATTTGAATTATCCAATTTTCAACGTTTTTACAGTAATTTTATGACAAATCCATCTTCCCTTAGATAAAAAGTATGTTTTACAACCAAAAGTGAGTTTTTCAGTAATTTTTAATGAATTTCCATGTTTTAATTAAAAACATGAAAAATACGCTGTAACGTATCGTTTTTCTCTTTAAAGTTACAAAAAACTACCGAATTTAAATTTTTTTATTGGTTTCAACAACATTTTGAAGAAAATCCCTTCTTCATGTTATATAAAATGTAATGCAAGCCATTTCAATGAAAAAAATATATATTTCTATAGGAAAAAGTTTTTTCAGTGTTATTTCTTTTTATTTCCATGTTTTGAGTTAAAATGAAGGAAAAAGCAGGAAATATATTAACTTTTCACGGCAATTCGTTTTTTTTCTCTCAAAATTGAATAAATTATCCCGTTTCCAGCGTTTCTACGAGAATTAACATCTTTTCTAAAAAAGACCATGTTTACTTTAGTTCAGAAAAAAGGAATATATGCCATTTCACGAAAAAAGTTTTTTTTACCGAAAAAGTGAATTTTTCGATGATTTTCTGCTTATATTAACCCTAAATATTGCCACAATATACTTTTTTTCTGAAAAAAAAAATCATAATGACGTGTTTTTTAAACGTTTTTAGGAGTATTAACGGCATTTTAAACAAAACCCTCTTTGACTAGTATTATATATGCAATTTGAATAAAGAAGAAAATTCTGTTAAAAAGTGACTTTTTCAAGGTTTTTTACATATTTTCATTTGTTGGTGGAAGAAAATAAAAAAAATACATTCTTTTTCTCGACAATACTTTTTTTCTCTAAAATTGCACAAACGACCTATTTTTATGCTTTTATCCTTATTTTACGACAATATATTTTTCTTTCTCTAAAACCGCATAAAAGACCGTTTTTTTCAAGGTTTTTCGGAGATTTACTACTTTTAAAGGAAAACCATCTCTTTTACGAAAAAAATATGATTTTTCACAAAAAAGTCACTTTTTTAATAATTTTCTATTGATTTCAATGTTTTGATTAAAAACAAGAAAATAAACACTATATACATTTTTTTCTCTAAAAATGTAGAAAGTATATATTTTTAACCTTTTTCGACGTTTAAACACATTTTGTAAAAAAAAAAAACTTTTCGTGTTACAATATACTTTTTCTATCTAAAATTTCATAAATTACGTTTTTTTCAGTTTTTACGAGTATTAACGGCATTTTACATAAAACCCACATTTACAAGTATAACATATGAGATTTGAATTATCCCTTTTTCATTGTTTTTAGGAGTATTAACGGCATTTAAAAGAAAAAACTATTTTTACACTTATAATATATGCAATTTGAATAAAGAAGAAAATTCTGCGTAAAAAGTCCCTTTTTCAGGTTTTTTTCATATTTTTATTCGTTGGTAGAAGTAAACCAAAAAAATACATTTTTTTTCTCGACAATATTTTTTTTCTCTAAAATTGCACAAAAGACTTATTATTATGCTTTTATCCTTATTTTACGACAATATATTTTTTTTTCTCTAAAACCGCATAAATTACCCTTTTTTCAATGTTTTTCGGAGATTTACTACTTTTAAAGGAAAACCATCTTTTTTTAAAAACAGAATATGATTTTACACCAAAATTCACTTTAAAAAAAAATTTCTATTGATTTCAATGTTTTGATTAAAAACAAGAAAATAAACACAAATACATTTTCTTTCTCTGAAAATGTACAAAGTGTATATTTTTAACCTTTTTCGACGTTTAAATACATTTTGTAGAAAACAACTTTTTTGTGTTACAATATACTTTTTTTATATAAAATTTCATAAATTACTTTTTTTTCAGTTTTTAAGAGTATAAAAAGAATTTTAAATAAAACCCCCTTTTACAAGTATAACATATGCGATTTGAATTATCCATTTTTCAACGTTTTAAGGGTTTTTACAATAATTTTATGACAAATCGATCTTCCCTTAGAAAAAAAAGCATGTTTTTACCTCCAAAAGTAAGTTTTTCAGTAATTTCCATTGAATTTCCATGTTTTAATTGAAAATATGAACAATACGCTATAGCGTATTGTTTTCCTTTTTAAAGTTACATAAACTACCCTATTTAAACCTTTTTATTGGATTTAATAACATTTTGGAGAAAATTCCTTTTTCATGTTATATAAAATGTAATACCAGCCATTTCAATGAAAAAATATATATTTCTTTAAGAAAAAGGATTTTTCAGTGTTTTTCTTTTCATTTCCATGTTTTGAGTGAAAATGGAGGAAAAAGCAAGAAATTTATTAACTTTTCATGGCAATTCATTTTTTCTCTCAAAATTGCATAAATTATCCCGTTTCCAGCGTTTCTTGGAGAATTAACATCTTATCTAAGAAAGACTATCTTTATTTTAATTCAGAAAAAAAGGAATATATGCCATTTCACGAAAAAAGTTTGTTTTCACCGAAAAAGTGAAGTTTTCGAATATTTTCTGCATATTTCATTGTTTTCATAAAAAAATAAAACAAAAATCACTGAATATATCCACAATATATTTTTTTCTGAAAAAAATCATAAATAACGTGTTTTTCAATGTTTTTAGGAGTATTAACGGCATTTTAAACAAAACCCCCTTTTATAAGTAAAACATATGCAATTTGAATAAAGAAGAAAATTCTGCCTAAAAAGTGACTTTTTCTAGTTTTTTTTTTCATATTTCCATTTGATGGTGGAAGAAAACCAAAAAGATACATTCTTTTTCTCGACAATATTTTTTTTCTCTAAAATTGCACAAATTACCTATTTTTATGCTTTTATCCTTATTTTACAATATATTGTTTTCTCTAAAACCGCATAAATGACCCTTTTTTCAATGTTTTTCGAAGATTTACTACTTTTAGAGGAAAACCATCAATTCTGCGAAAAAAATATATGATTTTACACCAAAAATCACTGTTTTAATAATTTTTTATTGATTTCAATGTTTTGATTAGAAAGAAGAAAATAAACACTATATACATTTCCTTTCTCTGAAACTATACAAAGTATTCATCTTTAACCTTTTTGGACATTTAAGCATATTTTGTAGAAAACAACTTTTTCATGTTACAATATACTTTTTCTATCTAAAATTTCATAAATTACGTTTTTTTTCACTATTTAAGAGTATTAACGGCATTTTATGTAAAACCCCTTTTACAAGTATAACATATGCGATTTGATTTATCCATTTTTCAACGTTTTTAAGGGTTTTGCAATATTTTTATGACAAATCCATCTTCCCTTAGAAAAAAAAAGTTTTTACCTCCAAAAGAGAGTTTTTCAGTAATTTTCTTTGAATTTCCATGTTTTAATTAAAAACCTGAACAATACGCTATGGCGTATTTTTTTTCTCTTTAAAGTTACATAAACTACCCTATTTAAACCTTTTTATCTTTTTTTTTACAACATTTTGAAGAAAATCCGTTTTTCATGTTACATAAAATGTAATACAAGCAATTTAAATGCAAAAAAATCAATTTCTTTAAGTAAAAGGACTTTTCATTGTTTTTTTTCTTTTCATTTCCATGTTTTGATGAAAATGATGAAAAAAGCAAGAAATATATTAACTTTTCATGGCAATTCATTTTTTTCTCTTAAAAATTCCATAAATTATCCCGTTTCCAGCGTTTCTTGGAGAATTAACATCTTATCTAAGAAAGACCATCTTTATTTTCGTTCAGAAAAAAGGAATATATGCCATTTCACGAAAAAGTTTTTTTTTTCACTGAAAAAGTAAATTTTTCGACGATTTTCTGCTTATTTCATTGTTTTCATAAAAAAATTAACAAAAAACACGGAATATATCCACAATATACTTTTTTTCTGAAAAAAATCATAAATGACGTGTTTTTCAATGTTTTTAGGAGTATTAACGGCTTTTTAGAAAAAAACCTATTTTTACACGTATAATATATGCAATTTGAATAAAAAAGAAAATTCTGCCTAAAAAATGACTTTTTCTTGTTTTTTTTTCATATTTTCATTTGTTGGTGGAAGTAAACCAAAACAATACATTCTTTTTCTTGACAATATATTTTTTCTCTAAAATTCCACAAATTACCTATTTTTATGCTTTTATCCTTATTTTACGACAATATATTTTTCTTTCCCTAAAACCGCATCAACGACCCTTTTTTCAAGGTTTTTCGGAGATTTACTACTTTTAAAGGAAAAACCATCTCTTTTACGAAAAAAAAAAAAAAAATTTACACCAAAAGTCACTTTTTTAATAATTTTCTATTGATTTCAATAATTTGATTAGAAACAAGAAAATAAACACTATATACATTTTCTTTCTCTGAAACTGTACAAAGTATCCATTTTTAACCTTTATGGACGTTTGAACACATTTTTTAGAAAACAACTTTTTCATGTTAAAATACACTTTTTCTATCGAAAATTTCATAAATTACGTTTTTTTTCAGTTTTTAAGTGTTTTAACGGCATTTTACATAAAACCCCCATTTACAAGTATAACATATGCAATTTGAATTATCCCTTTTTCAACGTTTTTAAGGATTTTACAATATTTTTATGACAAATCCATCTTTTATTAGAAAATAAAGTATGTTTCTACCTCCAAGAGTGAGTTTTTCAGTAATTTTTTTATGAATTTCCATGTTTTATTAAAAACATGAAAAATACGCTATAACGTATCGTTTTTCTCTTTAAAGTTACATAAACTACCATATTCAAATTTTTTTATTGGTTTTAACAAGATTTTTAAGAAAATCCCTTCTTCATGTTACATAAAATGTAATACAAGCCATTTCAATGAAAAAATATATATTTCTTTAAGAAAAAGGATTTTTCAGTGTTATTTCTTTTCATTTCCATATTTTGAGTGAAATTGAAGGAAAAAGCAATAAATATATTAACTTTTCACGGCAATTCATTTTTTTCTCTCAAAATTGCATAAATTATCCCGTTTCCAGCGTTTCTACGACAATTAACATCTTTTCTAAGAAAGACCATGTTTATTTTAGTTCTGAAAAAAAGAATATATGCCATTTCATGAAAAAAGTGTCTTTTTGCCGAAAAAGTGAATTTTATATGATTTTCTGATAATTTCATTGTTTTCATCAAAAAATAAACAAAAAACCCTGAATATTGTCACAATATACTTTTTTTTCTGAAAAAATCATAAATGACGTGTTTTCAACGTTTTTATGAGTATTAAAGGCATTAAAAAAAAGAAAAGAAGAAAATTCTGCCTAAAAAGTGACTTTTTCAAGGTATTTTTATATTTTCATTTGTTGGTGGAAGAAGACCAAAAAAAAAACATTATTTTTCTCGACAATATATTTTTTCTCTAAAATTGCACAAATTACCTATTTTTATGCTGTTATCCTTATTTTACGACAATATATATATATATATATATATATATATATATATATATATATATATATATATATATATATATATATATATATATATATAGATATATATATATTTTTTTTTTTTTTTT
>CM035220.1:10138063-10157115 GCA_020233015.1 Callinectes sapidus | reverse complement strand
TTCAATGTTTTTCGGAGATTTACTACTTTTAAAGGAAAACCATCTCTTTAAAGAAAAAAATATGATTTTACACCAAAAGTCACTTTTTTTAATAAATTTCTATTGATATTAATATTTTGATAAAAAACAAGAAAATAAACACTATATACATTTCCTTTCTCTGAAACTGTAAAAAGTAGCCATTTATAACCTTTTTGGACGTTTAAACACATTTTGTAGAAAACAACTTTTTCATGTGACAATATACTTTTTCTATCTAAAATTTAATAAATTAATTTTTTTCAGTTTTTAGGAGTATTAACGGCATAAAACCCCCTTTTATAAGTATAAAGTTTTTGATTTGAATTATCCATTTTTCAACGTTTTTAAGGGTTTTATAATATTTTTATGACAAATCCATCTTCCCTTAGTAAAAAAAAATTATGTTTTTACCTCCAAAAGTGAGTTTTTCAGTAATTTCCTTTGAATTTCCAGGTTTTAATTAAAAACATGAACAACACGCTATAGCGTATTGGTTTTCTCTTTAAAGTTACATAAACTACCCTATTTAAACCATTTTAATGGTTTTAACAACATTTTGAAGAAAATCCCTTTTTCATGTTACACAAAAAGTAATACAAGCCATTTCAATGAAAAAATATATATGTCTTTAAGAAAAAGGATTTTTCATTTCCATGTTTTGAGTGAAAATGAAGGAAAAAGCAAGAAATATATTAACTTTTCAAGACAATTAATTTTTTTCTCTCAAAATTGAATAAATTATCCCGTTTTCATCGTTTCTTGGAGAATTAACATCTTATCTAAGAAAGACCATCTTTATTGTAGTTAAGAAAAAAGGAATATATGTCAATTTTTGAAAAAAGTTTCTTTTTATCGAAAAAGTGAATTTTTCGATGATTTTCTGCTTATTTCATTAATTTCATCAAAAAATAAACAAAAAACAGTAAATATTGCCACCATAAACTTTTTTTTCTGAAGAAAATCATAAATGACATGCTTTTCAACGTTTTTAGGAGTACTAACGGCAATTTAAACAAAACCCCTTTTACCAGTATGATATATGCAATTTTAATAAAGAAGAAAATTCTGCCTAAAAAGTGACTTGTTCAAATTTTTTTTCATATTTTAATTTGTTGGTCGAAGAAAAAAAAAAAGACAATTTTTTTCTCGACAATACTTTTTTTCTCAAAAAATTGCACAAATTACCTATTTTTACGCTTTTATCCTTATTTTACGACAATATATATTTTTTTTCTAAAACCGCATAAATGACCCTTTTTTCAATGTTTTTCGGAGATTTACTACTTTTAAAGAAAAACCATCTCTTTTACGAAAAAAAAAAGATTTTACACCAAAATTAATTTATTTTTATAATTTTCTATTGATTTCAATGTTTTGATTTCAATGTTTTGATTAAATAAATAAACACTCTATACATTTTCTTTCTCTGAAACTGTACAAAGTACCCATTTTTAACCTTTTTAGACGTTTAAACACATTTTGTAGAAAACAACTTTTTCATGTTACAATATACTTTTTCTATCTAAAGTTTCATAACTTAGGTTTTTTACAGTTTTTAAGAGTATTCACGGCATTTCATAGGTTTTTTACAGTTTTTAAGAGTATTCACGGCATTTTACATATAACTTTTACAAGTATAACATATGCGATTTAAATTATCCATTTTTCAACGTTTTTATAGGTTTTACAATATTTTTATGACAAATCCATCTTCCCTTAGAAAAAAAATTATGTTTTTACCTCCAAAAGTGAATTTTTCAGTAATTTGCTTAGAATTTCCATGTTTTAATTCAAAACATTAACAATACGCTATAGCGTATTATTTTTCTTTTTAAACTTACAGAAACTACCTTATTTAAAGCTTTTTTTATTGGTTTTCACAACATTTTGAAGAAAATCCTTTTTTCATGTTACATAAAATGTAATACAAGCCATTTCAATGAAAAAAATATATTTCTTTAAGAAAAACGATTTTTCAGAGTTTTTTCTTTTCATTTCCATGTTTTGAGTGAAAATTAAAGAAAAAAGCAAGAAATATAATTTTTTTCATGGCAATTCATTTTTTTCTCTCAAAATTGCATAAATTATCCCGTTTCCAGCGTTTCTTGGAGAATTAACATCTTATCTAAAAAAGACCATCTTTATTTTAGATCAGAAAAAAAATATATGCCACATCACGAAAAATGTTTCTTCTCACCGAAAAAGTGAATTTTTCTATAATTTTCTGCTTATTTAATTGTTTTCATAAAAAAAAAACACTGAATATTGCCACAATATACTTTTTTTCTGAAAAAATTCATAAATGATGTCTTTTTTCATCGTTTTTAGGAGTATTAACGGCATTTTAAACAAAACCCCTTTTTATACGTATAATATATGCTATTTTAAAAAAGAAGAAAATTCTGCCTAAAAGTGACTTTTTCAAGGCTTTTTCATATTTTCATTTGTTGGTGGAAGTAAACAAAAAAAATACACTTTTTTTCTCGAAAATATTTTTTTTCTCTAGAATTGCACAAATTATCTATTTTTATGCTTTTATCCTCATTTTACGACAATATATATTTTTTTCTCTAAAACCGCATAAATCACCCTTTTTTCAATGATTTTCAGTGATTTACGCTATAGCGATTTGTTTTTCTCTTTAAAGTTACATAAATTACCCTATTTAAATCTTTTTATTATTTTTAACAACATTTTGAAGAAAATCCCTTTTTCATGTTACATAAAATGTAATACAAGCCATTTCAATAAAAAAAAATATACATTTCTTTAAGAAAAAGGATTTTTCAGTATTTTTTCTTTTCATTTCCATGTTTTGATGGAAACGAAGGAAAAAGCAATAAGTATATTAACTTTTCATGGCGATTCATTTTTTTCTCTTAAAATTGCAAAAATTATCCCGTTTCCAGCGTTTCTTGGAGAATTAAAATCTTATCTAAGAAAGACCATCTTCAGAAAAAAAGGAACATATGCCATTTCACGAAAAAAGTTTCTTTTTCACCGAAAAAGTGAATTTTTCGATGATTTTCTGATTATTTCATTGTTTTCATCAAAAAATAAAGAAAAAACACTGAATATTGCCACAATGTCCTCTTTTTCTGAAAAAAATAATAAATGACGTGTTTTTCAACCTTTTTAGGAGTATTAACGGCATTTTATACAAAACCTCTTTTTACACGTATAATATATTCAATTTGAATAAATAAGAAAATTCTGCCTTATAAGTGACTTTTTCTAGGTTTTTTTCATATTTTCATTTGTTGGTGGAAGTAAACCAAAAAAATATATTCTTTTTCTCGAAAATATTTTTTTTTCTCTAAAATTGCACAAATTACCTGTTTTTATGCTTTTATCCTTATTTTACGCCAATATATATTTTTTCTCTAAAACCGCATAAATGAGCCTTTTTTACAATGTTTTTCGGAGATTTACTACTTTTAAAGGAAAACCATCTCTTTTACGAAAAAAATATGATTTTACACCAAAAGTTACTTTTTTAATAATTTTCTATTGATTTCAATGTTTTGATTAAAAACAAGAAAATAAACACTATATACATTTTCTCTCTCTGAAACTGTACAAAATATCCATTTTTAACTTTTTTGGACGTTTAAACACATTTTGTGGAAAATAACATTTTCATGTTACAATATACTTTTTCTAACTAAAATTTCATAAATTACGTTTTTATCAGTTTTTAAGAGTATTAACAACATGTTACATAAAACCCCCTTTTACAAGTATAACATATACGAGTTGAATTATCCAATTTTCAACGTTTTTACAGTAATTTTATGACAAATCCAACTTCCCTTAGATAAAAAGTATGTTTTTACCTTCAAAAGTGAGTTTTTCAGTAATTTTTTAATGAATTTCCATGTTTTAATTAAAAACATGAAAAATACGCTGTAACATATTGTTTTTCTCTTTAAAGTTACATAAACTACCATATTTAAACCTTTTTATTGGTTTTAACAACATTTTGAAGAAAATCCCTTCTTCATTTTACATAAAATGTAATGCAAGCCATTTCAATGAAAAATATATATATTTCTTTAGGAAAAAGGTTTTTCAGTGTTATTTCTTTTTATTTCCATGTTTTGAGTGAAAATGAAGGAAAAAGCAAGAAATATATTAACTTTTCACGGCAATTCATTTTTTTCTCTCAAAATTGCATAAATTATCCCGTTTCCAGCGTTTCTACGAGAATTAACATCTTTTCTAAGAAAGACCATCTTTATTTTAGTTCAGAAAAAAGGAATATATGCCACTTTGTGAAAAAAGTTTCTTTTTACCGAAAAAGTGAATATTTCGATGATTTTCTGCTTATTTCATTAATTTCATCAAAAAATAGACAAAAAACACTGAATATTGCCACAATATACTTTTTTTCTGAAAAAAATTATAAATGACGTGTTTTTCAACGTTTTTAGGAGTATTAACGGCATTTTAAACAAAACCCTCTTTTACAAGTATAATATATGCAATTTGAAGAATGAAGAAAATTCTGCCTTAAAAGTGAGTTTTTCAAGTTTTTTTTCATATTTTCATTTGTTGGTAGAAGAAAAACAAAAAAAAACATTCTTTTTCTCGACAATACTTTTTTTCTCTAAAATTGCACAAATTACCTAATTTTATGCTTTTATCCTTATTTTTACGACAATATATATTTTTTTCTCTAAAACAGCATAGATGACCCTTTTTTCAATGTTTATCGAATATTTACTACTTTTAAAGGAAAAACATCTCTTTTACGAAAAAAAATATGATTTTACACCAAAAGTCACTTTTTTAACAATTATCTATTGACATCAATGTTATGATTAAAAACAAGAAAATAAACACTACATACATTTTTTTTTTCTCTGAAACTGTTCAAAGTATCCATTTTTAACCTTTTTGGACGTTTAAAGACATTTTGTTGAAAACAACTTTTTCATGTTACAATTAAATTTTTCTATCTAAAATTTCATAAATTTTTTTTTTTTTCACTTTTTAAGAGTATTAACGGCATAAAACCCCCTTTTACAAGTTTTACATTTGCGATTTTAATTATCCATTTTTCAACGTTTTTAAGGGTTTTACAATATTTTTATGACAAAATCCATCTTCCCTTAGAAAATAAAGTATGTTTTTACCTGCAAAAGTGAGTTTTTCAGTAATTTTCTATGAATTTCAATGTTTTAATTAAAAACATGAACAATATGCTATTGTTATTAGGAGTATTAACGGCATTTTAAAACAAAACCCATTTTTTACACGTATAATATATGCAATTTGAATAAAGAAGAAAATTCTGCCTAAAAAAATGACTTTTTGTAGGTTCTTTTCATATTTTCATTTGTAGGTGAAAGTAAACCAAAACAATACATTCTTTTTCTGGACACTATTTTTTTTTCTCTTAAGTTTCAGAAATTACCTATTTTTATTCTGTTATCTTTATTTTACGACAATATATTTTTCTTTCTGTAAAACCGCATAAATGCCCCTTTTTCAATGTTTTCGGAGATTTACTACTTTTTAAGGAAACCCATCTCTTTTACGAAAAAAATATGATTTTACTCCAAAAGTCACTGTTTTTAATAATTTTCTATTGATTTCAATGTTTTGATTAAATACAAGAAAATAAACACTATATACATTTTCTTTCTCTGAAACTGTACAAAGTTTCCATTTTTAACATTTTAGGACTTTTAAACATATTTTGTAGAAAACAACTTTTTCATGTTACAGTATACTTTTTCTATCTAATATTTCATAAATTACGTTTTTTTCAGTTTGCAAGAGTATTAACGGCATTTTACATAAATCCAACATTTACAAGTATAACATATGCAATTTGAATTATCCATTTTTCAACGTTTTTAAGGGTTTTACAATATTTTTATGACAAATCCATCTTTTATTAGAAAAAAAAGAGTATGTTTTTACCTCCAAAAGTGAGTTTTTCAGTAATTTTTTATGAATTTCCATGTTTTAATTAAAAACATGAAATATACGCTGTAGCGTATCGTTTTTCTCTTTAAAGTTACATAAACTTCTATACTTAAACCTTTTTATTTGCTTTAACAACATTTTGAAGAAAATCCTTTCTTAATGTTACATAAAATGTAATACAAGCCATTTCAATGAAAAAATATATATTTCTTTAGGATAAAGGTTTTTCAGTGTTATTTCTTTTCATTTCCATGTTTTGAGTGAAAATGAAGGAAAAAGAAGGAAATATATTAACTTTTCACGGCAATTCATTTCTTTCTCTCAAAATTGCATAAATTATCCCGTTTCCTGCGTTTCTACGAGAATTAAAATCTTTTCTAAAAAAGACCATCTTTATTTTAATTCAGAAAAAATAATATATGCCATTTCATGAAAAAAAATTTCTTTTTACCGAAAAAGTAAATTTTTCGATGAATTTCTGTTTATTTCATTGCTTTCATCAAAAAATAAACAAAAAACCCAGAGTATTGCCACAACATACTTTTTTTCTGAAAAAAATCATAAATGACATGATTTTCAACGTTTTTAGGAGTATTAAAGGCATTTTAAACAAACCCCTCTTTTACTAGTATTATATATGGAATTTGAATAAAGAAGAAAATTCTGTTTAAAAAGTGACTTTTTCAAGGTTTTTTTCATATTTTCATTTGTTGGTGGAAGAAAACCAAAAAAAATACATTATTTTTCTCGACAATACTTTTTTCTGTAAAATAGCACAAATTAACTATTTTTATGCTTTTATCCTTATTTTACGACAATATATTTTTCTTTCTCTAAAACCGCATAAATGAGCATTTTTTTTAAGGTTTTTCGGAGATTTACTACTTTTAAAGGAAAACCATCTCTTTTACGAAAAAAAATATATGATTTTACACAAAAAGGTCACTTTTTTTAATAATTTTCTATTGATTTGAATGTTTTGATTAAAAACAAGAAAATAAACACTATATACATTTTCTTTCTCTGAAAATTTACAAAGTCTATATTTTTAACCTTTTTCGACGTTTAAACACATTTTGTAGAAAACAACTTTTTCGTGATACAGTATAATTTCTCTATCTAAAATTTTATAAATTACGTTTTTTTCAGTTTTTAAGAGTATTAACGGCATTTTACATAAAACCCACATTTACAAGTATAACATATGAGATTTGAATTATCCCTTTTTCATCGTTTTTAGGAGTATTAACGGCATTTTAAACAAAACCCCCTTTTACAAGTATAAGATATGCAATTTGAATAAAGAAGAAAATTGTGCCTAAAAAGTGACTTTTTCAAGTTTTTTTTCAAATTTTCATTTGTTGGTGGAAGAAAACCAAAAAGATACATTCTTTTTCTCGACAATATTTTTTTCTCTAAAATTGCACAAATTACTTATTTTTATGCTTTTATCCTTATTTTACGACAAAATATATATTTTTTCTCTAAAACCGCACAAATGACCCTTTTTTCAATGTTTTTCGGAGATTTTCAACTTTTAAAGGAAAACCATCACTTTTACGAAAAAAAATATGATTTTACACCAAAATTCACTGTTTTAATAATTTTTTATTGATTTCAATGTTTTGATTAGAAACAAGAAAATAAACACTATATACATTTCCTTTCTCTGAAACTATACAAAGTATCCATCTTTAACCTTTTTGGATGTTTAAACACATTTTGTAGAAAACAACTTTTTCATGATACAATATACTTTTTCTATCGAAAATTTCATAAATTACGTTTTTTTCAGTATTTAAAAGTATTAACGGCATTTTATGTAAATCCCCCTTTTACAAGTATAACATATGCAATTTGAATTATACATTTTTCAACGTTTTTAAGGGTTTTACAATATTTTTATGACAAATCCATCTTCCCTTAGAAAAAAAATTATGTTTTTACCTCCAAAAGTGAGTTTTTCAGTAATTTTCTTTGAATTTCCATGTTTTAATTAAAAACCTTGAAAATTACGCTATAGCATTTTTTTTTCTCTTTAAAGTTACATACTAAGCTACCATATTTAAACCTTTTTATTTTTTTTACAAAATTTTGAAGAAAATCCCTTTTTCATGTTACATACAATGTAATACAAGCCATTTCAATGAAAAAATATATATTTCTTTAAGAAAAAGGATTTTTCAGTGTTATTTTTTTTCATTTCCATGTTTTGAGTAAAAATGATGGAAAAACCAAGAAATATATTCACCTTTCTTGGCAATTCATTTTTTTCTCTCAGAATTGCATAAATTATCCCGTTTCCAGCGTTTTTTATAGAATTAACATCTTATCTAAGAAAGACCATCTTTATCTTAGTTCAGAAAAAAAGGAATATATGCCATTTCACGAAAAAAGTTTCTTTTCACCGAAAATGTGAATTTTTCGATGATTTTAAGCTTATTTCATTGTTTTTATCAAAAATTAAACAAAAAACACTGAATATTGCCACAATATACTTTTTTTCTGAAAAAAATCATAAATGACGTGTTTTTCAATGTTTTTAGGAGTACTAACGGCATTTTAAACAAAACCCCCTTTTACAAGTATAATATATGCAATTTTAATAAAGAAGAAAATTCTCCCTAAAAAGTGACTTTTTCTAATTTTTTTTTCATATTTTCATTTGTTGGTGGAAGAAAACCAAAAAGATACATTCTTTTTCTCGACAATATTTTTTTTCTCTAAAATTGCACAAATTACCTATTTTTATGATTTTATCCTTATTTTACTACAATATATATATTTTTTCTATAACCGCGTAAATGGCCCCATTTTTCAATGTTTTTCGGAGATTTACTACTTTTAAAAGAAAACCATCTCTTTTACGAAAAAAAATATGATTTTACACCAAAAGTCACTGTTTTAATAATTTTTTATTGATTTCAATGTTTTGATTAAAAACAAGAAAATAAACACTATATACATTTCCTTTCTCTGAAACTATACAAAGTATCAATTTTTTACTTTTTTGGACGTTTAAACACATATTGCATAAATTATCCCGTTTCCAGCGTTTCTAGGAGAATTAACGTCTTATCTAAGGAAGACCATCTTTGTTTTAGTTCTCTGAAACTGTACAAAGTATCCATTTTTAACCTTTTTGGACGTTTAAAGACATTTTGTTGAAAACAACTTTTTCATGTTACAATTAAATTTTTCTATCTAAAATTTCATAAATTTTTTTTTTTTTTTCACTTTTTAAGAGTATTAACGGCATAAAACCCCCTTTTACAAGTTTTACATTTGCGATTTTAATTATCCATTTTTCAACGTTTTTAAGGGTTTTACAATATTTTTATGACAAAATCCATCTTCCCTTAGAAAATAAAGTATGTTTTTATCTCTAAAAGTGAGTTTTTCAATAATTTTCTATGAATTTCAATGTTTTAATTAAAAACATGAACAATATGCTATTGTTATTAGGAGTATTAACGGCATTTTAAAACAAAACCCATTTTTTACACGTATAATATATGCAATTTGAATAAAGAAGAAAATTCTGCCTAAAAAAATGACTTTTTGTAGGTTCTTTTCATATTTTCATTTGTAGGTGAAAGTAAACCAAAACAATACATTCTTTTTCTGGACACTATTTTTTTTTCTCTTAAGTTTCAGAAATTACCTATTTTTATGCTGTTATCTTTATTTTACGACAATATATTTTTCTTTCTGTAAAACCGCATAAATGCCCCTTTTTCAATGTTTTCGGAGATTTACTACTTTTTAAGGAAAACCATCTCTTTTACGAAAAAAATATGATTTTACTCCAAAAGTCACTGTTTTTAATAATTTTCTATTGATTTCAATGTTTTGATTAAATACAAGAAAATAAACACTATATACATTTTCTTTCTCTGAAACTGTACAAAGTTTCCATTTTTAACATTTTAGGACTTTTAAACATATTTTGTAGAAAACAACTTTTTCATGTTACAGTATACTTTTTCTATCTAATATTTCATAAATTACGTTTTTTTTCAGTTTGCAAGAGTATTAACGGCATTTTACATAAATCCAACATTTACAAGTATAACATATGCAATTTGAATTATCCATTTTTCAACGTTTTTAAGGGTTTTACAATATTTTTATGACAAATCCATCTTTTATTAGAAAAAAAAGAGTATGTTTTTACCTCCAAAAGTGAGTTTTTCAGTAATTTTTTATGAATTTCCATGTTTTAATTAAAAACATGAAATATACGCTGTAGCGTATCGTTTTTCTCTTTAAAGTTACATAAACTTCTATACTTAAACCTTTTTATTTGCTTTAACAACATTTTGAAGAAAATCCTTTCTTAATGTTACATAAAATGTAATACAAGCCATTTCAATGAAAAAATATATATTTCTTTAGGATAAAGGTTTTTCAGTGTTATTTCTTTTCATTTCCATGTTTTGAGTGAAAATGAAGGAAAAAGAAGGAAATATATTAACTTTTCACGGCAATTCATTTCTTTCTCTCAAAATTGCATAAATTATCCCGTTTCCTGCGTTTCTACGAGAATTAAAATCTTTTCTAAAAAAGACCATCTTTATTTTAATTCAGAAAAAAGTAATATATGCCATTTCATGAAAAAAAATTTCTTTTTACCGAAAAAGTAAATTTTTCGATGAATTTCTGTTTATTTCATTGCTTTCATCAAAAAATAAACAAAAAACCCAGAGTATTGCCACAACATACTTTTTTTCTGAAAAAAATCATAAATGACGTGATTTTCAACGTTTTTAGGAGTATTAAAGGCATTTTAAACAAACCCCTCTTTTACTAGTATTATATATGGAATTTGAATAAAGAAGAAAATTCTGTTTAAAAAGTGACTTTTTCAAGTTTTTTTTCATATTTTCATTTGTTGGTGGAAGAAAACCAAAAAAATACATTATTTTTCTCGACAATACTTTTTTCTGTAAAATAGCACAAATTAACTATTTTTATGCTTTTATCCTTATTTTACGACAATATATTTTTCTTTCTCTAAAACCGCATAAATGAGCATTTTTTTAAGGTTTTTCGGAGATTTACTACTTTTAAAGGAAAACCATCTCTTTTACGAAAAAAAATATATGATTTTACACAAAAAGGTCACTTTTTTAATAATTTTCTATTGATTTGAATGTTTTGATTAAAAACAAGAAAATAAACACTATATACATTTTCTTTCTCTGAAAATTTACAAAGTCTATATTTTTAACCTTTTTCGACGTTTAAACACATTTTGTAGAAAACAACTTTTTCGTGATACAGTATAATTTCTCTATCTAAAATTTTATAAATTACGTTTTTTTCAGTTTTTAAGAGTATTAACGGCATTTTACATAAAACCCACATTTACAAGTATAACATATGAGATTTGAATTATCCCTTTTTCATCGTTTTTAGGAGTATTAACGGCATTTTAAACAAAACCCCCTTTTACAAGTATAAGATATGCAATTTGAATAAAGAAGAAAATTGTGCCTAAAAAGTGACTTTTTCAAGTTTTTTTTCAAATTTTCATTTGTTGGTGGAAGAAAACCAAAAAGATACATTCTTTTTCTCGACAATATTTTTTTCTCTAAAATTGCACAAATTACTTATTTTTATGCTTTTATCCTTATTTTACGACAAAATATATATTTTTTCTCTAAAACCGCACAAATGACCCTTTTTTCAATGTTTTTCGGAGATTTTCAACTTTTAAAGGAAAACCATCACTTTTACGAAAAAAAATATGATTTTACACCAAAATTCACTGTTTTAATAATTTTTTATTGATTTCAATGTTTTGATTAGAAACAAGAAAATAAACACTATATACATTTCCTTTCTCTGAAACTATACAAAGTATCCATCTTTAACCTTTTTGGATGTTTAAACACATTTTGTAGAAAACAACTTTTTCATGATACAATATACTTTTTCTATCGAAAATTTCATAAATTACGTTTTTTTTCAGTATTTAAAAGTATTAACGGCATTTTATGTAAATCCCCCTTTTACAAGTATAACATATGCAATTTGAATTATACATTTTTCAACGTTTTTAAGGGTTTTACAATATTTTTATGACAAATCCATCTTCCCTTAGAAAAAAAAATTATGTTTTTACCTCCAAAAGTGAGTTTTTCAGTAATTTTCTTTGAATTTCCATGTTTTAATTAAAAACCTTGAAAATTACGCTATAGCATTTTTTTTTCTCTTTAAAGTTACATACTAAGCTACCATATTTAAACCTTTTTATTTTTTTTACAAAATTTTGAAGAAAATCCCTTTTTCATGTTACATACAATGTAATACAAGCCATTTCAATGAAAAAATATATATTTCTTTAAGAAAAAGGATTTTTCAGTGTTATTTTTTTTCATTTCCATGTTTTGAGTAAAAATGATGGAAAAACCAAGAAATATATTCACCTTTCTTGGCAATTCATTTTTTTCTCTCAGAATTGCATAAATTATCCCGTTTCCAGCGTTTTTTATAGAATTAACATCTTATCTAAGAAAGACCATCTTTATCTTAGTTCAGAAAAAAAGGAATATATGCCATTTCACGAAAAAAGTTTCTTTTCACCGAAAATGTGAATTTTTCGATGATTTTAAGCTTATTTCATTGTTTTTATCAAAAATTAAACAAAAAACACTGAATATTGCCACAATATACTTTTTTTCTGAAAAAAATCATAAATGACGTGTTTTTCAATGTTTTTAGGAGTACTAACGGCATTTTAAACAAAACCCCCTTTTACAAGTATAATATATGCAATTTTAATAAAGAAGAAAATTCTCCCTAAAAAGTGACTTTTTCTAATTTTTTTTTCATATTTTCATTTGTTGGTGGAAGAAAACCAAAAAGATACATTCTTTTTCTCGACAATATTTTTTTTCTCTAAAATTGCACAAATTACCTATTTTTATGATTTTATCCTTATTTTACTACAATATATATATTTTTTCTATAACCGCGTAAATGGCCCCTTTTTCAATGTTTTTCGGAGATTTACTACTTTTAAAAGAAAACCATCTCTTTTACGAAAAAAAATATGATTTTACACCAAAAGTCACTGTTTTAATAATTTTTTATTGATTTCAATGTTTTGATTAAAAACAAGAAAATAAACACTATATACATTTCCTTTCTCTGAAACTATACAAAGTATCAATTTTTTACTTTTTTGGACGTTTAAACACATATTGCAAAAATTATCCCGTTTCCAGCGTTTCTAGGAGAATTAACGTCTTATCTAAGGAAGACCATCTTTGTTTTAGTTCTCTGAAACTGTACAAAGTATCCATTTTTAACCTTTTTGGACGTTTAAAGACATTTTGTTGAAAACAACTTTTTCATGTTACAATTAAATTTTTCTATCTAAAATTTCATAATTTTTTTTTTTTTCACTTTTTAAGAGTATTAACGGCATAAAACCCCCTTTTACAAGTTTTACATTTGCGATTTTAATTATCCATTTTTCAACGTTTTTAAGGGTTTTACAATATTTTTATGACAAAATCCATCTTCCCTTAGAAAATAAAGTATGTTTTTACCTCCAAAAGTGAGTTTTTCAGTAATTTTCTATGAATTTCAATGTTTTAATTAAAAACATGAACAATATGCTATTGTTATTAGGAGTATTAACGGCATTTTAAAACAAAACCCATTTTTTACACGTATAATATATGCAATTTGAATAAAGAAGAAAATTCTGCCTAAAAAAATGACTTTTTGTAGGTTCTTTTCATATTTTCATTTGTAGGTGAAAGTAAACCAAAACAATACATTCTTTTTCTGGACACTATTTTTTTTTCTCTTAAGTTTCAGAAATTACCTATTTTTATGCTGTTATCTTTATTTTACGATAATATATTTTTCTTTCTGTAAAACCGCATAAATGCCCTTTTTTCAATGTTTTCGGAGATTTACTACTTTTTAAGGAAAACCATCTCTTTTACGAAAAAAATATGATTTTACTCCAAAAGTCACTGTTTTTAATAATTTTCTATTGATTTCAATGTTTTGATTAAATACAAGAAAATAAACACTATATACATTTTCTTTCTCTGAAACTGTACAAAGTTTCCATTTTTAACATTTTAGGACTTTTAAACATATTTTGTAGAAAACAACTTTTTCATGTTACAGTATACTTTTTCTATCTAATATTTCATAAATTACGTTTTTTTCAGTTTGCAAGAGTATTAACGGCATTTTACATAAATCCAACATTTACAAGTATAACATATGCAATTTGAATTATCCATTTTTCAACGTTTTTAAGGGTTTTACAATATTTTTATGACAAATCCATCTTTTATTAGAAAAAAAAGAGTATGCTTTTACCTCCAAAAGTGAGTTTTTCAGTAATTTTTTATGAATTTCCATGTTTTAATTAAAAACATGAAATATACGCTGTAGCGTATCGTTTTTCTCTTTAAAGTTACATAAACTTCTATACTTAAACCTTTTTATTTGCTTTAACAACATTTTGAAGAAAATCCTTTCTTAATGTTACATAAAATGTAATACAAGCCATTTCAATGAAAAAATATATATTTCTTTAGGATAAAGGTTTTTCAGTGTTATTTCTTTTCATTTCCATGTTTTGAGTGAAAATGAAGGAAAAAGAAGGAAATATATTAACTTTTCACGGCAATTCATTTCTTTCTCTCAAAATTGCATAAATTATCCCGTTTCCTGCGTTTCTACGAGAATTAAAATCTTTTCTAAAAAAGACCATCTTTATTTTAATTCAGAAAAAAGTAATATATGCCATTTCATGAAAAAAAATTTCTTTTTACCGAAAAAGTAAATTTTTCGATGAATTTCTGTTTATTTCATTGCTTTCATCAAAAAATAAACAAAAAACCCAGAGTATTGCCACAACATACTTTTTTTCTGAAAAAAATCATAAATGACGTGATTTTCAACGTTTTTAGGAGTATTAAAGGCATTTTAAACAAACCCCTCTTTTACTAGTATTATATATGGAATTTGAATAAAGAAGAAAATTCTGTTTAAAAAGTGACTTTTTCAAGGTTTTTTTCATATTTTCATTTGTTGGTGGAAGAAAACCAAAAAAATACATTATTTTTCTCGACAATACTTTTTTCTGTAAAATAGCACAAATTAACTATTTTTATGCTTTTATCCTTATTTTACGACAATATATTTTTCTTTCTCTAAAACCGCATAAATGAGCATTTTTTTTAAGGTTTTTCGGAGATTTACTACTTTTAAAGGAAAACCATCTCTTTTACGA
This sequence comes from Callinectes sapidus, assembly GCA_020233015.1. NCBI lineage: Eukaryota > Metazoa > Arthropoda > Malacostraca > Decapoda > Portunidae > Callinectes > Callinectes sapidus. The sequence continues at coordinate 10,141,883 of CM035220.1, read as the reverse complement.
AAAAAAATATATGATTTTACACAAAAAGGTCACTTTTTTTAATAATTTTCTATTGATTTGAATGTTTTGATTAAAAACAAGAAAATAAACACTATATACATTTTCTTTCTCTGAAAATTTACAAAGTCTATATTTTTAACCTTTTTCGACGTTTAAACACATTTTGTAGAAAACAACTTTTTCGTGATACAGTATAATTTCTCTATCTAAAATTTTATAAATTACGTTTTTTTCAGTTTTTAAGAGTATTAACGGCATTTTACATAAAACCCACATTTACAAGTATAACATATGAGATTTGAATTATCCCTTTTTCATCGTTTTTAGGAGTATTAACGGCATTTTAAACAAAACCCCCTTTTACAAGTATAAGATATGCAATTTGAATAAAGAAGAAATTTGTGCCTAAAAAGTGACTTTTTCAAGTTTTTTTTCAAATTTTCATTTGTTGGTGGAAGAAAACCAAAAAGATACATTCTTTTTCTCGACAATATTTTTTTCTCTAAAATTGCACAAATTACTTATTTTTATGCTTTTATCCTTATTTTACGACAAAATATATATTTTTTCTCTAAAACCGCACAAATGACCCTTTTTTCAATGTTTTTCGGAGATTTTCAACTTTTAAAGGAAAACCATCACTTTTACGAAAAAAAATATGATTTTACACCAAAATTCACTGTTTTAATAATTTTTTATTGATTTCAATGTTTTGATTAGAAACAAGAAAATAAACACTATATACATTTCCTTTCTCTGAAACTATACAAAGTATCCATCTTTAACCTTTTTGGATGTTTAAACACATTTTGTAGAAAACAACTTTTTCATGATACAATATACTTTTTCTATCGAAAATTTCATAAATTACGTTTTTTTCAGTATTTAAAAGTATTAACGGCATTTTATGTAAATCCCCCTTTTACAAGTATAACATATGCAATTTGAATTATACATTTTTCAACGTTTTTAAGGGTTTTACAATATTTTTATGACAAATCCATCTTCCCTTAGAAAAAAAATTATGTTTTTACCTCCAAAAGTGAGTTTTTCAGTAATTTTCTTTGAATTTCCATGTTTTAATTAAAAACCTTGAAAATTACGCTATAGCATTTTTTTTTCTCTTTAAAGTTACATACTAAGCTACCATATTTAAACCTTTTTATTTTTTTTACAAAATTTTGAAGAAAATCCCTTTTTCATGTTACATACAATTTAATACAAGCCATTTCAATGAAAAAATATATATTTCTTTAAGAAAAAGGATTTTTCAGTGTTATTTTTTTTCATTTCCATGTTTTGAGTAAAAATGATGGAAAAACCAAGAAATATATTCACCTTTCTTGGCAATTCATTTTTTTCTCTCAGAATTGCATAAATTATCCCGTTTCCAGCGTTTCTTATAGAATTAACATCTTATCTAAGAAAGACCATCTTTATCTTAGTTCAGAAAAAAGGAATATATGTAATTTCACGAAAAAAGTTTCTTTTCACCGAAAAAGTTAATTTTTTGATGATTTTCTGCTTATTTCATTGTTTTCATCAAACAATAAACAAAAAACACTGAATATTGCCACAATATACTTTTTTTTTTTTAAATAATAAATGACGTGTTTTTCAACGTTTTTAGGAGTATTAACGGCATTTTAAACAAAACCCCCTTTTACAAGTCTAATATATGCAATTTGAATACAGAAGAAAATTCTGCCTAAAAAGTGACTTTTTCATGGTTTATTTCATATTTTCATTTGTTGGTGGAAGAAAACCAAAAAAATTCATTCTATATCTCGACAATATTTTTTTTCTCTAAAATTGCACAAATTACCTATTTTTATTATTTTATCCTTATTTTACTACAATATATATATTTTTTCTATAACCGCGTAAATGGCCCCTTTTTCAATGTTTTTCGGAGATTTACTACTTTTAAAAGAAAACCATCTCTTTTACGAAAAAAAATATGATTTTACACCAAAAGTCACTGTTTTAATAATTTTTTATTGATTTCAATGTTTTGATTAAAAACACGAAAATAAACACTATATACATTTCCTTTCTCTGAAACTATACAAAGTATCAATTTTTTACTTTTTTGGACGTTTAAACACATATTGCATAAATTATCCCGTTTCCAGCGTTTCTAGGAGAATTAACGTCTTATCTAAGGAAGACCATCTTTGTTTTAGTTCTCTGAAACTGTACAAAGTATCCATTTTTAACCTTTTTGGACGTTTAAAGACATTTTGTTGAAAACAACTTTTTCATGTTACAATTAAATTTTTCTATCTAAAATTTCATAAATTTTTTTTTTTTTTCACTTTTTAAGAGTATTAACGGCATAAAACCCCCTTTTACAAGTTTTACATTTGCGATTTTAATTATCCATTTTTCAACGTTTTTAAGGGTTTTACAATATTTTTATGACAAAATCCATCTTCCCTTAGAAAATAAAGTATGTTTTTATCTCTAAAAGTGAGTTTTTCAATAATTTTCTATGAATTTCAATGTTTTAATTAAAAACATGAACAATATGCTATTGTTATTAGGAGTATTAACGGCATTTTAAAACAAAACCCATTTTTTACACGTATAATATATGCAATTTGAATAAAGAAGAAAATTCTGCCTAAAAAAATGACTTTTTGTAGGTTCTTTTCATATTTTCATTTGTAGGTGAAAGTAAACCAAAACAATACATTCTTTTTCTGGACACTATTTTTTTTTCTCTTAAGTTTCAGAAATTACCTATTTTTATGCTGTTATCTTTATTTTACGACAATATATTTTTCTTTCTGTAAAACCGCATAAATGCCCCTTTTTCAATGTTTTCGGAGATTTACTACTTTTTAAGGAAAACCATCTCTTTTACGAAAAAAATATGATTTTACTCCAAAAGTCACTGTTTTTAATAATTTTCTATTGATTTCAATGTTTTGATTAAATACAAGAAAATAAACACTATATACATTTTCTTTCTCTGAAACTGTACAAAGTTTCCATTTTTACCATTTTAGGACTTTTAAACATATTTTGTAGAAAACAACTTTTTCATGTTACAGTATACTTTTTCTATCTAATATTTCATAAATTACGTTTTTTTCAGTTTGCAAGAGTATTAACGGCATTTTACATAAATCCAACATTTACAAGTATAACATATGCAATTTGAATTATCCATTTTTCAACGTTTTTAAGGGTTTTACAATATTTTTATGACAAATCCATCTTTTGTTAGAAAAAAAAGAGTATGTTTTTACCTCCAAAAGTGAGTTTTTCAGTAATTTTTTATGAATTTCCATGTTTTAATTAAAAACATGAAATATACGCTGTAGCGTATCGTTTTTCTCTTTAAAGTTACATAAACTTCTATACTTAAACCTTTTTATTTGCTTTAACAACATTTTGAAGAAAATCCTTTCTTAATGTTACATAAAATGTAATACAAGCCATTTCAATGAAAAAATATATATTTCTTTAGGATAAAGGTTTTTCAGTGTTATTTCTTTTCATTTCCATGTTTTGAGTGAAAATGAAGGAAAAAGAAGGAAATATATTAACTTTTCACGGCAATTCATTTCTTTCTCTCAAAATTGCATAAATTATCCCGTTTCCTGCGTTTCTACGAGAATTAAAATCTTTTCTAAAAAAGACCATCTTTATTTTAATTCAGAAAAAAGTAATATATGCCATTTCATGAAAAAAAATTTCTTTTTACCGAAAAAGTAAATTTTTCGATGAATTTTTGTTTATTTCATTGCTTTCATCAAAAAATAAACAAAAAACCCAGAGTATTGCAACAACATACTTTTTTTCTGAAAAA
>CM035220.1:10058150-10074112 GCA_020233015.1 Callinectes sapidus | reverse complement strand
TATTCCTTTGTTTTTCACTAAAAAAAGATGGTGTTTCTTAGATGAGATGTTAGTTCTCCTAAAAAGCTGAAAAGGGGATAATTTAGGCAATTTTGAGAGAAACTAAATGAATTGCAATAAAAGGTTAATCTTTTTTTTTGCTTTTCCTTAATCAAAACATGGAAATGTAAAGAAAAAACAATGAAAAATCCTTGTTCTAAAAGAAATATATATTTTTTTTCATTGAAATGGCTTGTATTACATTTTACGTAACATGAAAAAAAGATTTTCTTCATAATGTTGTTAAAACCTATAAAAAGGTTTACATACGGAAGTTTATGTAACTTTAAAGAGAAAAAAATATATAGTGTATTGGTCTTGTTTTTATTTAAAACATGAAAATTAAAAAAAAATTACAGAAAAACTAACTTTTGGATGTAAAAACATACTTTTTTTTCTAAATGTATGAAAAACATTAAAAAAGGGTCATTTATGCAGTTTTAGAGAAAAAAAATATTCTCGTAATATGAGGATAAAAACATAAAAATGGGTAGTTAGTGCATTTTTAGAGAAAAGAAATATTGTCGCAAAAAAGAATATATTTTTTGTTTTTTTTTCTTACAACAAATGAAAATAAGAGAAAAACATTGAAAAAGTCCCTTTTTATGTAGAAATTTTGTCTTTATACAAATTGCATATATTATACTTGTAAAAGGGGGTTTTGTGTAAAATGCCGTTAATACACCTAAAAACGTTGAAAAACACGTCTTTTATGAAATTTTTGAGAAATAATACATTGTCGCATAATTCATTGTTTTTTGTTTATTTTTTATGAAAACAATGAAATATGCAGAAAATCATCGAAAAATTTACTTTTCCGGTGAAAAGGAACTTTTCTCGTGAAATGGCATATTTTTCTTTCTTTTTAACTAAGAAAAGATGGTGTTTCTTAGATGAGATGTTAGTTCTCCTAAAAACGCTGAAAAGGGGATAATTTATGCAATTTTGAGAGAAAATCAATGAATTGCAATGAAAGGTTAATCTTTTTTTTGCTTTTTCCTTAATCAAAACATGGAAATATAAATAAAAAACACTGAAAAATCCTTGTTCTTAAAGAAATATATATTTTTTTTCATTGAAATGGCTTGTATTACATTTTACGTAACATGAAAAAAGGATTTTCTTCATAATGTTGTTAAAACCTATAAAAAGGTTTAAATACGATAGTTTATGTAACTTTAAAGAGAAAAAAATATATAGTGTATTGGTCTTGTTTTTTATTTAAAACATGAAGATTAAAAAAAATTACAGAAAAACTCACTTTTGGATGTAAAAATATACTTTTTTTCTAAATCTCTGAAAAACATTGAAAAAATGGTCATTTATGCAGTTTTAGAGAAAAAAAATATTCTCGTAATATGAGGATAAAAACATAAAAATGGGTACTTAGTGCAATTTTAGAGAAAAGAAATATTGTCGCAAAAAAGAATGTATTTGCAATTTTAGAGAAAAGAAATATTGTCGCAAAAAAGAATGTATTTTTTGTTTTTTTTCTTACAATAAATGAAAATAAGAGAAAAATATTGAAAAAGTCCCTTTTTATGTAGAAATTTTGTCTTTATACAAATTGCATATATTATACTTGTAAAAGGGGGTTTTGTGTAAAATGCCGTTAATACTCATAAAAACGTTGAAAAACACGTCTTTTATGAAATTTTTGAGAAATAATACATTGTCGCATAATTCATTGTTTTTTGTTTATTTTTTATGAAAACAATGAAATAAGGAGAAAATCATCGAGAAATCTACTCTTCCAGTGAAAAGGAACTTTTTTCGTGAAATGGCATATATTCCTTTCTTCTTTACTAATAAAAAGAATGGTTTTTCTTAGATGAGATGTTGATTCTCCTAAAAACGCTGAAAAGAAGATAATTTATGCAATTTTTAGAGAAAAAAAAATGAATTGCAATAAAAAGTTAATATATTTCATGCATTTTCCTTCATTTTCCATCAAAACATGGAAATGTAAAGATAAAACCCTGAAAAATCCTTTTTCTAAAAGAAATATATATGTTTTTCAATGAAATGGCTTGTATTACATTTTATGTAACATGAAAAAGGGATTTTCATCAAAATGTTCTTAAGAGAAAAAAATATATCTTGTGTATTGGTCTTATTTTTAATTAAAACATGAAAATTAAATGAAAATTACTGAAAAACTCACTTTTCGATGTAAAACCATACTTTTTTTCTAAATCTGAAAAACATTGAGAAAGGGTCATTTATGCAGTTTTAGAGAAAAAAAAATATTATCATAAAATAAGGATAAAAACATAAAAATGGATAGTTTGTGCAATTTTAGAGAAAAGAAACATTGTCGCAAAAAAGAATGTATTTTTTTGTTTTCTTCTACCAACAAATGAAAATAAGATAAAACATTGAAAAAGTCACTTTTTACGCAGAACTTTTGTCTTTATACAAGTTGCATAGAATAAACTTGTAAAAGAGGGTTTTGTGTAAAATGCCGTTAATACTCCTAAAACCGTTGAAAAACACGTCATTCATAAACATTTTGAGAAAAAAGTATATTATCGCAATATTCATTGTATTTTTCTTTATTTTATATGAAAACAATGAAATAAGCAGAAAATCATCGAAAAATCTACTTTTCCGGTAAAAAAGGAGCTTTTTTTCGTTAAATGACATATATTCCTATCTTCTTAACTAAAAAAAGATGGTCTTTCTTACATGAGATGTTGATTTTCCTAAAAACGTTGAAAAAGGGATAATTGATGCAATTTTGGGAGAAAAAAATGATCTGCAAAAAAAAGTTAATATATTTCTTGCTTTTGCTTTCATTTTCTATGAAATCATGGAAATGTAAAGAAAAAACAATGAAAAATCCTTTTTCTAAAAGAAATATATATTTTTTTCATTGAAATGGTTTGTATTACATTTTATGTGACATGAAAAAGGGATTTTCTTCAAAATGTTGTTAAAACCAATAAAAAGGTAGGTTAGTTTATGTAACTTTAAAGAGAAAAAAATATAGTGTAATGGTCTTGTTTTTAATTAAAACATGAAAATTAAAAGAAAATTACAGAAAAACTCACTTTTGGATATAAAAACATAATTTTTTCTAAATTTCCGAAAAACATTAAGAAAGGGTCATTTATTCAGTTTTAGAGAAAAAAAAAATTATCGTAAAATAAGGATAAAACCATAAAAAGGGGTAGTTTGTGTAATTTTAGAGAATAGAAATGTAGTCGCTAAAAAAAATATATTTTTTGTTTTTTTCCACCAACAAATGAAAATAAGATAAAAACATTGAAAAAGTCTCTTTTTAGGCAGAAATTTTTATTTTATACAAATTGTATATATTATACGTGTAAAAAGGGATTTTGTGTAAAATGACGTTAATACTCCTAAAAACGTTAAAAAAACACGTCTTTTATGAAGTTTTGGAGAAAATAGTAAATTTTCGCATTATTCATTTTTTTTTGTTTACTTTTCAAAAACATGGAAATATAAAGAAAAAACACTGAAAAATCCTTGTTCTTAAAGAAATATATATATTTTTTTTCATTGAAATGTCTTGTATTACATTTTACGTAACATGAAAAAAAGATTTTCTTCATAATGTTGTCAAAACCTATAAAAAGGTTTAAATACGATAGATTATGTAACTTTAAAGAGAAAAAAAATATATAGTGTATTGGTCTTGTTTTTATTTAAAACATGAAAATTTAAAAAAAAAATTACAGAAAAACTCACCTTTGGATGTAAAAACGTACTTTTTTTTCTAAATCTGTGAAAAACATTGAAAAAAGGGTCATTTATGCAGTTTTAGAGAAAAAAAATATTCTCGTAATATGAGGAGAAAAACATAAAAATGGGTAGTTTGTGGAATTTTAGAAAAAAAAATATTGTCGCAAAAAAAATTGTATTTTTTGTTTTTTTTTCTTGCAACAAATGAGAATAATATTGAAAAAGTCCCTTTTTATGTAGAAATTTTGTCTTTATACAAATTACATATATTATGCTTGTAAAAGGGGGTTTTGTGTAAAATGCCGTATACTCCTAAAAAGGTTGAAAAACACGTCATTTATGAAATTTATGAGAAAAAATATATTGTCGCAATATTCATTGTTTTTTGTTCATTTTTGATGAAAACAATGAAATAAGGAGAAAATCATCGAGAAATCTACTCTTCCAGTGAAAAGGAACTTTTTTCATGAAATGGCATATATTCCTTTTTTCTTTACTAAAAAAAAGAATAGTCTTTCTTAGATGAGATGATAATTCTCCTAAAAACGCTGGAAAGGGGATAATTTTTGCAATTTTTAGAGAAAAAAAAAAGAATTGCAATAAAAAGTTAATATATTTATTGCATTTTCCTTCATTTTCCATCAAAACAAGGAAATGTAAAGAAAAAACCCTGAAAAATCCTTTTTCTAAAAGAAATATATATTTTTTTCATTGAAATGGCTTGTATTACATTTTATGTAACATGAAAAAGGGATTTTCATCAAAATATTCTTAAAACCAACAATAAGGTTTAAATAGGGTAATTGATGTAACTTTAAAGAGAAAAAAATATATCATGTGTGTTGGTCTTGTTTTTAATTAAAACATGAAAATTATAATGAAATTACTGAAAAACTCACTTTTCGATGTAAAAACATACTTTTTCTTTAAATCTCTGAAAAACATTGAGAAAGGGTTATTTATGCAGTTTTAGAGAAAAATTTTTTTATCGTAAAATAAGGATAAAAACATTAAAATGGGTAGTTTGTTCAGTTTTAGAGAAAAGAAATATTGTTGCCAAAAACAATGTATTTTTTGGTTTTCTTCTACCAACAAATGAAAATAAGATAAAAAAAAATGAAAAAGTCACTTGTTAGGCAAAAAATTTCACCTTATACAAATTGCATATATTATACTTGTAAAAGAGGGTTTTGTTTAAAATGCCGTTAATATTCCTAAAAACGTTGAAAATCACGTCATTTATGAAAATTGCATATATTATACTTGGAAAAGGGGGTTTTGTGTAAAATGCCGTTAATACTCCTAAAAACTTTGAAAAACACGTCTTTTATGAAATTTTTGAGAAAAAAAACATTGTCGCATAATTCATTGTTTTTTCTATATTTTTTTTTTATGAAAACAATGAAATAAGAAGAAAATCATCGAGAAATCTACTCTTCCAGTGAAAAGGAACTTTTTTCGTGAAATGGTATATATTCCTTTCTTCTTTACTAATAAAAAGAATGGTCTTTCTTAGATGAGATGTTGATTCTCCTAAAAACGTTAAAAAAAAGATAATTTATGCAATTTTTAGAGAAAAAATGAATTGCAATAAAAAGTTAATATATTTCTTGCATTTTCCATCATTTTCCATCAAAACATGGAAATGTAAAGATAAAAACCTGAAAAATCCTTTTTCTAAAAGAAATATACATTTTTTTCATTGAAATTGCTTGTATTACATTTTATGTAACATAAAAAAGGGATTTTCATCTAAATGTTCTTAAGAGAAAAAAATATATCTTGTGTATTGGTCTTGTTTTTAATTAAAACATGAAAATTAAATGAAAATTATTGAAAAACTCACTTTTTGATGTAAAACCATACTTTTTTTTTTAAATCTCTGAAAAACATTGAGAAAGGGTCATTTATGCAGTTTTAGAGAAAAAAATATATTATCGTAAAGTAAGGATAAAAACATAAAAACGGGTAGTTTGTGCAATTTTTGAGAAAAGAAATATTGTCGCAAAAAAAAAAATGTATTTTTTGTTTTCTTCTACTAACAAATGAAAATAAGATAAAACATAGAAAAAGTCACTTTTTAGGCAGAAATTTTGTCATTATACAAATTGCATATAATATACTTGTAGAAGAGGGTTTTGTGTAAAATGCCGTTAATACTCCTAAAAACGTTGAAAAACACGTCATTCATAAACATTTTGAGAAAAAAGTATATTATCGCAATATTTATTGTTTTTTTCTTTATTTAAATGAAAAAATGAAATAAGCAGAAAATCATCGAAAAATCTACTTTTCCGGTAAAAAGGAACTTTTTTCGTTAAATTGCATATATTCCTTTCTTCTTAACTAAAAAAAGATTGTCTTTCTTACATGAGATGTTGATTCTCCTAAAAACGTTGAAAAAGGGATAATTTATGCAATTTTGAGAAAAAAAATGAACTGGAAAAAAAGTTAATATATTTCTTGCTTTTGCTTTCATTTTCAATCAAATCATGGAAATGTAAAGAAAAAACAATGAAAAGATCCTTTTTCTAAAAGAAATATATATTTTTTTCATTGAAATGGTTTGTATTACATTTTATGTGACATAAAAATGGGATTTTTTTCAAAATATTAAAACCAATAAAAAGGTATGTTAGTTTATGTAACTTTAAAGAGAAAAAAATATAGTGTAATGGTCTTGTTTTTTATTAAAACATGAAAATTAAAAGAAAATTACAGAAAAACTCACTTTTGGATATAAAAACATAATTTTTTCTAAATCTCTGAAAAACATTGAGAAAGGGTAATTTATGCAGTTTTAGTAAAAAAAAAATATTATCGTAAAATAAGGATAAAAACATAAAAAGGGGTAGTTTGTGGAATTTTAGAGAAAAGAAATATAGTCGCTAAAAAGAATGTATTTTTTGTTTTTTTCCCACCAACAAATGAAAATAAGATAAAAACATTGAAAAGTCTATTTTTAGGGAGAAATTTTGACTTTATACAAATTGTACATATAACACTTGTAAAAAGGGGTTTTGTGTAAAATGCCGTTAATACTCCTAAAAACGTTGAAAAAACCGTCATTTATGAAGTTTTTGAGAAAATAGTATATTTTCGCAATATTCATTATATTTTGATTACTTTTTATGAAAACAATGAAATATGCAGAAAATCATCGAAAAATTTACTTTTCCGGTGAAAAGGAACTTTTCTCGAGAAATGGCATATATTCCTTTCTTTTTAACTAAAAAAAGATGGTGTTTCTTAGATGAGATATTAATTATCCTAAAAACGCTGAAAAAGGGATAATTTATGTATTTTTGAGAGAAAATAAATGAATTGCAATGAAAAGTTAATCTTTCCTCTTGCTTTTCCTTTATTTTCAATCAAAACATGGAAATGTAAAGGAAAAAAACTGAAAAATCCTTCTTCTAAAAGAAATATATTTTTTTCATTGAAATGGCTTGTATTACATTTTATGTAACAAGAAAAAAGGATTTTCTTCAAAATGTTGTTAAAAAAAAAAAAAGGTTTAAATACGGTAGTTTATGTAACTTTAAAGAGAAAACAATATATAGTGTATTGGTCTTGTTTTTAATTAAAACATAAAAATTAAAATAAAATTACAGAAAAACTGCAAAAACAATTTTTTTTCTAAATCTCTGAAAAACATTGAAAAAATGGTCATTTATGCAGTTTTAGAGAAAAAAAATATTCTCGTAATATGATGATAAAAACATAAAAATGGGTAGTTTGTGGAATTAAAAAAAAAAAGAAATATTGTCGCAAAAAAGAATGTATTTTTTGTTTTTTTTTTCTTGCAAAAAACGAGAATAAGAGAAAACATTGAAAAAGTCCCTTTTTATGTAGAAATTTTGTCTTTATACAAATTGCATATATTATGCCTGTAAAAGGGGGTTTTGTGTAAAATGCCGTTAATACTCTTAAAAACGTTGAAAAACACGTCATTTATAAAAATTTTGAGAAAAAAGTATATTATCCCAATATTCATTGTTTTTACTTTGTTTTTATGAAAACAATAAAATAAGCAGAAAATAATCGAAAAATGTACTTTTCCGGTGAAAAGTAGCTTTTTTCGTGAAATGGCAAATATTTCTTTCTTCTTATTTAAAAAAAGATAGTCTTCCTTAGATGAGGTGTTGATTCTCCTAAAAGTGTTGAAAAAGGGATTATTTATGCAATTTTAAGAGAAAAAAAATGAATTGCAAAAAAAAGTTAATATATTTCTTGCTTTTTCTTTTATTTCAATCAAAAAATGGAAATGTAAAAAAAAAAAAAAAAAAAAAAACTGAAAAATCCTTTTTCTAAAAGATATATATTTTGTTTTCATTGAAGTGGTTTGTATTACATTTTATGTAACATGAAAAAGGGATTTTCTTTAAAATATATTTAAAACCAATAAAAAAGTAGGTTAGTTTATATATATTTAAAGAGAAAAAAATATATAGTGTATTGGTCTTGTTTTTAATTAAAACATGAAAGTTAAAAGAAAATTACAAAAAAACTCACTTTTGGATATAAAAACATAATTTTTCCAAATCTCTGAAAAACCTTGAAAAAAGGGTTTTGTATGCAGTTTTAGAGAAAAAAATTATTATCCTAAAATAAGGATAAAAACATAAAAATGGGTAGTTTAGAGAAAAAGAAATATAGTCGATAAAAAGAATGTATTTTTTTGGTTTTCTTCCACTAACAAGTGAAAATAAGATAAAAACATCGAAAAAGTAGCTTTTTAGATAGAAATTTTGTCTTTATACAAATTGCATATATTATACTTGTAAAAAGGGGTTTTGTGTAAAATGCCGTTAATACTCCTAAAAACGTTGAAAAACACGTCATTTAAGAAGTTTTAGAGAAAATAGTATATTGTCTTAATATTCATTGTTTTTCTTTATTTTATATGAAAACAATGAAATAAGCAGAAAATCATCGAAAAATTTACTTTTCCAGTGAAAAGGAACTTTTTTCGTGAAATGGCATATATTCCTTTCTTTTTTACTAAAAATAGACAGTGTTTCTTAAATGAGATGTTAGTTCTCCTAAAAACGCTGAAAAGGGGATAATTTATGCAATTTTGAGAGAATATAAATGAATTGCAATAAAAAGTTAATCTTTTTTTTTTCTTTTTCCTTCATTTTCAATGAGAGCATGGAAATGTAAAGAAAAAAACACTGAATAATCCTTGTTTTAAAAGAAATATATATATTTTTTCATTGAAATGGCTTGTATTACATTTTATGTAACATGAAGAAAGGATTTTCTTCAAAATGTTGTTAAAACCAATAAAAAGGTTTAAATACGGTAGTTTATGTAACTTTAAAGAGAAAAAAAATATAGTGTATTGGTCTTGCTTTTAATTAAAACATGAAAATTAAAAGAAAATTACAGAAAAACTCACTTTTGGATGTAAAAACATACTTTTTTTCTAAATCTCTGAAAATAATTGAAAAAAGGGTCATTTATGCAGTTTTAGAGAAAAAAATATTCACGTAATATGTGGATAAAAACATAAAAATGGGTTGTTTGTGCAATTTTAGAGAAAAGAAATATTGTCACAAAAAAGAATGTATTTTTTGTTTTTTTTCTTACAAGAAACGAGAATAAGAGAAAAACATTGAAAAGGTCCCTTTTTATGTAGAAATTTAATCTTTATAGAAATTGCATATATTATACTCGTAAAAGGGGTTTTTGTGTAAAATGCCGTTAATACTCCTAAAAACGTTGAAAAAAAACGTCATTTATGAAATTTTTGAGAAAAAACATATTGCCGCAATATTAATTGTTTTTTGTTTATTTTTTATTAAAACAATGAAATAAGGAGAAAATCATCGAGAAATCTACTCTTCCAGTGAAAACGAATTTTTTTCGTGAAATGGCATGTATTCTTTTCTTCTTTACTAAAAAAAAGAATGGCCTTTCTTAGATGAGATGTTAACTCTCCTAAAAACGCTGAAAAGAGGATAATTTATGCAATTTTGAGAGCAAAAAAATGAATTGCAATAAAAAATTAATATATTTCTTGTATTTTCCTTCATTTTACATCAAAACATGGAAATGTAAAGAAAAAACCCTGAAAAATCCTTTTTCTAAAAGAAATATATTTTTTTTATTGAAATGGCTTGTATTACATTTTATGTAACATGAAAAAGGGATTTCCATCAAAATATTCTTAAAACCAATAATAAGGTTTAAATAGGGTAGTTTATGTAACTTTAAAGAGAAAAAAATATATCTTGTGTATTGGTCTTGCTTTTAATTAAAACATGAAAATTAAAAGAAAATTACTGAAAAACTCACTTTTCGATGTAAAAACATACTTTTTTTTCACAAAACATCCTTTCACAAGTATAATATATGCAATTTGTATAAGGAAAAAAATTTTGCCTAAAATGTGACTTTTTCAATGTTTTTATCTTATTTTCATTTGTTGGTGAAAGAAAACCAAAAAATAGATTTTTTTTTGCGACATTATTTCTTTTCTCTGAAATTGCCTAAACTACCCATTTTTATGTTTTTATCCTTATTTTACGATAATATATTTTTTTCTCTAAAACTACATTGGTGACCCTTTTTTCAAAGTTTTTTAGAGAATTAGAAAAAAATTATGTTTTTACATCCAAAAGTGATTTTTTCAGAAATTTTCTTTTAATTTTTATTTTTTAATTAAAAACAAGACCAATACGCTATATATATATATATATATATATATATATATATCTTATATATTATATCTGTATATTATATATTATATATAGTATATATATATATATATATATATATATATATATATATTTTTTTCTCTTTAAATTAAAAAAACTACCTATTTAAACCTTTTTATTGGTTATAACGACATTTTGACAAAAATCCCATTTTTATGTTACAAGAAATGTAGTACAAGGCATTCCAATGAAAAAATATATATATTTCTTTTAGAAATAGGATTTTTTAGTGTTTTTCTTTACATATCCATATTTTGATTGAAAATTAAGGAAAAATCAAGAATATTTTAACATTTTATTGCAATTCATTGTTTTTCTCTCAAAATTGCATAAATTATCCCCTTTTCAGCGATGTTAGGAGAACTAACATCTCATCTAAGAAATACCATTTTTTTTAGTTAAGAAGAAAGGAATATATGTAATTTCACGAAAATTTTTTTTTTACCGAAAAAGTAAATTTTTCGATGATTTTCTGCTTATTTCAATGTTTAAATAAAAAACAAAACAAAAAAAAACAATGAATATTGCGACAATATATTTTTTTCTAAAAACTTTCATAAATGACATGTTTTTCAACGTTTTTAGGAGTATTAACGGCATTTTTCACAAAACCCTCTTTTAACAAGTATAATATATGCAATTTGTATAAAGACAAAATTTCTCCCTAAAAAGTTACTTTTTCATTGTTTTTATCTTATTTTCATTTGTTGGTGGAAGAAAATCAAAATATATATATATATATATATATATATATATATATATATATATATATATATATATATATATATATATATATATATATATATATATATATATATATATATATATATATATATATATATTTTGCGACAATATTTCTTTTCTCTAAAATTGCACAGACTACCCATTTTTGTTTTTATACTTACTTTACGATAATATATTTTTTTTCCCTAAAATTGTACTAATGACCTTTTTTTGAATGTTTTTTAGAGATTTATAAAAAAGTATGTTTTTACATCCAAAAGTGAGTTTTTCAGTAATTTCCTTTTAATTTTTCAGTTTTATTTAAAAACAAGTCCAATACACTAAATATTTTTTTCTCTTTAAAGTTACATAAACTACCCTATTTAAATATTTTTATATGTTTTAACAACATTTTGAAAAAATTTCTTTTTTCGTGTTACATAAAATGTAATACAAGCCATTTCAATGAAAAAAATATCTATTTATTTTAGAAAAAGGATTTTTCAGTGTTTTTCTTTAACTTTCCATGTTTTGATTCGAAATTAAAGAAAAAAGCAAGAAATATATTAACTTTTATTGCAATTAATTTTTTTTCTCTCAAAATTGAATAAATTATCCTCTTTTCAGCGTTTTTAGGAGAATTAACCTGTCAACTAAGAAAGACTTTTTTTTTTTTTTTTTTAGTTAAGAAGAAAGGAATATATGCCATTTCACGAAAAAAGTTCCTTTTCTCCGAAAAAGTAGATTTTTCGATGATTTTCTGCTTATTTCATTGTTTTCATAAAAAATAAACAAAAAAACAATGAACATTGTGACAGTATACTTTTTTCTCAAAAATATCATAAATGCCGTGTTATTCAACGTTTTTAGGAGTATTAACGGCATTTTATACAAAGCTCACTTTTACCAGTATAATATATACAATTTGTATAGAGACATAATTTCTGACTAAAAAGTTACTTTTTCAATGTTTTTACCTTATTTTCATTTGTTGGTGGAACAAAACCAAAAAATACATTTTTTTTTTGCGACAATATTTTTTTTCTCTAAATTTGCACAAACTACCCATTTTTATGTTTTTATCCTTATTTTACGATGATATTTTTTTTCTCTAAAACTGCATAAATGATTCTTTTTTAATTTTTTTTCAGGGATTTAGAAAAAAGTATGTTTTACATCCAAAAGTAAGTTTTTGAGTAATTTTCTTTTAATTTTCATGTTTTAATTAAAAGAGACCAATACACTATATATTTATTTCTCTTTAAAGTTAAATATACAACCCTATTTATACCTTGTTTTTGGTTTTAACATAATTTTGAAGAAAATCCCTATTTCATGTTACATATAATGTAATACAAGGCATTTCAATAAAAAAAAATACCTATTTCTTTTAGAAAAAGGATTTTTCAGTGTTTTTTCTCTACATTTCCATGTTTTGATTCAAAATGAAAGAAAAAGCAAGAAATATATTACCTTTTTATTGCAATTCATTTTTTTTTCTCTTAAAATTGCATAAATTATTCCCTTTAAAGCGTTTTTAGGAGAATTAACATCTCATCTAAAAAAGACCATCTTTCTTTAGTTAAGAAGAAAGAAATATATGTTATGTCACGAAAAAAGTTATTTTTCACCGAAAAAGTAGATTTTTCAATGATTTTGTGCTTATTTAATTGTTTTCATAAAAAATAAACAAAAAAACAATGAATATTGCGACAATATAATTTTTTCTCAAAAAAACTCATAAATGACGTGTTTTTCAACGTTTTTAGGAGTATTTACGGCATTTTACAAAAAACCTCTTTTTACAAGTATAATATAAGCAATTTGTACAAAGACAAAATTTCTGCCTAAAAAGTTACTTTTTCAATGTTTTTATCTTATTTTAATTTGTTGGTAGAAGAAAACCAAAAAAACATTATTTTTTGCGACAATATTTCTTTTCTCTAAAATTGCACACACTACCCATTTTTATGTTTTTAAACTTATTTTACGATGATATATTTTTTTCTCTAAAACAGCATAAATGACCCTTTCTTTAATGTTTTTTCAGAGATTTAGAAAAAAAGTATGTTTTTATATCCAAAAGTGAATTTTTCAGTAATTTTCCTTTAATTTACATGTTTTAATTAAAATCAAGACCAATACAATATATATTTTTTTCTCTTTAAAGTTACATAAACTACCCTATTTAAACCTTTTTATTGGTTTTACAACATTTTGAAGAAAATCCCTTTTTCATGTTATGTAAAATGTAATGCAAGCCATTTCAACGAAAAAAATATATATATTTTAGGAAAAGGATTTTACAGTGCTTTTTTTTACATTTCCGTGTTTTTATTGAAAATGAAAAAAAAGCAAGAAATATAATAACTTTTTATTGCAATTCATTTTTTTCTTTCAAAATTGCACATAATATTATTATCCCCTTTTCAGCGTTTTTTAGGAGAAATAACATCTCATCTAAGAAATACCATCTTTCTTTTGTTAAGAGGAAAGGAATATATGCCATTTCACGAAAAAAGCTCCTTTTCACCGAAAAAGTAGATTTTTCGATGATTTTCTGGTTATTTCATTGTTTTTATAAAAAAAAAATAAAGAAAAAACGATGAATATTGTGACAATATACTTTTTTCTCAAAAATTCATAAATGACGTGTTTTTCAACGTTTTTAGGAGTATTAGCGGCATTTACAAAAAAATCCTTTTAATAGTATAATATATGTAATTTGTATTAAGACAAAATTTAAGCCTAAAAAGTTACTTCTTCAATGTTTTTATCTTATTTTCATTTGTTGGTGGAAGAAAACCAAAAAATATATATATTTTTGCGACAATATTACTTTTCTCTAAAATTGCCCAAACTACCTATTTTTGTTTTTTTCTTTATTTTATGATAAATTTTTTTTCTCTAAAACTGCATTAATGACCCTTTTTTGAAGTTTTTTTTAGAGATTTAGATTAAAAGTATGCTTTTCCATCCAAAAGTGAGTTTTTTAGAATTTTTTTTTTAATTTTCATGTTTGAATTAAAAATAAGACCAATACAATATATACATTTTTTGTCTTTAAAGTTAACTAAACTACCCTATTTAAATCTTTTTATTAGTTTTAACAACATTTTGAAGAAAATCTCTTTTTCATGTTACATAAAATGTAATACATGCCATTTCAATGAAAAAAAAAAAATTCTTTTAGGAAAAGGATTTTTCTGTATTTTTTCCTTACATTTCCATGTTTTGATAAAAAAATGAAGGAAAAAGTAAGAAATATATTAACTTTTTATTGCAATTCATTTTTTTTTCTCTCAAAATTGCATAAATTATTTTTTTTCAGCGTTTATAGGAGAATTACCATCTCATCTAAGAAAGACCATCTTTCTTTAGTTAAGAAGAAAGTAATATATGCCATTTCACAAAAAAAGTTCCTTTTCTCCGAAAAAGTAGATTTCTCGATGAATTCCTTCTTATTTCATTGTTTTCATAAAAAAATAAACAAAAAACAATGAATATTGCGACAATATAATTTGTTCTCAAAAAATTCATTAATGACGTATTTTTCAACGTTTTTAGGAGTATTAACGGCATTTTACACAAAAAATCCTTTTACAAATATAATATATACAATTTGCATAAAGAGAAAATTTCTTCCTAAAAAGTGACTTTTCAATGTTTTTGTCTTATTTTCACTTGTTGGTGAAAGGAAACCAAAAAATACATTCTTTTTTGCGACAATATTTCTTTTGTCTAAAATTGCAAAAACTACCCATTTTTATGTTCTTATCCTTATTTCAGGATTATATTTTGTTTCTCTAAAACTGCATAAATGACCCTTTTTTCAATGTTTTTCAGAGATTTATAAAAAAAAAGTATGTTTTTACTTCCAAAAGTGAGTTTTTCAGGAATTTTCTTTTAATTTTCATGTTTTAATTAAAAACAAGACCAATACACTATACATATTTTTCTGTTTAAAGTTACATAAACTACCCTATTTAAACGTTTTTATTGGTTTTAACAACATTTTGAAGAAAATCCCTTTTTCGTGCTACATAAAAAACTTACATAAAAAAACAAGCTATTTCAATGAAAAAAAAAATATATTTCTTATAGAAAAAGGATTTTTCAGTGTTTTTTCTTTACATTTCCATGTTTTGATTGAAAATGAAGGAAAAAGCAAGAAATATAATAACTTTTTATTGCAATTCATTTTTTTCTCTCAAATTTTCATAAATTATCTCTTTTATAGCGTTTATAGGAGAATTAACATCTCATCTAAGAAAGACCATCTTTCCTTAGTTAAGAAGAAAAGAATATATGCCATTTCACGAAAAAAGTTCCTTTTCACCGAAAAAGTAGATTTTTTATGATTTTCTGCTTATTTCATTATTTTCATAAAAAAAATAAATTAAAAACAATGAATATTGTGACAATGTACATTTTTCTCAAAAATTTCATAAATGACGTGTTTTTCAACGGATTTAGGAGTATTAACGGCATTTTACACAAAAATCCTTTTACAAGTATAATATATGCAATTTGTATAAAGACAAAATTTATGTCTAAAAAGTTACTTTTTCAATGTTTTTATCTTATTTTCATTTGTTGGTGGAAGAAAAGCAAAAACAACATTTTTTT
The DNA here is from genome assembly GCA_020233015.1 of Callinectes sapidus. Lineage (NCBI taxonomy): Eukaryota > Metazoa > Arthropoda > Malacostraca > Decapoda > Portunidae > Callinectes > Callinectes sapidus. The sequence goes on along the minus strand of CM035220.1, from coordinate 10,058,288 downwards.
TTTGCGACAATATTTCTTTTCTCTAAAATTGCCCAAACTACCCATTTTTATGTTTTTATCCTTATTTTACGATAATATTTTTTCTCTAAAACTGCATTAATGACCCTTTTTTCAATGTTTTTTAGATATTTAGATTAA